>JAPDKR010000014.1:0-424713 GCA_027569675.1 Penicillium crystallinum | reverse complement strand
AAAAAAATTTTTTTTATCTCACTCTTGGCTTTTTTTTTCTATACCCAATTTAAATTAATTCCTTTTTCCTTTTATTGATAATCAATTTTAAATAAATTCTCAACTTACGATTTTTTGCGCGGTTTTTTTCCAAAACCTCCTTGCATGCAAACCAAACAAACAACTCCAGGTCGAAACCCCCCCCCCCCCCCCCCCCCCCTTTCAAGCCATCTTCATGATCGCTTTCAGGTTTGTTTCAACGCTCTGGGCGTCAATTCTCAAATCACCTGGGGTCATGGCATATAGAGGTACCTGCAGAGCCTCTGCAATACACTCCACAACAAAGGTCTTCCCAACGCCAGGAGGGCTTTGGAGCTGTATAATAACACCCTGACCTTTTCCAGTGAGATCATCAAAGACAACTTTTTCGGAGTGGGCGTTTACGACATCCATGATGACTTCATTTTCCCCTACGAGGAAATCCACGGGCTTTTCAGCCCATTGAATGAGAGCCATTCTTTGTCCTTCAGAGAGAATCCATAGACCTTCGAAGATGTAATGAGATGGTGCTTATCAGTCAGTTGTTCATCAATTTTGTTGTCAATCCCCATAGGGCATGGATGAGACATGTTGTATGCCTCAGTGCCAATAATGACACGACCCGTGACAGGCTGGCTGATATCTCTTTGACTGCCATTCTGATGGCTGTAGCTTGTGCTGATCGCAACCCCAGCAAAGAACTTGAAGTGGTATCCCTTAAGCTCTTCCCACCGCTTGCCACGCGCGATCAAGAACTCTTTAATGAGAGACTGTTCCGGGGAGAACTTGAGCAGCATAAAAGGCAATTCACCAATTGGTTTAGTTCCCGTGAAGGTAGGAAACTCGAAAAACTTGGACTTGTATCCAAAGTTGATTCCATCAAACTCGACGTAGCACAGAGAGACAGAGTCCACCGACACTTCCGAAATCATATATGCCCGACACGGCACATCGTCCGTAAAAATGGGAGTATCTCCAGGTTCCATAAACCACCAAAGAGACTCTTGAGTAACGACTCCGCTAGCAAGCAGATGATCCTTGCGATCAAGCACGTCCTTGAGCTCCCCTTTCATGAAATCATAGAAAAAAATTCACATGCTATTTGGCCATTTGATCTTGTTCCTCATCTCGAAGCTTGGTGAGTGCTTCCCATCTATGAACAATGGGCTGGAAAGGGGATGTGAATTCAACTCGATTCAAGGTCGTTGTGACCCCAGGATAATTTTCCAGCGCCTTGCCTATGAATTGCTTGATATACTAGCTTTGAACTATGACAACTAGAGACAGGTCCTTTTGTTCATTGTCGTGGCAGGGCTTGGTTTTCACGAGAAGGGGACAGGATTTGATGCTTTCATCATCCGCGGCAGGTTGAATTTTGGTTGGTTGGTTGCATTAAGCCCATTGCTATACGTGAGATTCATTGGGTACATATTTGATGCAATGTAAGCTGCTCCCTGGCCCGATACCATACCTCTGCTCTCCGGTCGGAGAGTTCGCAGTTCTGCGGCGTTTGCGGGCTGATCGATGTTAGCTCATTTACTATATGGATGGCGATTGGCTTCCAGGACAGGAGAAAAGACACTCACCATCACCAACTGGACCATTGCCCACCATTGTGAGAGATATCTGTTGGAGTGAGTTCAAAGTGTAGTGAACAGACTAGGAATAAGGAATGCAAGGTCAAGGTTGAGATCGAGAGAGTTCAGAGGAAGAGTTAAAGCGAAAGAGAGTCTTGAGTAGATATGAAAAGAAGCGTTTGCAGACCAAGAGAACTAGATGCAGGTACAAGAGATCTGGAGCCGCATTACCAGCTCAGTTCGATCAGTTAAAGTTGAGTTGCCAAGCTTGAAAGAAGAATGCTGTCTAGAAAGGACTCAGAGAAGAAAGTTGCTACCATTCACACTGCCAATAACCACATAGGTGGTCTTATATATGATAACATGCGTCGATTCGATATAGATTTAATATGTTGGCTATCGAAGCATTCCGTTGCCGTCCCTGCAATCTGCCCCTGACGGAGAATCCATTCGTTGACAGTTGACACCGGGCGCTTATAGATGAGAAAAGCAGTTGTGCATCTTGACCAGAATCATTGAGCTCCCAGTGCGGAGGGCTTATATATGCAAGAGACGGTGAGCGAAAATACTGACCAGTCTCTAGTTCCTAACTCGACAAACCTCACATACACCAAATAGCCGGCTGAGAGATACGGCAAGGTAGCTCAGAGGCTCATTTATAGCCCCAAATCCAAACCAATCAAACTCCCCTCGCAATCTAATTGGGATCGCAAATGTACGCGAGTCGAACACTTGATTGGCCTTGGTCGTTGGTGAGACAGCCTGTTGGTCGTTGCGGATCCTCACAGCTCCACACATCATGCCATACGAGTTTTGAGGGGGTCACAGTTGGTCCCCCCAGACCATATTTTTTCTTTTTTTCTTGTAGAGAACTCTCATCAAATCGTCAAGAATCACTCTCTACGGTGTCTATGATGGGACCCTCTGTTGAGTTGGCCCTGAGCCGAACAAAAAAATATTATAATATTCCAACTCCTTAAATGGCGCTAACTAACTTATTCCGTCTTGAAGGCTGTCAAACGAGCCCTGATAACTGCCTCCGAATCCTGAGTGTCCAACTCGCTGAGAACGCCCGATCCGACGTCATAGATCAAGCCGTGAAGCTGGAGTCCGCGCTCGGCAATGGCGTTGAGCACAACGCTCTTCTGCTTGACGATGTTCAAGCCCTCGCGGACGTTCAATTCAGCCAGCTTCATGGCAGCCTGCTCGGTGGTCATCGACTGAAGAGTCTCGAGATTACGCTCGCGCAGCTGGCGGAGGGGCAACAGCCAGGGGTCCAAGATACCCAGGTTCTTGTTGCCCATGGCGGCGGCGACACCACCGCAGGCGGTGTGGCCGCACACCACGACGTGGTTCACGCGCAGGTACTGCACGGCGTATTCGATGACGGCGGAGGAGCTGAGGTCGCCGGGGTGGAGGACGTTGGCGATGTTGCGGTGCACGAAGACATCACCGGGGTTGAGACCCAGGAAGGTGGTCTCCGGACAGCGCGAGTCGGAGCATCCGATCCAGAGAATCTGGGGCTTCTGGCCGTTGGCGAGGGTAGGGAAGAGTTCGGGGTGGTCGCGGGCGGTTTGGGCGGCCCATTCCTTGTTCAGGCGCAGGCCTGTGGCATACCGATCTGCGGGATCGACATCAGTTTCGCTCTTGGCCTTGCTCGGTTGAGAGGCTGCGGTGGGATGTTGATCGCAGGAGAAGGGTGTGGAGGTTGAGAAGGGCAGGGTGCGAGTCGTTGAGGGCATGCAATGCGTCACTCGAGACTGAGTTGCTTGCAGGGGTCCCGTTGACTTCCGGGAGGCCCCCACTACACGCGCAATGACACCGGATCGCCCGGCGAGTCTCGCAGCAATCATTGATAGGGTGGGAAAAAAAAAGGAGGGGGAGAAGGGTGAAGTGAACAGAGGCCAACTGAGGGAGGTTGGAGAATTACACGGATGATCGGGGAGACTATTGATCCCAACAACCGTTCTCACAGAGCTCAGACAGTGTGTTCGGCGTGTTACTCGTGGGTGGAATAGGAAGGCAAAGAGGGCGGGAAAAATTGATGGGGAAGATGGGATTCGCCAAGAACAGGCAAAAACCTGTGCCCGCTCTCACACTTACCTTCAGACATGATGAGATACTGATTGTGAAAGGGGAGATATGAAAGAATGAAGAAGAAAGAGAGGATCTTGTCAAGACTATATAAATTGCCAGGCACGAGGGGTGGGGGAGAACGGTGAGTCCGAGGGGAAGGGGCAGATCGGCGAATCGGGCTTTTTCGTCGAGTTGAGCGCCTCGAAGGTTATCTATACGAGTCTCATTTCCCAACAAGCATGGATGTTTTCAATATATCAGAACGTCATCTCATAACTACCTAGGCTATTTTAGAACTAAATTATATACAATTGGTTTTTTTTTTAATGAAGTGAAAATTTTCAAGAGGCACCACCACGGCCACCGACACTCAAGAGAGTCTTCTTCTGTTCCTCACTGATCTGGGCGACAGGCAGAGGACGAGCGCCAGCGACGGTGGGCGCAGGTAGGAACCCTGTTTGCACCAAATATGAGGCATATAGGCCGACTAATTCCTCAGTCACGCCAGCACCTGCTGATACATCGACGCCCGACCATGCGGCATCGGCCCGCAGAGCCGCTGCTGCGTTCACATCGTCCAACTCCGGAGCCTTGGTGTTGGAGGGAAGATCTGAAGTAACGAAGTGGTAGAGAGGCATACTAGGGACTAATTAGCAACAATTGATAGAGTGTATTGTTTGATGGACCAGAAAACGCCATCAGTTGGGAAAGGGGACTCACAGAGCGTGTTGAGATTCCTTGTCGTTGTGCTCGCCATCATTGACATACTGCTCGAGGGAATTGGACCAAGGCACGTAGTCAATCTGGGGAACACTGTATCCGTAAAGCTCTAGCGCACCAAGGAACTCGTTGAAACGCAGACGAGGGTGTCCAGTGACATGGGCTACACCAACGGCCGGGGTTGGTGGGTAGAAGGCAGAGGCAATGACAATACGAGCCACATGGTCGACAGGGACCATGTTGACAGTGTTGTGAATGTTAGGGCGAGAGCCAAGTTGGATGCAACCCTTCAGCATACGGATAAGGAAGTCATCAGTGTTAGTAGTTCCAGTGGTAGAGTCACCAAGAACATATCCAGAGCGGACGATGGTTCCCTTCAAACCTCTGCGGCCGGCTTCCTTGACAAGATATTCGCCAGCCCACTTGCTTTGACCGTAACCTGTTCCAAGGCCAGCTCGGCTACCCTCCATGTCATCATCTTCACTGATTCCATTGCCACCAGCTGCGATGATACGCTCGGATTCTTGAACAAAGTGATCCTTATCAAGAGCACTGGTGGAACTGACGAAGGAGAACTGTTTGGCCTTGCCGCTGGCGCACAGCTTCAGGGCATCGATGGTGCCCATAACATTGGCCGGTCTAAGGGTTGAATAGGGGTAGACCCAGTGGACAAGAGCTCCGTTGTGGATCACAGCATCCACACGGTTGGTCAAGTCGTCCCACAATGGTTGGGAAAGACCAAATTGCGGCTTTCCAAGGTCACCACAGACGGCTTGCAGTTTAGAGGTCCATGTTTCATCCCAGAAGCCATATGCGCGGCAAGTGGAGCGAAGACGCTCCAGCGCAAGTTCCTCGGTCTTTGCCCGGACCAGAGCCACCACCTTAGTGGAAGGCGCCTTGCGGGTAAGCAGATCTCGGAGAATGTGGGCGCCGAGGAAACCAGTGGCACCAGTAAGGAACACTGTAGGTTCGCTGGTGAGCATAGCTTCTGTGCGCTCAGGGAAGGACTTGGGTAGTTCATTCACGAGCTGGACGGCATCCTTCGAGTACTCGTCATCAGGTTCATTGGAAGCTTGCACGGCGCCAGCAAGAGTCTTCTCATCGCTGGTTGCAAAGGATTCCAAAGCTAGCAGGCGATCAATTTCGCCAGCAAAGCCCTTGAGTGACGGGCTGCGGAAGATGGCATTCATACTAATGTCAATTCCACGCCACTTGCGACGGAGCTCAAAGAACATTTGCTGTGCTAGAATACTGTGGCCACCGAGATCAAAGAAGGAGTCATCCGGACCAATCATGCGAGATGTCACGTTGGGAATGAGCTTAGCCCAAACTTGGGCCAAAGTCTGTTCGGTTTCAGAGAGGGCCTGCAGCGCGGATGAGCGGCGGCGGGGTGCGGCTGCGCTGAGCTCCGCAGTATCAGGGAAGGGAAGCGCGGGCTTGTCGATTTTGCCGTTAGGGTTCAGAGGCATACGCTTGAGGGGAATAATAACGGTGGGCACTGCGTAGGTAGGGAGCTTGCTGCGAAGATGCTCACGAGCATCTTCACGCAGAGGACGGAATCGTCGCAACAAGCCCACCATACCCTCTGCAGAGTCGTCATCCTGAAGGCCCTTGCTCTCCAGCCAAGAAGCCCACTTCGTCATATCAGGTACAAAGTAGCTGACCAAGGTAGGTTCCTCGTCCTTATCTCTTCGCACTAAAGTCACGTTCTCACGGACCAGAGGGTGTCGAGAAAGATGAGTGTCAATTTCTCCTAGCTCGATACGGAAACCGCGAATCTTTACTTGGTCATCAGCACGACCGGAGCATTCCACATCTCCGGTTGGTGTGTATCGGCCCAAATCACCACTGCGATACAGACGATCCCGGGGACCGACGTAGAATTGACGCCAAGGCTCATTCTTGGACTCAGCCTTGTCTTTTTCTGTCCAAACTTCAGGTTTGACGAACCAGTTGGTGAGGAACTTCTTCGCACTCAATTCAGGGGAACCAAGGTAGCCCTCTGCGAGACCGGCGGCACGTACGTAAATCTCACCAACTTCTCCAATGGCACAGATGCGAGTAGGATCATAGCGGTTGACAACGAGCATTTGCACATCGAGCATTCCACGACCAGCCGGAATCACATCCTTCATTGTATCCAAGTATCCCTCGTGACTGGCATAGCTGGGAATTTCGAAATAGCTGACAGCGCGCTGGGTTTCAGTTGTTCCGTACATGTTGACAATGTTCACATTGGGTGCAAGTCTCTGGAGCGAACGGCAATCACGCTTGATCAAAATATCACCCACAAAGAATGCATGGTGAAGAGAAGGGAACTGAGCAGAGGCACCGCCAACAAGAATCTGACCCATAGCAGGCGTGAGGTGGGTGATAGTGGCGCCATACTTCTGCATCCACTCGGCAAGCTTCTCGTTTTGAATGTCCTCGCGAGCGGGCACCAAAAGTTGAGCACCCAAGAACAATGGTGTGAAAATATCTCTTTGGATAGGATCGTGAGCAATGCCACTCAGCATAGTGAACTTCTCGTCTGGAGTAAGTTTGAAGGTCTCAGACATCCAAGGGAAATAGTATGCCAGAGAGAAGTGTCGGCCACGAACGCCCTTCGGCCGACCCTCTGAGCCGGAGGTGAAAGACAATGTGGGGGTAGAATCAGGGCCGACAACGACGCCAGTAGGCTGAGACTTCAATGCGACCTCGTTGGCGAGGACATCCTGGCCACTGCCATTGATAGATCCACCGAGGAGGGTTCCATCATCTAGCAGGGAAAGTGCAGGGATTTCGGTGCGTAGCTCCAAGTTCTCATTGATGAAGGTGCGTACAATATCCGAGAGTTCGCCGGCGTCCTTCGTAGCCTTGGCAATATTGACCAGGGCACGAGGGCGGGCAACGTCAAGGTAAATGTTCTGGCGTTCGGGAGGATAGGCAGGGTCGATAACGGAGAAGGTGGCACCGGCCTTCAGGATGCCCATCACGGCAACCACAAGGTCCACGCCACGGTAGGCATAGACCATCACAACCTCACCTTGTTGAATACCAGACTGCACCAGGTGGTGACCAAGGATGTTGGAAGCCTCATTAATCTGACGGTAGGTAAATTGACGGTGAGGAGAGCTGCTCGACTGAGTCTCAACCACACATAGCTTGTCTGGGTGGCTCTCGGCATTGGCAGAAAAAATGTCGTGGATGGCACCACGGAACTTGGACCAGTTCAGATCAGATGTCGGGTCAGGCAACAATGCGCGCTGATCCTCAGTCATCAGGTCGATACGTCCAATAGCCTCCTCCGGGTTGGCGGCGGCATTGATAGTGATACCTGCTAATTGCTTCAAAATGAAACCAATACGCGCACTCGAGAAGAGTCGCTGGTTATAGTATGCACCCAATTCCACTTCCTTTGCCGACCCATCGGAAGTTCTGGCGGGGGCAACATTAACCACTAAATCGGTGGTATCGAATGTGTTGGCAGGATAGTCTTGCGAAGCAGCAGGCGCATCATATGCAGCGAATCTGAAAAGGACCGGGGTGCGTTCGGACTTGGACTTTTCCTGGATGTACGAGCGAAGACTGCCCAAAGGCACAATTTGAGAAGCGCCTTCCTTGAATGCCTGTAGTTGCAAATGTATGAGTGTGATATTCTGGAAAATGGAGCATGAATATGAGATAGACTTACCTTATCTACTTTGTCATAAAGCTGGACAAAGGTCTCCGCAGTACTGATGGGGACCCGGATGACGAATGGACGGCCATCCTCGTCGGAGCTCGTCCCCACAGCGATGTCCTCATCACCGGTCAATCTGGCTACCAGAACGATAAAGGCAGTGAGGAAAACGGTAAAAGATGAGCCCGGCAGCTTTTGCAATTGCAATTGAGTTTCCTTTGGCAGCCGGAGAGACTCGAAAGCTTCAATGGCTCTCTTGCTCTCTTGCTTCTGTGTATCAGGATAATCGCGGGTCAATGGAGAGACAGTCAGGTTATTCAACCTTTGTGCCCATATCTCCAGGCGATCCTGCAAGGAGGCTGTTCCTACAGCCATGATTGCAGTGTATGTGAAGAGAGTTGAAGAAAGGAAAAAAAAAGATAAGATGACTCACTTGAAGTTAATCCCCCAGAGCGAGGGGTGGACAAGTCCGATTTCGCCGCTGTTTCGGACGCCGGAGTCGCTGATTGGTCGGGGGACTCCCCCACAGCCTACTCACCGCCTCATACATAGTGGGGTGTGGCGTGGGCCTGTCCAGAGCACAAAATATGGCAGAATTGGAGCTCACAGGTCTCTATACTGGCACATTCAACTGTGATCATAAATGAAATAAGGCACAAAGACTTCGATTGGGACTCTTGGAATCAGTAACGACTCTATAGGGAAGGGAGTGCAAAAACACTTGCGTAGGGTTCTCTCGCTAACAAATTATTATATGTAGATCCTAGTAAATATATATCAAAGGGGGCACGGACATAAACGACCCAAGTCAAGCGAATACTTGGCTTTATTTCATTGCCCCAGGAATTTAGACAACTCGCTTGATATAAGGGGTACCTTGAGCAATGTTTCTAGATATTGGCACTATTATGCAGAGAGGCTATCACATCTACATGTGCGGTGTAGACGCAAGTTTAGGCGGTGGGATAGAAAGAAGTTGTACAAGCCACTGCATCCCACCTACTTCCTCATATCCTTATGGAAACAATTCACTGCTTGCTCCATTCAATAATATTCAGTACCTGAGGTTCAAAAGATTCTTTACTATGAAACTGGAGTTCTGACTTAGTAGAGATCAACCGATACTAGTGGCAACCTGGAGATTCGTTCGGGGTTCAAAAACATATTGTTGTACAATGTGCATGAAACAGTTTAAAGATGACATAAAAGCACTGCCTGAGAAGACCAAAGAAAAACGTCAAACAGCGCCTTTTGGGTTGCACGGGAGAAAGGTCCACCGTCATTCACCCGTAGTAGGCTCCCTTTTCTAGCTCGAGCGGTGCAGGAGCCTGTGTTGGCCACCTCTTTCGGATCTGGCAATTTAGCTCTACAACTTCATCCTGATTAGCGAAGACACCGTGACTGTGAAAAAGATTGACCTGATCAGCGACCCAAGATCGGTCATTATGAAGACCCGAATCAAATTCATATTTGTGTCGGTCGTGTTGAACAATCAATCGATGGAGATCCCCCACTGTAAGCCCATTGCGCACAGTCAAAACAAAAGACTTGTTTGTGTTGTATGGGGCCAGGGTGGACATCTCCTTAAAGACAATGCGAGCTTTGCAGCCCGAGTCAAGAATAGTGGACTTCTCCCAATAGTGTGGTTTACATTCCAGCATGATCGCTCTCCTCTTTTTCTCAGAGGTAGACAGATAGAACTTCCAGTGGTTTGGAGCTTGTGGACCTTTATCAGGGTCTGGCATCAAACATACCACTCGAATGCACTCGATCAACTGAGACAATATCTCGCGGGGTTCCTGCTCAGGCAAGAAGATGATTGCCTCCCACTCGGGGCTGAGGATTTCGTCTGGCTTGGTTAGATATTTTGTTCAGCCCTTGGGACGACAACCTGACGTACTCATGAGAAAATCTGAAATCAACATGATGTGTAATAAGCCAGCAGACTCTAGAGAGACAGGGGTGAGCTACCCAAAGGTCAATTAGGAATGGTCAGGGCTGTATTCATGACAGAGATAGCGATGAATGGAGGAAAGAGGGCAAAACGTGGAAGGTGTAATTAACTGTGCATTAGTTTTGGTTTGCTCAATTCATTGTTGTCATTCAGTTTTTTTTTGTTGACGTTTGTCCTGCACTTTTCCTCATTATTATAAACCCGTTGAGATCTCCAATTATAGACACAAAAGTACAGTTGACCTGTCAACTTAGCATCTGCAGATATTGACGGTGATATTGGCCTTTGCTTCGGGCTACTCCGAACGAGGCAGTAACTCAGGAGCATTTAGCGCCACTAATGGTCAGATGAGAGGTTGTCTTCGAACTATTGCCGATCTATGGCGGCGATCGACCCGAAAAAGGTAATCTTGCATCTCGTTCTGCAGTAGGATCCAAGATTTCTTGACTTGGCATTCCTCAGCTCACATTTTCAAAAACTTACATCATCTTCATGAGCTACATTGAGCTATTGTTATCTGCAGACAAGGCTTTTTATTTCTATTTTGCCGTATTTGGCCGTCTTGATCCCTTCATTGTATCTCTCTATTGGGCTGTGAAACATACCTCAAACCGTGAAAACATCTAGCAGATTAGCCTAAATACGCAAAACACGACAAGCAGAGTGTCGATCATCGATTCCAGCCCTAGCTCATTACAATTCGTTGTTCATTTCTTCAGGGAGCACGTGGACTATGCAGGGGACCGACCTAAGTACAGTGGCTTCCCTTAAGAGATAGTCACCACGCTTCCAAAAACTGTTCTGAAATCTTCTCTCCGAGACCGTCTTTCTGCAAGCCATCTGAAATGGAGACTGATCTCGTCCCGAGTGCTTTTGTAGCACGTCCGTTGAAGATCGTGGTCATTGGCGCTGGGTACGTGCATACGGACCTCAACCCGAGAGACAATGGTCCTATCTGATATATGCTTGCAGCATCTCGGGGATCCAGTTTGCACACGATGTGACTGAATCATTGTCTGACCTCGAGCTGGAAATCTACGACAGAAATCCTTGCCTTGGGGGTACGTGGTATGAAAATCGCTACCCGGGGTGTGTTTCAAATCTGCCACCGTTGTTTATACATCAATGAGCACATGACTGATTAGGGCAGATGTACATGTGACGTGCCTTCCCACACCTACCAATTTAGCTGGGCCCCCAATCCCTCTTGGTCATCGCTTTACCCACCGGCTCCGGAAATCCACAGATACTTGGAGGATGTAGTTGATAGGCATGATCTTCGTCGGTTCATGACGTTCAATGCGGAATGCAGATCTGCTCAGTGGGATGAACAGTCCTCTAAGTGGACAGTGGTTATCCACGATGGGGCTACCCAAGAGGAAAAGGCCCTTGTAGCGGATGTCTTCGTTTATGCCGTCGGACGACTCAACAATTACAAGATCCCCCAAATCCCTGGCCAGGAGACCTTCCAAGGTCAACAAGTGCATACTGCGAATTGGCCTGTTGACACAAATGCAGCAGGCAAGCGAGTAGTCGTGATTGGTAATGGTGCGAGTGCTGTTCAGTGCGTGGCAGCTTTGCAGCCAGGTGAGTCCTGATTCATAGATGCTTCTCCAAAGACAATTTATGCCGACCCTTTTAAACCCTGAAGTTGCCTCCCAGATAGTCAACATTGCTCGAGGACCAACGTGGATTCTCCCGCATGTATTTTCCGAGGATGGCGCTGTTCAGCGCCAATGTGAGTGTTTCTGCAGGAGATATGACTGGACTTGATGAAAGTGCTAATCCATACCTAGACTCAAAGAGGCAGAAACAAGCTATCCAATCGTGCCCATCGCGGTATTATGACTTTTGTTTCTCATTAGAGAAGAGACTTGCAGCAGGCTTTCCGGGGCTATGGAAAGGAACTAGCTCACAGGTTCAATTTACCTCACTGGCACAGTCGTTCATGGAGTCCAAGATCAGAAGTCCCGATCTCTTGAAGGCTCTCGTTCCGGAATTTGAGGCTGGCTGTCGTCGCTTCACGCCTGGCAGCCACTATCTAGATGCACTGCAGAAGCCTAATGCCATGTATGTGCAGAATTCAATCGAAAAACTGACAGAAGATAGTATCCTCACCGCATCCGGCGAGAAGTATGAGTGTGACATCTTGGTGTACGCCACAGGATTTGAACCATACCAGCCACGGTTCCCCGTTATTGGTCGCGATGGAAGATCGTTGAACACAGAATGGGATCGTCAGGGACCGTGTGAGAGCTATATGGCTGCGATGGTTGCTGGATTCCCCAACTTTTTTGGTGAGAAAGGGAATGCATTGTGGCGTTACTTCTTCTAAACCATTTGTTCTGAGCAGTCTTCAATCCACCAATTTGCCCTGTGAATGGATCTGCCATACCTGGCATCGAGAGGGCCAGCAATTACATGACCCGGATTTTACTTCGACTTCAAACCGACCGACTGCGATCTGTGACTGTGGCCGAGCAAGCCCAGACTGCATTCAATCAGTGGGTCCAGTCGCGAATGCCTCATATGGTATGGTCCGGACCATGCAACTCATGGTGTAAGTGCGCCTTTTGCTTGTTCGCGCATTGATTGACACGCCCTTGGGTACACAGACAAGAATGAAAACGGTAAGGTCATCGTCCCATGGCCAGGTACTGTTCTTCATTACTATGCAGCGACCGAAATTATTCGCTGGGAAGACTTTGATCTTGTCTACGAAAACCCCAATGAGAAATTCGGAAGTTTTGGTAATGGTGTGACTATGGATGGATTCGTGCCCGAGCGATTCCCTTGGCTCCATCCTCCTACGGATGCCCCAAAGCCAGGATTAAAACTGGAGCTAGCTACTCAGGCACTTGAAGCGCCAAGCAGCGTGTTGTTTCGCGTGATGAGCTGCGTCTCGCGGATGCTGGGCGCATGGGCACGCATTGGCGATAAGATCGGGAAGGGTTGAGGAAATCCAATTGTTGATTTGCAAGATAGCTATGTTGTATGCATAAGCCAGTTTTCTTATTATTCTCTTGCTACTAGCAATCAAATGAGTTCATGATCTTCCTCAGAATCAGCTCTGTAGGAGGTAACATAGACCAACAACTAGTACCACCTGAGATTGTGCGACCATACTAAGAGATCGATGAGCACTATTGTCAGAATAGAATGTGTAAATGCATTCAACAGCTCCATTACAACCCCGCATTATTCTCATCCGACTTTCTGGACCGATCGATCAAATTAAGCACAGTGGATCGGCGGACGGAGCGTTTCCCGGTAACTCATCGGCTATACTCATTGCACGCTTGTTCTTCTCGGTAGATCGTCCACGGGTGCAAATGTGGATTATTAATGCCACTGACATATTTGTTCAGACTCTGTTTCAATTGCAGTTCTAGCTTCTCGCAGCATTCATTCTATTGGCATTTACAACAGTGTCTTCATATTTTGGTAAGTTTTCTCCGCGATATGTCCCTTCCCCAGGTCTCAGGGTCTGACGTCATCTTTAATATGGCTATGCCCAATCAACCAACATGACTCATAAACAGCCTGTGACATTATAACTAACAATTCAATTGTCATCCATAGCTAGCTGTACACATTTAAGCTTCTATATCATCCACAATGGCTAACAACAACATGGAATATGTCCGGTAAATATCCCACAGCGAACATTCCCCGAAAACAACATGTTGATCTCGAACAAATAACAGTCTCGGAAACTCGGGCCTGAAGATCTCGAAGATCATTTTGGGTACAATGGGCTATGGAAGCAAGCAATGGCAAGATTGGGTTTTGGACGAGGAAGACTCATTGCCTCTGATCGAACATGCCTACAAGCAGGGCATCAACACATGGGATACGGTAAATCCGACTTTCCATTCCAAATACAATCCCAAAAGTCCGTACTAACCATTCCAATCTAGGCTGATGTCTACTCTCACGGCAAATCAGAAGAAGTCGTCGGAAAAGCCCTTAAGAAGTACAACATCCCTCGCGACCGCGTGGTAATTCTGACCAAGTGCTTCTACGGCGTCGACGACGAGGGCAAATTCCCTCCCATCGCCGCATCGGCAAAGAACGACGGCCCCTTCGTGAATCGCACCGGCTTGTCCCGCAAACACATCTTCGATGCCGTCGACGCCAGCGTGGAACGTCTGGGTACATATATCGATGTGTTGCAGATCCACCGACTGGACCGGGATACCCCGCGCGAGGAGATCATGAAGGCGCTGAACGATGTTGTCGAGAGTGGAAAGGTTCGGTACATCGGTGCCAGCTCGGTACGTTCATACCCTACTTCCATCTGGGTTTCCAGATTCCTCCTTGTCAAGTAGAAGCACCGCTAACCTAAACCTCCAGATGGCGGCCTGGGAATTCCAAGCCCTGCAAAACATCGCCGAGCGCAATGGCTGGCATAAGTTCATTTGCATGCAGAACTTCCACAACCTCATCTTCCGCGAGGAAGAGCGCGAGATGATTCCCTACTGCCAGGATTCGGGCGTGGGTATCATCCCGTGGTCCCCGATTGCTCGTGGCGCCCTGGCACGACCATGGGGCTCGCGTGGAACGGTGCGTGAGAACAGCGATGGTGTGATTAAGATGGTTATTCGGAACCGCGAGTCTGAGGCCGATAAGGCGATCATTGATCGGGTTGAGGAAGTCGCCAAGAAGAAGGGCGTGAGCATGGCTCAGGTTGCCATTGCTTGGTCTTTGGCTCACCCTAGCGTGAACCCTATTGTTGGACTGCACAGTGTTGAGCGTATTGATGAGGCTATTGCGGCTACTAAGGTCCAGCTTTCGTCGGAGGAAATTAAGTATCTGGAGGAGCCGTATGTTCCCAAGGTTGTTACTGCTCTTGAGCGGTAAGTGCTTAGGAAGGATGCCCGGGGTCTATGTGAATATTGTGCTATTGAGTAGCATGAAAATTGAACATTATTTTGCTATAACGTTCGTCGTTGGCTCAGATAGGATAGAAAAGCTTGATCTGATGGAATAAAAATTGGGAATTCAGTGAAAATAATAAGCAAAAAGATATCTAAGAGGGATGCTAGACTGTTGAAGAAATATGGAAACCCCCAGGGTTTATGGTAAGTTGACACCAAGAGCGATCCTAGATAGCTATGTTCCTGAGTCAATTTTTCCTAAAGTTAGTTGACAATATGGTTGTAATATTTTCCCCCTGAATAACAGCTAAACTTAGGAGAAATCTCAAGTATTTGGAGAGCACATGGATGGTTGAGTCCCTAGGGATATACTACTACGTGTAAGTCCACTTTGGCACGGGGTACGGTGATCAGTAGCTACCTAGGTATCACTCTCAAACTTGTTTTCAAGTCTACTCTGTACAGCAAGATTTTAATATATATAAATTTCTCTTCGCGTTCAAACCATACATCATCTAACATTTCAGTCCCAGTATTCCTAGCGAAACCGCCAACCCTAAAACCTTAGAACTTCAAGCCAACCCATGGATCTTTGTTAAAGCCACCGTGTAAGGAGATTGTCCAAGGCCCCGAAGATCACTCCTAGAGAGATGTTGACAGGTCCGACATGTTTGTTCCCGTGGCCAGCCCGGGCTAAATCAGCCACAAGGCTCTCTTAGCGAATCGCCACCTATCGGCAGCTAAATCATGAAGATTCCGCACGCCATTCTGTCTACCAACGCTGATTATCATCAGATTCGCAGGGCAAGGATGATGCAGGTCCCGATTATCCGTCACGCTATTGCCCTAGTGCAGACCGATCTGATCGAAACTTCAATAAAGCGCCAGATTAGGCACCACAACCAAGGACGATCTCATCTCGATCGTGCTTAGCACTGACTCTATATTCCATACTTCGTATCCAGCTCCGGGGTCGCAACCCCAACGACAGGTGAATCCGCAAGCCGTGTCAACATGGCCCCCTGAGCTGCGGACCTCAAGAGCATGTCCGAAGCCCTAAACAAAAGAAATGCTTTCCCGTGGTGACTTACCACAGGTCGATCTATAAAAGGCTATTGCCCAGCTCCCTGGATCTCTCGCACCGCTTCGTTTCGCCATCACCATGCGTTCCTTCACCACCCTAATGCAGGGCCTGGCCCTCGCCGCATCCGCCTACGCCGTCGACCCTGCCGCAGTCTACAACGGCGGCTACGACTCCGCCAAAGAAGTCCTCCTCCGCATTGGAAACGGCGGTGCCGGCCAGAGCGGTCTAATCGAAGGTACGACCAGAAGAACCAATCCCCCATCCCGCCATATACGTACGAAGTAAACGAAACCCAACCCTAACAACACCAGTCCTCGCCAACGCCTTCATCCACTCAAGCGTCCGCAACGGCTCCAACCCCTTCCAGGTAGCCTGGTACAAGAGCGACACCACAGAATCAATCAACTACCTGCAATCCGACACAGTCGACATCGGAATCACCTACACGCCGGCCGCCGAGCAAATCGCCATAAAGCAAGGCATCGCCAAATCCCCCGCCTGGTACGCCTGGCGCGACCACTTCCTCCTCATCGGCCCGCCCTCCAACCCAGCCAACCTCTCCAAAAACACTGATATCAAAACCATGTTCTCGACCATCTACTCCGCCGCCGAGGCAGACACCGAGCCGCCCGTGCGCTTCCTCTCGCGCTACGACAAGTCCGCTACCAATATCAAGGATTCCCAGCTGTGGATCGAAATCGGGCAGGTCCCCTGGGCGACGAGGTATTCTACCTGGTATCACCAGTATATTGCGTATCCGATCCAGGCTCTGACGGCGGCGATTCTGCTGGAGGAGTATACGATTACGGATCGGGGGACGTTCCTTTCGATTGATGGGGAATTGCAGAATCAGACGACGATTTATAAGGCGGCGACGGATGCGCCGGGGGATCCTTTGCTTAACCCGGCTCATATGCTTGTTGGGAAGGGGGCGGAGAATGAGAAGATGGCGGATCGCTTTGTAAGGTGGGTTGTTAGTTCGGAGGGGCAGAGGGTTATTGTTGAGTTTAAGAAGAATGGGCAGCAGCTTTATACTGCTGCGCCGGCAAACAAGACCGCGCAGTTTTAGGGGGTTGAAAGAGTTGTAATTGGGGAGGATTCCAAGGTTGGACTCAGTGCATGTTTCGTCGTGTTCTATAATGTATAAATCCATTTAATATATAATTGAAGTGGAAAGATACTTACACTGATTGTACGGAGTACCAGGTGCACTTGATAGACTGAAGGGTGTTTGTTACATTGTAGGAGATGGGGTATTTTATTCATGTATAGCGTGATGGATAGATGGCTAACAATGTACATCCGTAGATAAGCGCAAGCGTACACAGATCAAGCCTGTGACCCCCGGGGTGTAGGGATGTAACACACAGTGAGAAGGTATGAAAAAGAGAGGGCCAGAAGGGTGCGCAAATGCAAAAGAATGCAGAATGCTAGTTGGAATGAAACAGAGAGTGAATGTAGAAGAGAAATCGGCAGAGTTTCGTACCAGACGAATTGCCGTAGGTGTAAACGCCCAAACCTTATGCAAGATGCAATACAGAGAACGGTCCTATGGAGATACCTACACGTGGACTAGCCACGGACATGACGTAGGTGTGTACATGGGATAGGTATGGGAAATCAGTGTCAATGGGTATCGTGTTTGCGGTGAAAGACGCCAAAGATAGAGCTGAGGCGGTGGCGGAGTTTGCTTTTGGATGGTGGGTCGGATTCGTGTGGAGATTCCTGCTTCTTCTTGCGGAAGCTGCTGTGATGGGCGAGGCGGGAGGTATTTGGGATTCCTCGATCTGGTTTCGATGTGGAGTTGATAGTCTCATTCGCCGGCTGGTCCTTTGCAGGAGCTTTGACTGAAGGCTGACTGGCTCGAGGTGTATCTTCCCTTTCAGTCGAACTTTGTCGGATAGAAGGAGGACGTGAAACAACAATATCGCGGCCATCCTCGCCCAAGGTGGTGAACATGCTGTGTCGGTTCAAACGAGTGCTGAGCCCAGAAGCAGATCTTCGTTTTGCTCGGTCCATGAATGCAGCACCGGTGGAATTGGAGCGCTTGGACAAGCTACCAAATTGCGTCCCCTCTACGGGACCTGTCAAGCTAGAACGGTACATGTTGGAGATGGACAAGCACCGTTTACTGGTGGCTGAATCTTTCACTGGGCTAGCCTTCTCGTTTTCCGGTAAAACGTCCGCCTCATTCTTCATAATCGTCGGAGGAGGGGACGCGATCGATTTTGTGCCGGATGAAGACACTGGATCGCCATAGCGGAAGTTGTCGGACCATCCCTCCCGAAAAGCAACCCAGATACCGGTGACAATGATCAAGGTTCGCAGTCCATCATCTAGAGTAACTGAGCTTGCATTGAAAGGTGCCTCAGCATCAGACGCATCGCTCACTACCGACATTCCCGAGCTTGGGGTTGTAGGCCCAGTACTAGATCGAACAGCAGTGGAGTATTCATCGTTGACTTCTAATTGGTTGCGAGTCATGGATGCAAGGACGGGGTGCCGACGAGTGGTGGGGTCGATGATGCTGAAAGTGAAACGTTTACCACCCTCGCGCGATTGCGTCCCTGAGGGCGCAGTCATTCGACGATTCCGCCCACTCCGCAAAGCCCAGCGTACCACCTGCACGCCGGTATCCGTCTCAGCGATAAATTCATACGACCCACTTGGAAGGGGCGACGCGTCCCAAACAGGTCCAAAATTCAGGCAGATCTCCGCCTTTCCCTTGAGCCGAGCCTCCTCTTGCACCTTTTGACAGATGGTGGCGACGACCTCGCGGTGATCTTCCGCCTCATCCTCCGAGTTGACATTTCTCTCGGGAATGCTGTCCGGCCGGTTGTACTGATCACTGATCGCGACGATGAGGTCATAAGGGCCCAATCCATTTCTGGTTCGATAGATGGCTGGGAATTTGCGTGCCAACAGCGGAAGGTAGGATGTAGATGGCAGGACATCTACCACTGGCAAAGGCCGAGGCGTCTGCGACACCTGCTGCAGCTGTAGAAGAAGTCTGGGACGAAGTCTCAACCGCTTGTGACGCGCATGACCGGCCGGATGGGCGAATTGGTACAATGTCTTGGGGCGTGATTTTCGACCTGTGCTCGACCGGGTGGCTCGCGGCCTGGTGACCACCGTTGATCCTTCGCCCGAATCCGACGCCGACTCAATTGCACTCATTGCCATCGCGGACACCAGTCCTGGACAATCAGTGGAACCATCAGGAAGCTTGGGGCGAGCGTAGAAAGAGTTTAGCAACGGTAAAGCAGACAATGAGAAGGTTGGTGAGTAGATGGGAGACTGTGTTTCGGGTTGATTCATCGGTTCAGTTGTATGGGCAGCTGCGGCATCCGCTGTAAGGCCAAGATTCAGCAGCATTCTTGAACCTTAGCGGAGCCACATCAGTGTTGGGTTCCAAGTCCGAGTGGCAGTTCATTCAACTCCGTCATGCCCGTAACACAGCGGGGAAGGTTCAGCCCGGAGATTGTATGTGAGGGCTTGCAAAAAGTGTTTTTTTTTTAGTGTAAACAGAATAAGATGCCAAATGGGAAAGATGACTTGCACGAGAGAAAGAATGCAAGGGGAAAGGGGAAAAGAGTGGAAGGGATGTATTTCTTAAAAATAGCCTGTGAGGAAGAAAGAGCTATAGTCACGAATAGGGCGGTCAGCCTTATAGAGCTATTGGAGGGAGAAAAAAAAAGGAAAAAAGACCCTCAAGACCACCAAGACTACCAAGACCGCCAATACCGCCCAGTCATAATGACTCCAACTGAGCAAGTGGAGGTAATCAGAAACCTCCGTAATGCACACCGGTTTATGCCTACGGGATCGGTCATCTGCGGTCTCCGACTCATCCGGCTTCCGTGGCGATCATCGATGTCCGGAAAACTCCAGAACGTCATGATTTTACATCTGGCCCTTGGCAAGCCCCATCTTGGTCGGCAAATGGCTTGCTCCAGCCACGATCCGTCTGTTCACACTAAACTAGTTTGCAAAAAAAAAAAAAAGAGAGAAAATTGGTATTGTGTGTCTCCGTATGAGGTGGGGGGACCGTCACGCTCAATAACAGACTTTTCGTTCGAATAGTCTGCGGGATTTTAGATCTTATGGGCTCTGTAGTCCGTACAGAGTACTCCGTAAAGACTCGGAGGAATTGATATGCCGTCTAGTGGAGCACCTTGTATTGTGATTCTCGATCCAATCGTTGGCAACGATAGAAGACGAGACAGTATGGTGGCAAACTGCGAGAACATACGGTCTAGACACCGTACCACATGGGGTGGTATAGGGCCGAGAGGATTCAAGTGTAGATGGCAAGTCTGTTTCAGTTAGATAATCCTGTTGTGCAACACATCGAAGATCCCAGGATCAAGTATAACATATAACATATAACGTATACTTTGTATACACGACGATCGAAGTGTCAATCCGGTGGATCAAAATTGGACCTCGGGAGGCGCTCCGAGGTCCAAGGATGCTGCCTACTATTCCACTTTTATCCTTGCTGAGTAATTATGCCGTTATGCTTCCCCCTTGCCTCGGCAAACAGGCAACTTACCTTCTGGACGACAGCCCCGACTCCATCCGAATTGGGAAGGCTTCCGAGGCTGTATTCAAAGAACTCGACTAGGTTGCGTGATGGCTTCGGTTCAACCGGTTCAACCAACTTCAAGGCCTCCACCGCTTTTCGCCAAATTACTACGACTGGACAACCCAATTCGAAGCTTGACACTAGCTTTCTGGTCATGGAAGGTCTTGTTGTATATTGTTGTGGCCAATTGTCCAGGGTTGGGCTATGATACCTCCACTGCATTGATCTCATATGCAGCCGATCCAACAGCAGTAGCCAGCCAATCTGGATCCCTCACAGGGCCTCTGAAATTTGCCAGATGGGACAGCATCTATTTCCTGGAAACCGCGGAAAATGGATATCTGTTTGAGCAAGAATGGGCCTTTGGCTGGGGCTACACTAAACTTCTATCGCTTTTTGTTTCCGGTAAATGGTGACCTGGCGGTGGTTGACCCTGGAGTGGGGATCTTGTTTGAATGGACACTAACAGGGTGTACAGGGATTCGCCTCTCTGGTGGAGATACTGGACCAGCTAGCACTGCCATGGTGGGGGTAGTCCTCTCTCACGTTGCGCATTATTTGTCTGTGTTGGCGCTCTATCGTCTGTCAGCCAATATCTTTGGTCATGCAACAGCCGCCCAGCATCTTATCTGTTTTCTATCAGCGGCTCTTCACATCATCTCACCGGCAGGTGCTTTCCTATCTGCCCCCTATGGGGAATCGATAGTCTCCTTTCTCAATATCACAGGCTTTTACCTTTACTCATCGTCGCTCATTGCGGAGCGCAATGGGGCAGCGCGTCTGCGAGATGTCAGGGTTCTCACATCTGCTGTCTTGTTCGCGGTTGCGACTATGGTCCGTAGCAATGGGATCCTCAGCGGGTTTCTTTTTGCCTATGATGCTGTGGTTCTGGTCTGGAAGACCTTGACCCAAGGGCCTACACTACACAATGCCACACGTCTTGCGGTCATCATCATCGGTGGCTGCATTGTGGGCTCTGGGATGGTGATTCCTCAAATACTGGCCTATCGCATGTACTGTATGTCCGAGAGTGATGCTCGGCCATGGTGTGAGTGGGCATTGCCTAGCATTTATGGCTGGGTCCAAAGCCATTACTGGTAAGCAAGGGTTGATGTTCAAACACTGCCGGCCGTGACTGATTATCATAGGGATGTTGGTTTCCTGCGATATTGGACCGTTTCCAACATACCGCTTTTCTTGCTGGCCGCACCGATGTTGGTTATCCTGTGCAAATCCAGCTTGTGGGCATTGCAGAGTCCCTCTTCCTCGTCGACTAGCCCGGGATCAATGCTGACGCGACTGGCGGTTCCCCAGGGGTTGCTCGCAGTGATGGCATTTACCAGCTACCATGTCCAGATCATCAACCGAATTTCTTCAGGTTATCCCCTATGGTATTGGTATCTGGTCACCAGCGCGGTGGATCTCAGCTCAAGCTCACTTAAACAAAGCCGAATCCTTGTGGCTGCTGTGTATAGCATGATGGCCTATGCGTTGATCCAAGGTGTTCTTTTTGGTTCTTTTTTGCCCCCCGCATGAAAGAGATGGACAAATCATGATCCCCTGCTCCATCATTCTGGGTTCTCTGTTGGATACAATATGGATTGATATACAATTTTTGAAGCTATAGGACAGAGCCCAGACTGCTAGCAAAGGCTAAAAAACGCAGCTATCCCGGATTTTAGTTGGGCGAACGGTGTGCGTAAGGCTGTGTGCCTAAATTGGGGTAAGGCGCAGTCATGCCCCAACTCAGTTATAAATATAAAGAATAGGTCTGCAAAAGAAAGATGAAACTTGGATTTTTGAAAACCCCATCAACAGCAAATCCTACTATACCCTAGTCTGCATTTTTATACAGGTTGCAGGGCCCAAGCTTCCATCCCGACGTTACGTAGAATTATGTCATCACCTCGTGGACTCTCTCCCCTTTGACCTCTTCTGGACCTCCAACATCCAGGCATTTCTGCACGAAAGTTAGGCCATATAATTGAATCGCTCGATTGCCACCAAGTTTCCGGGTCTTCCATTGTCCCCTTTGTGGCTTACTGACCGAAAGTGCCTGCGAACACAGCCGTGTGAAACACACTCTCCGGTTTCAAATTCCGCGCTTGTTGGAGTGGGAGCTTCGAAATTTTATTAAATGTACGCTTTTTTTTGGAATCTTGTTCTGTGATATCTCCTGTGCGAAAAGAAGGGAACTCGTGGAACACGGGCTCTGCTGACGTATTGCTGCCAGAGCTCACCCGACGGCAACGGCCACTCCTCCCCCATTCCATCTCCATCCCGTGTCGACCATTCCCCTCCCTGCCTCTTATCCGACTATGGAAGCCTCCGGCCCCAAGGCGATTCTCACATCCGACAATTTCCACCATGCACAAGAGATCTCCCGGGCAACTTCACCCGGTGGTGAGCCCGCCGCCGTGAATAGTGAAGGTGAACCCATAGCCCGCGTGCGACCTCGTACCTATCCATATTTCAAATATCTCCCATACAAACTGGAAGATGAGACCGAAAGAAACCAGAATTTGCGGGAAATCCTGGATCAGCTATACATTGCAGTGGAGGCCGGCGATTTCAATCCTGGAGCGGTGCACTGGACACGCGAGCTTCGCGGCTGGCTCTCGCTCAAGTTCGATCCGACCCGCGCGCAGCGCATCAGTCTCGTGAAACTGTACTATGAGTTGGCACTTGCCCCAGGGATCGACCCATCGGTCGCTGAGCGATTCGCAAGCATGTTCATGCTTCTCACCAAGTGAGTTCGCTTCTCAAGTTAATTGCGGGACAACATGGTTGCTAATCCAAGATTTAGGCGCAAGCATTACCTTAGACCTGTCAAAGATCTCGTGTTAGATTGGAAGCCTCTGTACAAAGAGCTCAAGGCTTTCGTTCTCCCCACTGAGTCGGGTCTCGTTCACTCGACCAACCTAAAACGAAATGTCAAGACCTTAACCAAGCTTTGCGCATTCGCTCAATTATTCATCGATCCGTGTGAACTTCCTGCCATGCTTGAAGAGTTCTTGCCACACTACACAACATCGTTCTCAGAAGGTGCCTTCGTCGTTGCAGGGCTCATTAATTTGCTGCTCCCGACATCCCCGCCTTCTGAATCGCGAGTCGATCTTCTACCACAGAATCACCTGCCTACACATTTCCATTTATGGTCATTAGTCGGTCGATCGAAGACGTTTGATACAACATATCTGGACTATCTTTCCCGACTGGCCCGAGATTCTCTACCGGCTAGTCACATCCCCTTCTCCGAGTATGGCATCTTCACAAAGGAGCAATCTGCTCTGATCTTCACTGCGATCCTGAGATTGTTGGAAATCCCCGTCGGGCAATCCACATCCCCATACAGCGCGCTGGTGGATATTTCGTCTGGTCTGGGTATCATGCTTGACCGAGACGGGCGAAAACACCCAGTAGCTCATCATATCGCTCGATGGATTGTGATGTCGCTCTCGCCCGCCTGTGTGGATTCAGAGGTTTCCATTCTTACTCAGCTAGAAGGTCTCATTCAAGCTGTTGAGACCTTCTTCCATCCTTCGAATGCAGGCGGCTGGACCAAGACTCTATCGCAGCTGGTGTATTACCTGACTGATTTCTTTGTAATGCGTTGGAACCGGGAGCAAAGCGGCGAGATGGATGTCCCCCCAGAGCGACGACTGAATGAGCCTCTGAAGCGACGATTCGTACTGTGTATCCGTGATGTGATTTTCATGGGTATTTATGCCAAGAGCAGCACCGCAATGACCTTCTCCCTGTCAACCTTGCAAGGTCTGGCCTATTTGGAGCCACATCTCATTTTACCCGGTGCGCTGCAGAGAATCTACCCCGCGCTGCAAGGTCTTGTTGAAGTGCACCGGACTACATCCTCTCTTCGGGCTATGACTTCACTATCTCGGGTCATTTCGCGCACCAAGGGATATCGCTGCCATATGACAACTTTGCTGGGTCTGACACTACCCGGTATTGATGCCAATGATCTGGAAAAATCCCTTCATGCCTTGTCATTCATACAATCCGCTTGCTACAACATTCCAATGGTCGATTTAACCCAAGGGCGGGATGATATCAACTGTGACATGCTTGCTATGCAATGGATCTCGGGTGAAATGGAGAGGATGGAAGAGCAGGGGGCCAATGTGCAGCTCAATTATGACACAGAGCTGGATGACACAACCGAGGAAATGATTCTGCGCTCTTCAACATGTGGTTTCGGAGATTTCACAATAGCTTTCTTGGGGCGTGTCTTCACACTATTGGAGAATTTGCCGGACGTCTCCAGGGTCCGAAATGGTTCTCCCGAGGAGAATATCGTGAACACTCTTCCTGCCACTTTCATGCCTCTGCTTGCCTCTCTTTCTCCGGAGTATTATGATATTGCTCTGGGGAAGATAGTGGATTTCGTGTCTAACCATGTCATCCATCAAGCTCGTGATGCAATGGCTTTCATCTGCAATGCTCTATGCAAGGTCAACCCCGAAAAGGCCCTGAAGCGGTTCATCCCAGTGTTGACTGGAGCTATCCGCACTGAGATCGATGATAATGGTGCGGGTTCGACCCGAACCACAGGAACCGATGTTTTGCCGCGTGATCGTGGCCTAGTCTGGAATGTTAGTATGCTCAGCATGTGTGTAGTGCACGTCGGCAGTGCTGTCATTAATCACCGGCAAGAGCTGTTTGACATTGCAGTCTACATGCAGAAGAACTGCCGTGGCATTCCCACAGTTCATATCTCCAACTTCATTCACCACCTTTTGCTCAACCTCACTGGAACGTACACCAATGACTTCTCACTCTACGAACCATCCGTGACAGCGAATGGCATTGAACCAAAGCTTTGGAGTTATCAGGCGGATGTGAATGATCTCAACATTAATTGGCACGTGCCAACGCGCCAGGAGATCGAGTTTGCGGTTGATGTATTCAAAAATCAAACAGAAACGGCTTTGAAGCAACTATCTGCTCTCACTCATGAGACGTCAAGTGTCAAGCGTGATGGAAGCGGCAAGGATTGGTCTGATGAGGTCACTCGTAACCTCGTGCTCCTGCGGCTCGTGCTATCCGGAATCTCTGTTCTCTTTGATCCGAAAGCCGCATCAACCACAACACAAGGGGCCCCGAACGGTTCCTCTGGAGATGTTGAGATGGCAGATGGTGTGGACGGCATTGATGCTGATGCCGATGCCACCCTCGATAATTCCGATGATGCTGTAATCAGAGAGACTTTCATGTATCCTACTGGATATTCTCTCGAAGAGGGAGACCCATTATATACTACCATCCATGAGCTCCGCGAGAGAACTGGTTGGGTATTGCATGAGGTACACCGATTTTTGAGTGATAAGCAGGAAGATGATGTTCCTTGCTTTGGAGCTTTGTACTCCGCCTTCAGATCATGGTTTGTTGATGTGGGCATTGAGAGGTCCGCTCACGTACTCGACCGAGTGACTCGGCTTCTGGCAGCGGATATTCATCCTTATAAGATGAGTGGTATGCGAAAAGATTACCCTAGACCCTTGCTTGTGCGTAGAGCCAACGTGTATCATCTTCAACGTCTGCGACACAACGCTTCCCCCCGTCCTCGATCCAAGCTTGATGAAATCCTTCTCCTTGATATTGCCGAGTCTTGCGTCTCTCTCTACACAGAAACACGCCGCAACGCTCAAAATGCAGGTGAATCGGCACTCAAGGCTGTCTATGGCGGTAGACTGCTCGTCATTCCACCTTTACTCTCGGCTCTGCAGAAGGGCGTCAAAGAAAACGATTACGCACGCATCAAGGGAGCGCTCTACTCATTGCTTCTCAGCAGTGTTGCCAAGACTGTCGGGCGAAATTGGAAATATGCACCGACCTTGATCAGGACCTTCATCGATGCTAGCGCTGTTGATAAGCCTTCTGTTCAGAAAATTTGCTCCACAGCGGTGTTCCAGGTTATGGACTATGGCCGTGCCCTGGAACGCATGGCAATTTTGGATCAAGATATTGTGGAAGCAATTGCGCCCACTGAAGATCTCAGCGGGCAGATTGAGAAAAAACGCGCTGTTATCAACAACAAGCGTGCTGCTATCGAGAAAAAGAAGGCAGATCTCTCCGAGGAGTTAGTCAATCTAGCACGTATCTCTCATTGGAAGATTGCCAGCCGCGCTGCCACAATCGTCATTACAATGGGTCTCCGCTTCGACTATATCGCCAGTGATAATTTGATCGAATTGATGACACTCGGATCCATTGATGACCACCCTGGTCTGCGGGGCATGTACTCCCAGGCTCTTATTGCGCTGTTCACTATGATAGATGTGCGGGCCATCTGCACTCATGAGTACAAGAACTATATTCTTGGTCATCAGCGTTTCCCTTCGAAGATCAAGGTGGCAACAAAGCCCTATGATAAAGGATACACCCAAGAATACCTCTCAAGCTTTGCGCAGCCAGAGGCGGAGTACTACGTTGATCATGATTTCCCGGGTTGGCTTGTTTGGGGCAAGACCATGCCGGCTTACAAGTCAAACGTAGCACGAG
Organism: Penicillium crystallinum; assembly: GCA_027569675.1. Lineage (NCBI taxonomy): Eukaryota > Fungi > Ascomycota > Eurotiomycetes > Eurotiales > Aspergillaceae > Penicillium > Penicillium crystallinum. The sequence continues at coordinate 397,633 of JAPDKR010000014.1, read as the reverse complement.
ATATTGAGTATGACGAAGTCGAATGGAAGGTTCGCACCAAGATGGGCAAGCTTTTCACCCGCCAGTGGTTCTCCAAATTCTTCGTGTATCTGAAGCAGGAGCCTCGAGACCCCTCTGCGGACAAATTCCGCATGTCATGTGCTATGATGCTCCTCTACGCATTTGAGCTCATGATTCGGGATGGTCTTACGGCAGTCACATTTGAAGAAATCCAAGAAGAGATCAAGGAAGTCTTTGAAGACGGCAGTGACAAACACCAACATCGTGCCACGGCTGAGATTCTCGGGGCTTTGATATCCTCTGTGACTGATACAGGGGTGGAGAAGCGGACTATGGTCTGGGAGTATGCTTTCCCTATTGTGCGAAAGATCTTCACTGATGGCCTCACTCCTGAGAACTCTGGCTACTGGACAACATTCCTCCACATGATATTGCAATGTCGGGATCCTCGACGTGCCTGGCCGTTGGTGGATTGGCTATCCAGCTTCCGTCTTGATATGTCCACCAACGCTGCCTTCAAGGAAAGCTCCAAGATCAACCTCTTGCATCAATGCATCATTGATTCTGGTTGGCACTACCAGCTTGACAAACCCATCGTGGAAGATTTCCTTGCTCATCTCGATCATCCGTACAAGGGTGTGCGCGAGGCGATGGGCCAGACCCTTGCCACCATTTATCGCACAAGATATCATGAGTCTTACCCTGATGTTCAGCATCTCCTTGATGCCCAGAAATCTTCCTCATCCGTTGGCGCCTACCCTTACCCGCCTACCAGCGATTTTACGAAAATGATTCGCGGAGTGTTCAATCAAATTGAAGAATGGCGCAAAATTAGAACTCCTGGCCAGCAGACACCTTCATCCTACACCTCAGGAAGCAAGACTGTCCTGCTTTGGCTGGACTCCACTCTATCTTCTCATGAGTGTACGCAGCTCGTCTCGTTCTTCCCAGATGTCTTCACCGCACAGCTCCTGCACATGATGGATGTGAAGGAAGACCCAGAGCTTCAATCCCTCGCATACCACGTCTTCCGTCACCTCCCCAACATCCCTTACCCAGCCGAGAAGAACTCTGAATTCATCCAATCCCTCATCCGTATCGGGCAGACATCCCCATCATGGCACCAGCGTTTGCGTGTCATGATCAACATCCAAATCATCTACTTCCGCCGCCTGTTCCTTCTCGATCCCGCAGACCGCGACAAGCTCTTTGAGTGCATCGCCTCCATGCTTGAAGATCCTCAGCACGAAGTCCGCGCGGGAGCCTCGGCCACACTTTCCGGTATGGTCCGATGCTCGCCCGTCTTCCTTCGTGAAAAGATGGTCAGCCGCTTCCATGAGCGCTTCACAAAGATTTTGGCGGACAACCCTCTCCCCAAGAAACCGAAGAATCTCCGTGCAGGGATCGCCTCTTCCGCTGTGTCGTCTGGCGCTGGAACCCCCACCCCAGAGCATAACCGCTTGATTATCCTTCGTCACGGTGCTGTACTGGGTCTTGGCGCCTTGATCCAGGCCTTCCCTTACAACAGTCCTCCGCCCCAGTGGATGCCCGAGGCTTTGACTTCGCTCAGTATCCGCGCCGCGAATGATCCGGGTATCGTTGGTTCTAGTGTGAAGTCGATCATCAGCGAGTTCAAGAAGACTAGGCAAGATACCTGGCACATTGATGCAAAGGTTAGTATCAATCACTCATCTATGTTCATGTATTCGAAAAGAAATAGCTAACAAGTTTTTAGGCTTTCACATCAGATCAGCTGGAAGATTTGTCCGGTGTTCTATGGAAGAGCTACTTCGCATAATTGGCTGGTATATGCTGACCTTGGATCTCATCAGCCAGATTATCTTGCTGGTTTTTTTCGGCCTGGCTAATGCGTAATGATGCGACTAATGGTTGTTTGTACATAGCCTTGGGTTTTTTGTATTGTCACCTCCCTGATAGAGTCTATCTTTAGTCTGGAAATCAAAATTCTGTGCTACTTATACTTTGTCTATTCTATTGACTATATACTGTGGCATCTAACATAAGCACCAAAGAGTGATTTGGCCCGATGCTGTATTCTATATTCCATGCCGTGTTGTTGTATGACAGGTGGGTGCTTGCATATCAGTGGTCGGTGCAACCCTATAAGGAACAACATACTCAAGAGGAAATTTACCAGGACATGTGCTACTCTTAGAGAGCATGTTTTGAAGAACAAATCTCATATGTGTTGAAGCATTACCCAAATTGACCTTGGAGTTTGTCTACAATGCAGTCAACAGCGCGTAGTGATGACATAGTAGCTTCCAACCACCTAAAGTTCAGAGTACTCAAGAGACTATCGAATACATTCAAACTTTTGCCTCTCTCCGAGATATCTCTCCCTTGTCAATAGAATTAAATCCTTGTTCTTTCTTTCTCTACTCCGAGCACTTGTCTCCTCTCACATTGCCACTTCATCTACTACTCATGCCTTGTGGTTTTCGAAGCCAGAGCATGCAAAATACCATCCTGCTGCACGACTGACATACACCATGAAGCTCCTCACAAGGAATAGCGCACCGCTTGTCTTCCACACCCAGTCGAGAACCTCGATATGGGATCGACGGTGGATCTGGTTTCGTTGGCTGGGATATCTTACATGCTTAATCATGATTCTCCAAATCGGGCTCTTTCTTTTTGGAGAACAGGAGACAAATCTGATCCGAGCCGTTTATACCTCCTTTCATCGTCCCGGGATTCTTCGACCGGGCCAGTATCATCTGGCTGTTCCCATAGAGGAAGACGCAGGTCAGGATCCAGCCGAGCTAGATGAGATGGGCATGGTTCATGATCGGAGGTTAGTATATGTCTTTTAAAAGGATAACTATGAGGATAGAACGTGAAATGATACTAAGATATGATCATCGTGACAGGGACAAGCGATTCTATCTTGGCGGGACCCTAACCCTAACCAGTATCGAGTGCGCCAATGCCTCCTATCCAGCCCCATTCATCTACGACCCATACCCAGCGTATAACAGTCGGAAATGGAAGAAGCAGTTTCATGGGAAATTCCGACCCTGTCTTGGGCCCCGGGGTCGTTATCTGGATCGCAGGTCCCCAGAAGATATGATGCAAGTGTACAAGGGCCAGCAAGCTGGATTTCCGCTTCCGCGATTTGGATCCTACGAGGCTCTGGGGCTAGATGGCAATGTCTGTACGGATCGGTACTCCCGCTTTGGGGCTTATGGGTATGATGAAGACGGTGGTGATGAGATACCGGGCTTCACACGTCCGCCAGCCGTGCCGTGGTGCGAGGTTGATTGGGACAGGCTGCAATCGCTTTGCTTGGAGAGGAACGCAGACAGATACGAGTCGATCAAGACTGTTAATTCTTCGAATCAGAGTCCTTTGGCCTTTGATCTGCCGCATGCTCCTCGGAAATCGTCAGAGTCATCTACGGATAATTCCAGCGTGAAGAAGTTCCATTCTCGATCGGCCGTGCTGATTCGGGCATGGAGTGGACTCAATTGGAAGCCTCATCATCGGGAATATCTTCGTGCGTTGATTATGGAGCTGTCGCTGCATTCCGGGGGAGAATATCAGATCTTTATTCTCATCCATGTGAAGGAAGATATGATGCCGATTTTCTCGGATGTCAAGACCATTGACCGGCTCAGAAATTCCATTCCCAAGGAGTTTCGTAATATGGCTCTTTTCTTCAATAACAAATTGTTGGAAGCGTGGTACCCAAAGATAGAAGAGCACAGGTGAAGCAACCGTATAGATCAACGCTCAAGAGCCTCATACTAACAACACCCGCAGTCCTCAACTTCAGCACCACCAACCCATCCAAATCTTCTCCCAGCTTTACCCTCATTTCGACTACTACTGGCAATTAGAAATGGACGGCCGACACACAGGACACACCTACCACTTTCTCGACCGCGCCATCTCCTTCGCCCGCGAACAACCACGCAAATACCTCTGGGAACGAAACGCCTACTTCTACACTCCAGGCACCCACGGCAACTGGAGCGAATTCACCCAAATGGTCCACGAAAGCCTAGCTGACAGATCCGACCACACAATCTGGGGCCCTGTCTCCGGCACCGGAATCCGCCCTCTAGGCCCAGACCCCCCAGTCTCCCACCCCAACAGCGACAACTACACCTGGGGCGTAGGCGAAGAAGCCGACTTCATAAGCTTCCTTCCAATCTTCAACCCACAAGACACACAATGGACATTCCCCGACAAGATCTGGAACTTCAAACACGGCCCGAACACGCCGCGACGGGCAGCCGTTATCACCATGGGCCGGTACTCGAAGCGCCTACTGGATTTGATCCACCACGCACAGGCAACGAAGGGACTAGGCCTTGCGTCTGAGATGACAGGGGCGTCATGGGCGCTGTTCCACGGTCTGAAGGCTGTGTATGTTCCGCATCCGATTTACGCGGACGGGCAGTGGACGCCGAGGGAGCTGGCGCGGATCTATAACCCCGGTCCGCCGGAGAATGTCAATGGGGCGCCGGATAGTATTTGGAACTTCGATCATGCTTTTGATCATATCATGTATCGCCTGTCGTATATGTTTACGACGCATAGCGCGGAGGATTTGTACAGGCGCTGGCTGGGGTTTCGGACAGCGGAGCATGAGGGTGGGAGAACGGTGAGTGGGATTCTTTTCTTTTATTTTGCGGGGATACATGGCTTATATATACGTTGTTATAGATATCGGAGGATCGCTATGGTCGACATTGTTTCCCTTCTATGTTTCTCCATACGATCAAGAACACGGCTCAAGGGATGGGGCCTGACAGAGCTGTTCCGTGATTGTTGGGTGACTAGTCTGATTCTTTCTTTTTGATCGTTGTGTGGGTTAGGAGCTATTGGAGTTTGGGGATAACTAGATCACATATGATTCACTTCAATGTCTAATTTAGAAGCTGAAGGTATCTTACACCAGTTCTACCAATGAAAGTGTTTAATCGATTCAGTCCTTCCACTACAGAGAGATATATGGTAAGGTAGGCCAGCTTTGCACTATAAATCGAAGTTCTGATTGAATCTATAAACGAATCGGAGATAACATGCATGAAACAGAGTATTCATTGCTGTGTACATTAAAGGCAAGTAAGAGGCCATCAAAATAGACCAGCACGCAAAAATTAGGCAACTTATGTACGTGAATGGAACAACATCGAGAAACCAAGAGCAATTTACCGTCGATATGCTCTGTGAGTTTTGATAATCCCGTCCCAAAAATGAAAGCAGTCCATCTCATGACATCATTAACATCACCAGGGGAGCGCCTCTTCGTCTCTATCCCCTGGCATTATACTTCTCATTGAAAGCATTGACCGCTTGAAAAGGAACAAAATTAGCCCCGAGCAGATTTTAGCATGTAGATGAGTACTTACCAACAGCAATCTGTCTATACAGCCAGTTCCGCGCGCTCTCATCTTGGACAGGAATGAAGGGTCCGTTGGCACCACCCTTGAGAGTGATGCTCATTCCAGTGCGCTCTTTGGAAATGGTTTGGATATCCGTGAGACGGATATCCCACTCTGTGTAGAGTTTCTTTGTGCGCACGAGCATGATACGCGCGTATGTCAACAACACTAGCATGTCGCGACCAGGAAGTTCGAGGTGGGCGATGTAGTCCTCGTTGAAATATTTGCCATCGTCAGTTGTCTTCAGCCAGAATTGTCCGAGGGCTTCGCGCTGCGAGTACGGACGCACGATGCCATCAGTGCCAATGAAACGGGTGAGTCGGACACGGTCGAGACCTTCTGCGTCGAAGACAGTAGTGGTGTTGCGGACACCTTCGGCAAGATCTAATGGGAAATTGTTAGTACTGAGTATCAAAGAAGACCAAGAACCAACTTACTGGAGGCAAGATCGAATGCGCCGATTGCTGGTTTGGTGGCTAAACCAAGGACGCCCTTTCCAACACCCTTGAAGAATCCTTGGATACCTTCTTTCTCGGCACCTTGTAGCGGGTGGCGTGCTAAGCCACCAATACCGCTTGCGAGACTACTTGCAAATGCATTGCCACCAGCTGTGATTCCATACAGTGCATGCTTTGGACGGTTGCGCACCTTGGACATCCGGCGCTGGGTCTGGAACTCCTTGTCAAGAGTAGCAGCAGCAAGACCCTTGGACATACTTCCAGTGAGCTTCGCCATACTGTCCGAGAATCCGAAGACGGATTTCTTGAAGAAGCTTGTAGCACCCTTTGCGATACCGATACCCAACTCTTGAGGACGGTCGGTCATGACTAGACCCTGGTATGGCTCATAGAAGATGGCGGCAACACCGGAACTGACGTTGTTGAATAGACCGACTGGGTTACCCAAGAAGTCCGCAGAGCCAAGAATGATGTGGACCTGGCGCAGGAATTCCTGAGTGTAGTGCGCACGGATATTACCGACCAGTCTTGGGAACGAAACACGGGCATTCTCAAGCATAAGAGCATTAAGTCGAACGGGTGCATCGTTGACATTACCCATCGACATCGAGATGACATTGACAAAGAACATCAATGGGTTAGAGGGCTGCATGGCATCTTCCACGTTGACACGCTCAGTACGCATGAAAGAGATATCCAACTGCATTGGCTGGAGATGAAGGAGCTCGAAGTACACATCCTGGCCATTATCTGCTTGCTGTGGCTCTGGGATGTTGAGGTCTTCGTCACAAAGTTTGCCCTCTTGTTCCTCAGTCCATGAAGCACCAGGAATCTTGACAAAGTCAAGCATGGCAAAGACGAAATCCTCGTCCAGCTCCAACGTCATTTGCTGAAGAAGCAGAGTCGCGTACTTGATATAGAGAACACCGTATGAGTCGTCCTTGACCCGTGTAACCATTGCGTGGAAGATAGGGTGTGCTTCCATCTCCTTTCCGGTCTTCGGGACAACACTGGGATAAAGCAAGATGGGGAAGATACCGCCGTAGAGTTGATTGTCAATCTGGATCCACTTGATTGTAGTGTTGAGAGTCTGGTACAGTCTTGACTCTCTGAACTTGATCTCAATCTCACGGAAGGTGAGGTAAAGCAGTTCCTTCAAGTTCTGGTTGATCAACGAGATTCCAATGCCTCCTAGTCGGAGTTGAGCCTTGAAGTTGACGTCGGAGTTCATTTCCTTGACCTCGAACCCAGCGTTTGTGCTAGTCTGTGAGGCTTGCCCCCTCTGTTGCTTGTACATACTCTTTGATGGCTTGAAGTTAGAGAGCACAAGCGTTTGGGTCGGGCCATCAGCTGCAATATTGATGTCAATGATCTTCTGGTATCCGCCAGGCTGCGAAGGTGGAATCCGCATGGGAATCAGGTTTCCGATTTCAGCAAGCTTGATGTGGCGCTCCTTGCCCTGGCAAGTCAACACGAGCGACTTGTTCTTTGTCGCCGGGTAATCCCACGCGTACGGCATAATACTACGCGGGGGGATGCGATATCGAATTGGCCTCCAGCCGCTAGCTTGGTCATCTTCATCATCGTCCTCCACATTTGGATTGGCTTGGAAGAAAATGAACTCCATATCACTTTCATTGCGCATGGAGAACGGCCAGTTGCGAGACTCGAAGCTGAAGTGCAGGAAAAGAGTTGCTCCTTCCATGATGATGTCAACCTTGATCAGCTTCTGCCGCTGGTTGGCTTTGGCCAACTTGACATGAACGGTTCCAACATCTGCAATGTTGAAAGGAGAAGACCATTGGTTGTTTACACCGGGGAAACACAAGCACAGCTGTTTCTCTTGGACTTGGCGAAGGAAATGAAGCGGCACCAACTGACCATTCTGAACCTGAAGGACGTTGGATGAGCCAGGCTCACGCACCAGAATATCCTCGCTGAGCTTGCTCTTCAGAATGAATCGTGGAGCCAGAGTGACCACCTTGGTCAGTTTATATTTACCCTCGCCTTCGGCAACAGACACTCCGGAGTGGAATTCAGATCTTCCTTGACGGTCGGGGAAAATGACCTCAAAGGTACTTCCAATGGCCTCGAAACTCTGCGGCTTACTCCATGCAGAATCGCTAACCTTTAGGATAGATCGATTTCTCTGATCCTCGTTGGCGTAAGAGTACATGTACGGCAGTGCACGACCCTGGTCTCTTGGGTCGGCTCTGAGTCCTTGGCCAGCAGCATTTCTTGCTGATTGAAGGAATGCTTTGCTTTGAATGTCCATGGGAAGACCAGTCTTGTTCAAGACCAGGTAAGGACTGTACACAGAGACCTTGAAAGCACCTCCACTGTTGGGAATATTGAAGTAGTGAAGCTGCAACTTCAGCTGAAGACCGCGCTCATCTTTAAGGGCCAATGTATGCTCCCTGCGGTATTCCTGGGAATTGCCGTTGACAATGGCAAACTCACTTTGACGGAAAACCGTATCCTCCAGATCAATACTGAGCAGGAGCAAATGAGACAACTCCACGACATGGACCGGGCTGACACCACCCTTCCTGAGGAAGTTTGTCCAATCCTTCCGGGTATTTTTGTCATAGATGCGGTACTTGAAATCGTATGGCAGCAGGTTCTGAATCTCAACTGGAGCAAAGATTCGGACTCTCATGTATGGATATACGCCTGTGAGAGAATCTTTGTTATCAAAGGTTGCGTTGACCTGGAAGTAGAAAGGAGGAGCCTGCTGGCCGCTTTCACTGACACACTTGACAGTGCGCGTGGGCCGCCTAATAAGGTCCTTCCAGAAGAGCCGCTCATCAGACCAATCATATCCGAAGCCTTGGTCAGGACGAACAACAATCGAGTGGAGGTATGCTGATCCAACAGGTGCCGGTCGTGCATCACCAGGCAAAATCTTCTCGATCTTCAACAAGTGGCCATCTCCGGGGCTGAACACACCCAGCTCCACGGGAATTTGAGTGTTGTTCTCGATTAGAAGCGGCGAGCGGAATGTAATGTACTTGACATTATCTTGTCCCAACTTAACTTCCACAAGCAGCCGGTGAAGAACATTTTCTTGCTTCGGCTTCAGGGCATAGATAGTCTCACCCTCGCGTACGACGGGAATGCGGCTAATGCTGTCAAAGCCACTGCCCTCTAGTTTGACACCAACCACTCCGCCGTGGCCTTCCGGTGTCAGCGTCTCACGAATAGCAGTGGAATCCTCGAACCGCCATGGGTATTCTTCCCCATCAGCAAGTTTGGCCGCCGGGCCATCCCCTCCGGTGGCAACATCGGCCCAAACTCTGAGGTCAAATCCAGTGTAATTGCGGATTCTGTATGGTGCATCAGCGCCTCGGGGCTTGGAAAGAACATCCTCATCTGTTGAGAGGAACTGGAACGATTTGGATGCGAGGGCAATCGTGGCAGATGTTACAGTAAGTTCCATCGTCTTGTGTGAGTACACATCGAAAGAAAAGACATCCGGGTTGACCTCCTTAGCCATATGGACACCCAATTGCCAGGGCTCAATCAACGGCTCCCAGGCCGACTTGGAGAAGTTATACACATTCAAGAATGTCTCGAAGTTGGTATCGGCGTTTAGTGTTGATGACCAGTCGCGCACATCCACGTTGAATTTCTTGACGCTCCAATCAAGTAAAGGTAGATCGTGTAGGTCACCAATGAGAATGACTCTAATTCCATCAATCTTGGCAGACATCTCCTCGCGCTTGAGAAGAACTGAACTTTGTGCAGTGCTCGGTCTATGTAATTGACCAACGCCTTGGCTAAGACGACGAGCCCTCTTAGCAATAGCAGAGGACGTCTTGCTGGATGAACGACCCCTGGTGGTCTTCGTATCGGCAATCTTCTTCACTTCTCCAGTCTCGATCTGTTGGGAATTCTGAGCCCTCATCTCAGAGGCCTTGTTGACAATCTGAATTGCCATCAGAATGTCACGCAGAGACAAGCGAAGCACCAAAGGCTCAAGGTGCACCTCAATGGAAGTCAAGGCAGATCCCTTTTCTTGCGCTCGGCTATCGACGGACATTTCGAGTGTGAAATCATCCAGAATCCGGAGTCGAGAGGTCTCAAACTTGTCCATTCGGCACAGGAACATGCCCACCTTTTGGATCTGTAAAGTGGATACATTCTGGTGGGAAATAAGCACTTCCTTGGTACCCAGAACGATGGCTTCAGAGTGAGGAATGGCAGGGTTGGCCACCATGATCACTTGAGCATCGACTAGATTCACTCGGAATGATACGGTCATGGCCGATCCAGCGGTATCGCCAGAAGAAGCATCGGTTGCGGCTTTGTCGGAACTTGCAGCAGTAACAGATCCTGTCTCGGATTCCTCGGTTGACTCGCTCTCCTCTTCCACCACTTCGACTGGTTCTTCGGAGGCAAAAGCAGACTGGCTGAATGACTGCAAAGCAGAAAGATAATCCAACGCAAACATGATGCGGGGACTATCGATAGTCAGCATCGCAATAAGATGCTTCTCCGGCCCTCCGGACATAGAGACGCTAGCCATGAATTGTTGCTGGACATCGTTGTTGATCAAGGACATGATGTTCCTAAACTTGTTCGAATCCTGCTTGCGACTGTCACGGATCGAGAATGAATGGATGAGAAGCTCTGACTCCAATGATCCATCTGTCAACATGCGCAGTTTCACGCGGGTGTCATTGAGGGAAAACTTGGACAGACTTGAATCCTCTAGGCGACCAACTGGTTGATCGTCATTTGCTAGGATAAGCTCCAATCCGACACTGTCAACCTTGAAGATCATATCGAGTCGTACCCAAGTCTCTTTATTTTCGTCGGCATCGCTAGGTGCTCCTCCAGGGGATTGTAGTGCCTGGGCCGCTTTCGAGGTAGCTTCCCTCGTAGGTTCAGTCACGGATGAGGGCAAAGACTCCATAGCCTCAAGCTCTTGCTGTTCGGCATCCGTAGCAAAAGCGCCCGGGATGGACTTCGACAGCTCCAGCAAGAACTTGAGCTGGCTCTGGGAAATTCGAAGGTTGATAGGAGATAGAGAGCCTTCAATCTCCATGTCCGGGCGGGGGTTATTTGCTTGGTGCTCCAGGTAGCAAATGCTAAAGTCGAGATTGACCTTCTGGATCATCTCTAGCTCCTCGGAAGTACCATCTGCAAAGTGGAATTTAGAGGTCAGACGAATGTTGCGGACGCCAGTAGAAATAACATTGACAGCAAGACTATCCTTTCCTTCGTCCATGGGGACAAACTCATTCTTGGCATAAATCTCACCAAGATGGGCAGTGATTGTGTCCCTAGGACGATCGTCTGTCATGACACGCGGGAACACCACAATGGGAGTCTTGACAACAACGTCGAGGCGCATCCGCGAAGCATTCTCTTGGAGTTGATTGGCTTGATTGGCAGCGGCCTGTCGGGCTGCATTGAAGATAGCTTGCATTTTGCCAAATTTGACGAGGAAGTTGATGATTTTGCGGTAAGGCTCTTCCAAGAAGTTGATCTTGATCGAGCCAGATCGTAGATAGACTTCGGAATCATAGCCAGGATACGTATCGCTCTCAGGATCAAATGTCTCGTACCTGAAGTCGGCGAAATTATCACCTTCTATGGTCAAGAGACGCCGGATATCAGAATCCTCCGCAGCACCCAGGTTGACATCGTCAACCAAAGTTAGGCTGCCTATACGAGACTGGATGAGCATGGAGCTGCCCACAAGGAAGATGCCAACGTCGGCAGTGTTGAGACTCAAGGTTGCCAAACGCACACCATCATTGTTGAGCACGAGTGCGATACTCTTAAGATTGGCCCTAATGCGAAGCTTCCCAGCTTGCTGGGGCTTCTCTTCCACAGTATCTGCTCCTTCGATGGCCTTGTCTGTTTCTGGGCTCGTCTCAGTCGGTTGTTGGGGATTTGTGAATGTAAGGAGAATGAAGTCGAGGAGCGTGAGAAGAGTCTTCCTCGTCACAACAAGATTGATAGTCGATACTGCTATATCAAGGTTCATGGCAACCCCCTCATATGTTGAGTCGAATTCAGGAGACTCGGGTTTGACCCGCACCATCTTCAGCTGGAACAGGTCTTTATCTTCATCGGCATCAAATCCTTTTGATGAGATGATTCTCTTGAACTCAGGCGCCGGGTTTTCCTCGATATAGTCATCCACGCTCAGCGATTTCAGGACAACTTCAGCAACCATGTCATACGGGCGCATGTAGAAGTCCAGCTCAAAGCCTTCCGCAATCAGTTCCACCAACAAATGATCTCGTTGTGGATCATGAGGGTCGGCCCGAGATAGTGAGCCACGAAGACGACCGACAGTGAACTTGAATTCGAAGTCCCTGCGGTGGATATTAGTGGGTGTATCCAAACTCTTTCTTCTCTGATCACTGTCTGTTTCGGATTCCTCGTCGTCATCAACAACAGGAAGGTCTCGCTGGGCTGATGGTTGGAACGATGCTGATCTGGCGCGAGTAGTGATGGCCGCTCCTTCTTTAGCTGCTGCTGTGGAAACTGGACCGGAAGAGTTTTCCGCCTCAAATTGCGGAATTGCGATATCAATCAGCTTCATCAAGCCCTTATATTTTGTGTCTGACATCGATGCATGAAGCTCTGGTAGGTGTCCCGAGATGCGTGTTCGGGTAAGCTGGGTTACCTTCGGTACGATGCACATCTCCAGAACAAAGTCAACATTGATGCGATCAATGATATGGAAATTCCGAGAGTCGACATTGCTATTGAGCTGGGCTTTGGTAGCATCAACCCCGGGTCCAATCAGGACCTGAGTGGAGTCCAATTTGATGAGGAAGCGATCGTACAACAAGTGTTCGAGTCTTTTGTAATCCTCTTCCTCATACTGGTGTTTTTGCTTTGATTGCAGCTCCCGCATCGCCTGACGGTCGACCAGCTCACTGTTGACACTAGCATGACCTGCGTCAAGAATCAAGCAAAGCGAACTTGGTTGTGTGATACTTTCAGGGACAATAATTAAGGGTGCATGAATGTCGAATTGCGCATCAACCTTTTTGTGCTCTTGCAAGGCAAATTCTAGGCCTGCTCGGGTCTGCTGTCGCAGCCCTTCCACAGTGGCTCCAGCAGTGTCTAGAAGAGCACCGATCGATTCCATGTGTCGCTCAGGTGGCTCAAAGAACTTAACAATTCCTACGAGGAATCGAGGGTTGTAAATGACCTCGATACTCTTCAGCTTGACCTTGACTGCTGTATCTGCGTCACTTTCAAGCGGATTCTTCTCTAATTGCAGATGGAATAGACTATCCTCGTCTTCAAGATCATCTGCGCTAGCTTGTGAGGCGAGATCATCGTCCTCGCTCGTTTCTTCATCTTTGGGGGGTTCGGGGAGAGAATCCTTGACCTTGACAATTTGGGGATATAGAGTCCCAGCAGTGGTACCATCGTACATCTTCAACCCCCCAAGATCAAGATCAAGAAGATAAGAATCAGGACGCTGAAGTGCCTTGGCCCGGAAGTTGTCGAAGACCAGCTTCATGACTTGGTTCGCCGCGCCATGAGGGTCTTGGATTAGAGTAAAGCTACCGGCCCGAAGGCTCCAGTTGACTTGAAGCTTAACCCATTCCCGGGGCACATCAACACTTTCGGTAATGGCTTTCTTTTCATCCCAGTCGATGGCGTTATAGAGCTCTTGTCGTTGTTCTTCAGTCATAGTCTCTTCGGACTCCTCTTTCTTGGCGCCCCAGAACCAGTCAGACCAGGATTGTTGCGCTGCGGGCTTCTTGACCCCCACATTTTCTTTTCTTAGCTGGTTCCGTGCAAGTGAGCGCCAGAATCGAATATCCTCATAGCTGAGTTTCGCCTCCAGTCTTTCCAAGTCCTTGGTCTCTTCGGAAGTGAAAGGTTCTTCCTTCTTCTTTTTCTTGAACAAGGCAATGTATGCGATTCGGTCATCTCTGCGCTCCTTGATATAATCCCAAGTCCAACGTCTGTTACGTTCATGGATCTTACTAAGAACAGCTTCTCCGGCGAACCTAAACCATGCCCGGGGGTCCTCTTTCGGCGAGGCCTTAGGCTGGATTTTCTTATGCTCTTGATGACGAATGAAGTAGTGGAAGAGATCAACCAACATCAAAGCGTCGCGATATTGTTTGTCATCCAAAACGAAGCCCAGCTCATCGAACAGCAACCGCGCTTTGATTGCAGGTCGATCGTATTTGCCCGACTTGTCCATTTCCAATCCAGCACGACCACTGACGGGGCGCAACATGAATTGATTTCCTTCGCCGGCATCAATTGCTGTCCTGAGCTTGTCCATCAACTCGGCACGGCTGATTCCCTGGGCTTCTGCGCCTATATCGGAACCTCGACCGGTTCCGAGAAGTGTGGCATCTGTGTTCCAATAAACCGAGAGAGCCTCGAGGACGGCCAATTTATGCGTGACACTGGAGTCGGATTGAATGAAGGTCGGGTTCCATTCTCCGTCTGTACTGACAGCACTCAATTCCTTGAGAGTCATTCCGACAGCGAATGCATGCCCAGGAGATGCGATGGAGTCTTCGTAACGGAAATGCACATTCTTAATGGAAATCTGCAGGTTATCGACAACGGCCGTGATCATGCTTTGCGTGAAGCTCTGATTCCGACGCTGTTCCTCTTGACTCATGCCTTCCGCATTGCGCTCACGCAGAAGCTCGGCACTCTCAATTCTTTCCATCTTCAACGCATTCGCCCTCCTTTCCTCTTCCGCCGGGTCGTAATCCGCATCTTCTCGGGGTGCCGCGAGTAGAAAGACATCTTCGATATCGACTTTCACCGGTTTTCCCCGTAGATTTGACCATGGAATAGATAATGTGAGCTCTCCGAGATGACCTTCGACGACATTTAGAGGGAGGCGTAGCTGATCGAGCGCTTCGCGGCGCAATTCAAGGTTTCGTAACTTGACGTCGCCCGACCAAATTCCGATGTTCAGCTGCGTTGCGTCGAAGTTCTTGACGTAAATTCCCAGAAATCGGTTGAGCAGGTTAGCAACCACTCCTTCCAACATGGTTGCGGCGTGCGGCCGTGAACCGGGCCTGGTGGTTGGGCTCTATGGCCGGGGTGGATGTCGCTTCAATCGTGTGCGTGTATCAGGGATTTGATGATAGCCTTTAATTGGGAAGAGGGCGTAAGTCAGTGGACATTCAGGCGATAAACGAAGCTCATCCAGAAATGGAATATCTCACACGGCAGCGCTGTATCTTGGAACCCTGTTTGATAAGGAACATTCAAGCCATCCAGCTAAGAGCGGGCTGGGAGCATGCGCGATACCGAGGTGGAACTTTCCCCTCCAAGACGAGCGGAACTCGGTATCCCAGAATGATTAGCTGGTGGATTAAGGGCGGAGAGTGAGGGAAACACAGGCGCTAAATTGAGACAGACTGATGTTGGGTATCCAAGCCCAGCTAATGAGCCTGTTTGCGTGGATCAAGAGAGGTGCTATCTGTTACGCAAAGGAATGAGGGTGGTACTCGATACGAACGGGGTACAGCTTCTTACACCAACAGCGGGTACCATTTCCACCTACTACCGAAGTACTTTAAAGGTAGACAGTACTCGGGCTGATATACGCTTGGCACTACGTGGAGAGTAGGGGGCCAGTAGCAGTTTGACTGCTTTATTGGGGGCCTATCAAGCATGAGGCGAAGTACTGAGAAGCCTCCCCTTATTGTAGGAAACTGTACCGTACTGGTGGATACGCTTGTTTACCCCAGGAGTGACGTAGCCATCTCCTGGTTAGTCAACTAGGGCTGCTGCCCCGAGGATATAGACACCTGAGGCATTAAGTTATTGCAGCCTGAGGCAGAGAGTTCTGCGGTTTGGGCTGCTGCGGTCCGCCCGAACCGGACCACACCTCATCACTCGGTCACTTCATTTCTAGATCTTCTTATTTGTTCCCTGCAGGAAAACTCACGTCCTCGACTTCGAGATCAAGGCACTTATCGGGTGTATACCCTCAATCTCCACTCTTCCACCTCTGTCCAGTTTTTTTCCAGGCCAATTGGGTGAGTTGACACTGCTGTCCGGCCGTACCCGAGGCTTTTCACCTCCCGCGACTTGCTAACCGGATGACCATAAAAAGCTGTATATCTCCCCGCCATGCTGTACCGCAACGCTGTCGCTCGCTCCGCGCTTCGCGCTCTCTCGAGCTCCAATGCCTCCGTGGCTCGCTCCGCCATGGGCAACCAGATCTTCAAGGCCCAGATGACCTCGTCTGCCCGCAATCTGATTCGTCCCTCCGTCTCGCCGAGCTTCGCGCTCGCCGCTCACAAGCCCGTTACCACTGCTCTTGTGCGCTACTCTTCTTCTTCCTCCAAGGTAAGAGATGGCCTCTCCAGTATGATCTGCGCAAGGGGTCCCATGGCTAATTTCTGATACTGTAGGGCCACGATGAGGATGATATCGATGTTATGGCGGGCATGAAGGCCGAGGCGGTACGTATTTCCGCTCGTATATGGAGCTCGCTCAACATGTGCTAATCTGTCATCCCGTCTATAGAAAGTGATCAAGGACACCTTCAGCTTGTCTGACGTCCCCAAGGAGGCCCTTTACCTCGGTATGGCCGGTGTCGTCCCCTACCTGGCCACCTCCCTGCAGACCGTCTACCTCTCCTACGAGATCAACCGCGCCGCTGCTCTCGGTGAGGGTCTGATGTTCTCTGGCCAGAGCGCCGAGCTGATGCTCCACATGCTCGAGCCCATCCAGGTCGGCTACGGTGCCGTTGTGAGTGATCCCGACGCCTTTGGTCCTTTGAATCTCTCTAATCGCTGTTTTCGGTCTAGATCCTGTCTTTCCTCGGTGCCGTCCACTGGGGTCTTGAGTGGGCTGGCTACGGCGGCAAGTTCGGTTACCGCCGCTACGCCGCTGGTGTTATCGCCCCCGCTGTCGCCTGGCCTACTCTGCTCTTCCCCGTCGAGTACGCCCTGATCAGTCAGTTCCTCGCTTTCACCTTCCTGTACTACAACGACGCCCGCGCCGCCGCCGCCGGCCGTGCTCCCCACTGGTACGGCATGTACCGTTTCGTCCTGACCTTCGTTGTCGGTGCCTCCATCGTGGCTACCCTGATCGGCCGTGAGCAGATCCAGCAGACCATTGCCTCCGAGCACACCATCAAGGACAAGATCAACGCTCTGATCTTCCTGCAGAAGAAGGAGAAGGAGGAGGTTGAGGCCCGCCGTCGCGCTGAGCTCGGTGAGGAGTCCGAGTAAATCTGCCCGTTAGGGCGAGGGGCGTCAACTCCCCGAGACTGATCTCGATGTTTGCATTACCCGTGATTTCCTGTAGAATATCCGCAGAACGCACTAGGGCGGCCACTGAAAGTTTCTTTTGTTTAAAGTTGGAGTGTCGATAATTGAAGACGCCCGAGTTCTTTGCAACAATGTTTTTCCTTAACTATTGAGATGTCCCAACGTAGATATCAGCCACCATTGTAATCTCACCATAGATATGTGAGAGTCCCTGGCAGAATTCGAATCAACCAGAATCGCACACAACCCGGATCGCCAACGTGCTTGGCATATCTATTCCGAATCCCCCGGATCTATATAAAAGGGGAGATGGTCACACGGGTTGCCGCAGATCGGAGACATCCAGGGGATAACGGGACCAAGTCACGGGGTGCCGAAGATAAACGATCTACTTGACACATCCCTGGATCTACTTTTTCACTCAAGTTAAGGAAGGTAAAGCGAGACCTGCATGCGAGGTACGCATAGTACGCATAGGAACGCCCGATTGCGCCAGAAATCCTTGGAACCTGGAATCCACCATCGGTCTTTCTTTTTTTTATTCCTCTCTGGCTCGGTTCTTATTCTGCTTCTACGAGGGACTTCGCATGTCTATGTTGTAGGTATGGAGTACAGATTACGGCGGATGTTCACAGACTGTTTCCCCACGGTTGACCCCTCTCCGAAGAACTTGGCTATGATCCTGGACAAGACCGGTTCTCCAGGCGTGAACGTCATCTCCCGAGAGTTGGGACGGATCTGATTGGAAGGTTCTTGGGCCTATTTTGTATAGAGTAGAAATTGTCCAGGCGGACTAGGATCTTGATCAATCAGCATGAGAGAGGGCGGTCAGATAGGTTCCCCCAGAGAGGGGTGATGCACTCGAATGTTCTTGGCCCCGACTAGAACCCGCTCTGGGAACTCTCCATTCTTTTCACTTCCTTTCCCCCATAGGCTATCTGTCTCCAAATCAATAATTCTCGGGATCTTCTCCATGAATAGGAATGGTTCAATTAATCTGCAGAGAATGTGGACTAAAAAAAAAAGGGGGTTCTAGAACGAGTGAGGGACCGCAAGGGAAAAATGGACCGTGTCATGTGTGCGATCGACGGGGCTTGTGGAGTGCCCAGGCTTACAAGATAGAGAAGAGAGAGGGGGGGAGAGAGAGAGAGAGAGGGAGAGAGAGAATAGGAAGAGATAGAAGGATACCTACTCTAGCTATGTAAGGTAGAGTAGGTCCCATATAGAGATGTGAACCGGGTTAGGATATAAGAGTGCCCTACTCCGTAGAGATATCAAGCAAATAGTGGGGGAAAGGTGACGAGGTCTTCTGATCAGAAAAAAACCCCCGAACCGGATTTCTCATCTTCCCCCCACTGGTCCACCCCTTTGGATAAAGGGCCCTGATGCGGGCTTTGGGCTTGTCTTCTGTCTCTCTCCTCTTTCTCGCTCCCTTCATCTCGACACCTGAGCATCATTGCTTCTCTGCTTCTCTGCTTCTCTACTTCTCTGCTTCACTACTCCATTGCTCCATTGCTCCATTACACCACTGCACTGCATCTCTGCATCTCTGCATCTCCGCACTCTCGACAATCCATACATTACGGTGAACGACAGCACATTTTTATACCTGGCCACTCTTGATACGTCACGCTCCACTTTTCTGCCACGGGAGCTGGTCCCCGTATCCAACTTCCCAACACCGCCACCTCGTAGTTCCTTTTCCTTCCCCTCGCTTTAAACCCGCTGTAAAAAAAAACTTGGCCCTGTTCTCCCTTAATATCTTCACATCTGGAACAATGCGCAACCCATTCGAATTGGACTATGACAGCGTCGACGGAGACTCGGAGGTTCAGGATTTCGAAGGCCCCGAACAGCATGTCTTCCAGCACCAGGAGGAGAAACAACAGCGTGAGCTGAATTTGAACTATCGCCCAAAGCAACAAAACGATGGAGATCGCTCCTTGCTACAGGACGAGGATGCTCCCGAGGGCGATCTGAAGAATCGGTTCATTGGGACCATTGACCAGGGGACGACGAGTACACGATTCATCATCTTCGACTGCACAGGCGTGCCAGTCGCCAAATACCAAACCGAATTCCGTCAAATTCATGAACACCCAGGGTAAGTGGGAGCCCGTCTGTGCCAGCCACTCCCCGTCAATATTAATGGCCCACCCCGCAGATGGCACGAACAAGACCCGTACGAATTGGTCGAATCGGTCTACATCTGTATTGAAGAAGCTATGAAATCGTTCCTGGCCCTCGGCCACTCCACATCCGACATCGAGGCTATTGGCATCACCAGTCAGCGAGAAACGGCCTTGGTCTGGGACTGGGAGACCGGCGAACCCCTGCACAACGCAATTACTTGGACCGATACCCGGACCGTCAACCTGGTCCGTGAATTAAAGGCAAAGCCTGGTGCGGATGACCTCGTCAATATCTGCGGTCTACCTCTCTCCACATACCCCTCCTCGGTGACGCTACGATGGATGCTCGACCATCTCCCCGATGTCAAGTCGGCCTATGACGACGGTCGGGCTGCATTTGGAACGGTGGACAGCTGGCTGATCTACAACCTCAACGGTGGCCCCCAAAACAAGCGTCTGGTGACCGACGTCACCAATGCCTCCCGAACCATGTTCATGAACCTCGAAACCCTGCAGTACGATGATCGACTCTTGAAGTTCTTCGACATTGACCGAAACAAGATTCGCTTGCCTGAAATTCTGCCTTCCGCGGACCCCGACGGCTTTGGGCATGTGGCCGAAGGACCATTGGAAGGCGTGCCCATCACTAGTTGTCTGGGTGACCAGGCTTCAGCGCTCGTCGGCCACTGTGCCTTTACCCCGGGATCCGCCAAGAACACATATGGTACCGGATGCTTCCTTCTCTATAACGTCGGGGACAAGCCGGTTATCTCGAAACACGGATTGCTGGGCACCGTGGGCTTCCAATTGGGACGGGACCGCAAACCCGTCTACGCACTGGAAGGCAGTGTGGCTGTGGCGGGCAGTGGTGTCTCTTTCCTGATGAACAATCTCGGCTTTTTCCGCGACTCGCGCAAGGTCAGCGATCTGGCTGCCAGCGTGCCGGATAATGGAGGCTGTATTTTCGTTACTGCATTCAGTGGTCTGTTCGCTCCTTACTGGATCGATGACGCCCAGGGAACTATCTGTGAGTTTCGGATACTTCACCTCCAAGAACAATTTAACTAACGTTGGCTAGGGGGTATCACTGCCCACACACAGAAAGGACATATTGCCCGTGCTACCATGGAAGCGGCATGCTTCCAAACGAAAGCTATTCTCGATGCCATGGCAATGGACAGCGGCAAGAGTCTGACAGAACTTGCTGTCGATGGTGGCATGAGTAACTCCGATGTTTGCATGCAGGCAAGTCGCAATTTACACCCCCGAGCCTGGATTCAGATCAGCGAGACTAACTGTCATTTCTTCTTAGACCCAAGCCGATATTATCCAAATCCCAGTTGAGCGTCCATCAATGCACGAAACTACTGCCCTGGGCGCCGCAATCGCTGCCGGCTTCGCCATTGGTATCTGGAAAGAATTTGCCGAACTTAAGCACATGAACCGCGCCAACCGAGCCTCCTTCACCCCTGTGATGTCCGAGAAAGCCAGCAGCCGCATGTATAAAAAGTGGTCCAAAGCCGTGGAGATGTCCCGTGGCTGGATGGCCGAGGAGGACAGGCTGGAACACGACGAGGACGAATAAACAACATTTATAAATATTCCGAGATGATCCCCATCGGCCCCATGGTCGACTTTGTGCACATCACTCCATGCACGACATATATACACGCACAAGCAGCGAGAGAGATATCGACACAGTTGAACGTTCACATCAAGATCATATCAACCGGACATCGCACATATTCTCTCCTGGATACCCGGATTGTTTTTCTTTTTTCGGTGGGGGGCATTTTGGACGCCTCGCGTTTCCATTTTATACATATTTAGAGAATCTTCCACTGACTAGAAAGTCCGTCCTAATAGGCGGGTCCACGCCAATGCCCCCTTCATCATGACCGTTATGACGGGAGTCGTTTTTGTTATTGTTTTTTTTTTCCAAAGAAGAGCTGGGGACCGGGATTTACTTTTTTTTTTCCATTGTGCTGTTGGCTTCTTTCCAGGAACAAGCTGCGCACTTGTGTATATACCTACCGTTTTGTGAGGAAATGAAAGAGAAAAAAAATCCAAATTTATATCTAGATCTACTCAGCTATATCTGTACCTACAACATATATATAGGTATCTCGTTGCAGATACCAGCATCCACCTCCACCTTCACCTGGACAGCATCAGCAAAACTATTCCCGCAACTCGTAGCTCCCATAACCTCGCTCTGGAATACGCATTGAACAAAGATGACATCATGACATGTGGAGAAGCTCAATCAAGGTTGAAACTCGCGGAATGATCTTCTTTCCGGGAAATTCGTGATTCTCGGCCCTGGGCGATGAAGTCATGACATCCGCGTCGCCGGACCTGCCGAGTTGAGGGATCTGGGTTGCTATATTTGGACCTGGTGCCTGAGGTGTATCTTCGCTTGATAACTAGTTAACTAGTTAGTTAAGAGGTATAGAAACAAATCACTGATCCAATTAGGAGGATAAATCTGACAGATTGGTGTAGAATATATACAAGGAAAGTATTATATAGCAGCTATATATATTATAAACTATTGATTGCTGTCTTTCCAACCTTTCATAGTATCGATCTGGTTCGTTTTATATATTTGTACATGTGGTTTACAGCTTACCCTTGACCAACAGATAACATTATGACATAGACATACAGATAATATGTACAGGGATCTATTCAAGCATCAATGGTATTGCGCGCGCAGAAAAGCGGCGAGTGTACAACCAGTCGCTATCGACCTGAGTGATACATGATGTGGAGGGAAGAACCAAGGGAAATGGTATTTTCAGACGCCCGAACGATCCCGGGATGCACAATAAAGGGAAATCGCGAAGACATGTGGGTTTCCATGAAGCCCCAGGACAGGAAAATGATAAAAGAAAAAGTGGAGAGAATACAGGATGTAGGAAGGTTTTACTCTTTAGCTGACTGCAAGGCTTCGGGGAGCTTGAGCGGTGCAGCGGGGGAGGGAACAAATTTCTGAATCTTCTCGCCCTTCAGGACTTGCTCCATCTCCTCCTTTGTCAGTGTCTCGTATTCGATAAGCGCCTTGGTCAGAAGCTCCAGTTCGTTGCGCTTCTCGGTCAGGATTTTCGTGGCGCGGTCACGGGCTTCCTCAACGAGTCGGCGCACTTCTCTCTCAATCTCTTGTTTGGTTTCCGAAGACAGGCTGTCGTAGTTGGTAGAGAGATCAACGTTGCCGAGTTTCTTGGAATATCCGAATCTGGTAATCAGAGTGAAGGCCGTCTCGGTGGCGCTTTGAATATCCTTAAGTAAGGGTTAGTATGAGAATCACGCAAATCATATTAAGAAGACTTACAGCTGAAATGCCGCTAGTGACATTATCGTGGCCGAAGACCAGCTCTTCAGCAGCCTTGCCACCCATAGAGACAGCGATGTCTGCTAAGTATTCGGTGTAGTTCCTTGAAACAGTATCCATCTCGGGAAGGAAGTGGGTGATACCAAGAGCCATGCCGCGGGGAACAATGGTTATCTTGTACAGCGGAGTGGAAGATGGAGAGAAGTGGGCAACAAGGGCATGGCCAGCCTCGTGGTAAGCAGTCAAGAGCTTGTCCTTGTCTTGAATGATACGACTGCGAGCCTCCGCACCCATCATGATCTTATCCTTAGCCCAATCGAAGTCGAACGAGCCAACGTTAGACTTGCGGTCACGACTGGCGTGGATAGCGGCTTGGTTTACCAAGTTCTCCAGGTCAGCACCGGAGAAACCGGGCGTGCCTCGTGCAATGACCCCAACATCAACATCGGTACCAAACTGAATGTTCTTCATGTGATGTCTCAGGATATCCATACGGCCGCGGACGTCGGGCAAGTCGACAACAACCCTGCGGTCAAACCGACCAGGTCGAGTCAAAGCCTTGTCCAGGAGTTGAGGATAGTTGGTAGCAGCGATGATGATGACACCGCTGGTTTGAGAGAATCCGTCGAGTTCCGTGAGCAACTGATTGAGAGTTTGCTTGACATAAGCGGCATCGCGCTCATTTCGCTTGGCACCTATCGCATCCAGTTCATCAATGAAGATGATAGCGGGAGACTTGGTACGGGCTTGAGCGAACAAATCACGAACGCGCTTGGCACCAACACCGACGTATACCTCGTCGAACTCAGATCCAGACATGTAGAAGAATGGGACACCGGCCTCGCCAGCAACAGCACGCGCGAGCAAAGTCTTACCAGTACCGGGAGGACCAACCAAGAGAACACCCTTAGGCAATTTACCGCCGAGGGAAGAGAATCGATCCGGATTGATGAGGAATTCTACCAGCTCTTGCAGTTCATCCTTCGCCTCATCGCAGCCGTGCACATCACTGAAGCGAGCGGTTTGCTGTTCGGGTTGAGCTTCCTTGTCTTGCGCGCCCCGAACGTTCTTCAAAACGCCGGTGGTTTCAACCAATATAGTGACAGTGACCAAAGAGATGTAAGTGAAGAAGCCGAAGATAAGCAAGAATTTGACCCAGCGGAACACTGTGCTTCCAAGAGACTCATCCACTACGACGTAAAGAGGAGCATCCTTGGCACCAGTGCCGTTTGCCTTTCCCATTCCGATTTGACTACCAGTAGCTCGAGCAGCGACCGCCTGGCCCACAGCCTGGAGCTGCTCGGGGCTCAGATTATGGTTTGACCCGGCGAAAGCTCCAGCTCCAGCGTCAGCGCCACCAAGGCTTGCCTGGGCCTGTTGAACCAATCCTTCGGTTGTGAGATCTGCTGCAAAATAACCGCTCCGGTATCGCTCGACAACTATGTTGGGCATCTTTGCACGCAAAAGCGCCGTGTAGAAAGCATTCTGGGCATCTGCGTTGTTCGGGCTCTTGTTCGCAAGCTTTTCCTTCTGGGCCAGTATGTGATGCCATGATCCTCCGAACAAAAACCGTTGCTGCTGTAACTTTGAAAGACCGTGGACCTTCGGCGCTGCACGTAAGGAGTTAAGCCGGAATGGAGTGAGGGTGGAGTAGGAACGAGCGCCAGGAATAGCGGTAGGAATCGGTGTAAACAATGAGGCAGTCCGGAGTCCGTTGCCTATATCAGATCATCGAGAGTTAGAAATGGAGTTGGAGCACTGAGAGCCATTTGCTCAGGTCAAACCTACTTTGCTTCAGCAACGCGGGCCATCCATGTTGCGCAGGCCGATTCATGACCTCCGCTCGTAATGCTTCAATGGGGGCGCTGTTCAGGAATTCAGGCAAAGTCGCGTGCTGGGTAAAAAGCTTCTGTCAACATGGGGTGGCACTTTGTATATGAAGGGCACGTCATACCTTCTCATTTCCTTGTCGATTCGTGATCCGTTGGGGTGATCCGCTGACGTTGGCCGTCGGAACCTGCGCGGTCTGCTTCCAGGGAGTGGCCAGGATATTTGAGACTGAGGGCCAGAGATCCGATGTTACGGCAGGTACGTTCTGATGAAAATTTTCTTGAGTCAATTGCGAGGTTTGAATGAGAGATCGCGACACGGTACTCACGACCTTGGGGATCCGGACTTGAAAGGCCATGACTGTCCGATGTACAGCGGCACTTGGCCGTGTGGGAAAATGGAGGTGTGCTTCTCTTGGTCAGGTATGTGGTCAGAAGGCGAATATGAATCTGTTAAGGTCAAGTTGAAGAGAATGACATCGCTGACGCAAGATCGAAGATAGAGAGGAAGGCGATAGCAGAGTGCTCCGCATTATTAAGGCGGGCGGCGAAGGGCCACTACTGCCACTTGCCTCTGAATGGCTGACCGTACAGACCTCACGTGACTATTAAGGCGGTGAAGGATAGGTACTGGGACCGATTTGCCAGATCCACATCACCTGACATAAAAAAGCTTCACGTGATGCTAGATAATCACGTGTGACGACGGTAGAGTAGCCATTAGGAGAGCCAATCGAAGGCATGCCACAGCCACCGAATGACGGACAGGGTTGATGTACATGTATGTGGTATGGTGTATGAGGTGGTATGCTTTATGTAATGCTAGGCGATGCATGCCCAGTCAATATTGTGACAATTTCCTCTCAAATCTCCATATGGAATTTACAGTTAGCTACATAGTGGGAGGCCAAAGCTGCGCTTGGCTCCAGGGCTGGACCGCTCCATAAGCACTCGTATTCTCTCAAACCATGCGATGGTGTCTCAGCCTTGTGTTAGTATCGTGCATTAGTTTAATTCTACAATAGTCAGACGAGTACGGAGTACTTCGTACTCTGTACAAAGAAAAGACAAGTTTGGGAGATTTTTCCTCCCAAAATGACTTGACGTCGACACTCCGTTATAGATGAGTCGCCCATGGTTCGGTCCGACAGCCCTTCACTTCAGCATTTCAGTTTCAACGTTTCAACTATGTAATCCAATTCTGAACCCGTCCAATATTCTTTATGTTGGATGATTGAGATCTCTTTACAAACTTGTCGCTCAATGATTTCAAGAGACACCCTGTTGTTTGCAACATACGCTAGATGCAAACGTTGCAAGCTCCCTTTGAGAGCTTCCGGGAGCCGTACATCCTGTCCCCATAATCACAATCATTGACTGCGATGCCTCGAAAAATTATCTTTCTGGTAGGGGCTCCGTTACCAGCAAGCCTGGACTGGGATACAGACGAGCTGCTCGATACGCCTATACCCCCCTTTCACGAAGATACAAAGAGCCCAGAACAGCTTTTGTCACTGGACCAACCACCCGTGAGATGGAGAATATTACGATCACCTGCAGTTGACAGGCTAGATGTACACTATGCCTACCAAGGTTACGAGGATCCAGCATTCTTCGTTTCGCATCAGCTGGCTCCGGTAGATAAACCGCAAAAAGACCCAGAAGATTCCCTCCTCTCGCAATTCTACAACCATTCCTTTGCCGTTCACGAAACCTCGGAGGTAGCTAATTCGGATGTGTACATAGCGGATTCAACGCAGGAGAGCAGCTTGGGCGAGGACAGTGCAATGACGAGCTCCTCAGAGCCGAACAAAGCAGACAACCCCAGGTCACTTCGCATCCTCCATATACCTGGCTCTCTCAGCAATCTGCAAAATCTCCCCACGGCAAAATATATCCAGTCCATAACACCTCAAACGATGACGGTGAATTTAATCGTGGGGGTTTTGGCAATTCATGCGCCCCGTCGGATAGTAACGCGACAATGGAAAACCGAATTGGACCTTGTGGAGCTCGTTGTTGGCGATGAAACAAGAGCTGGATTTGGAGTCAATTTTTGGCTCCAGCCCGAGAAGCCGTCCGTTGCCAAGAACGAAGCGGATCGCCTGGGTCGATCTCTGGCGTCCCTTCGGCCCCGCGACATTGTCTTGCTCCGGACTGTCGGGCTCAGTACATTCCAAGACCGGGTTTATGGACAAAGTCTGCGCAAAGGGATGACTACCGTTGAGCTTTTGCACCGACAGCCGGTGGATGTGACGGATGCAGTGGGGTTCTACCAAGACAGAATCCAAGAAGGTAGCTATTACGACGATCAGCCGCTTCTTAAGACTCGCCGAGTACGAAACTGGATGCTTCGGTTTGTGACGGATTCGGATGGAATGTCCTACCCACGTGGGCTGCCCCCGGACACTCAGTAGTTTATTTCGTTTACTGCATTGGTACTTTGGTACTTTTTCCCGGAGATCCAGTTCACTGCAAATGGCGTTCGAAGGTACAACGTAGTACCTGAGACAGGAGAGGGGCAATACCCCCCACCGCAAACGACATCACTAAGTTTCAGGGGCGACATCTCATGACCAACCTGACCATAAGAATGAGGCACGTCTAGTTTCGCGGGGGCGCCCTCTGCATTGCCCCGGCCCCAACCAGGCCATCACATTGGACGTAGTGACCGGGATGGGCTGAACTAGGGACTGCGACCTCAGGAGACCCTCAAGAAACTTTCAATGTACGCGTCAGAAACCCTCAGGATTCTCGACTTGGGGCGCATGTACAAGAAAGAATGTCAAGATGACCGATTTCACCAGATTTGCGGAGATGCGGGAATATAACACGAAACTCACAATGAAGTTGAACTGCAACCTCTACGTAACCGCCTTTGTATACATTGAGCCCCTTTTTCCCGCAAACAGAGCCCCTCCAATCACCGCCACTCACGTGCCCCCACTTGGACGAAAATAAATCCATCAGCGGCCAGGTGTTCCCTAAATAACAGAGAGTCTCTCCTTTTACCTTTCCTCTCTTTGCTCTATTTTCTCCCTAATTTTGCCATTTTTTTCTTTCACACCAATTCATCATGAAGGGTATGTGTCGAGTCAATGCTTTCCCCGCCTTCTCCGCTAACCTTCTACAGCTCTCATTCTTGTTGGAGGTTTCGGGACCCGTCTCCGTCCTTTGGTAGGTCGATCTTACCTCTATATCAGATCGGAGATTTGGTCTCTGGTTGATAGATGCCCCTAGGTCTGTCAATGCTAATATGTAATTGATCTAGACTCTCACCCTTCCTAAGCCCTTGGTGGAGTTCGGAAACCGGCCCATGATCCTGCACCAAGTCGAGAGCTTGGCTGCTGCGGGTGTCACTGATATCGTTCTCGCCGTCAATTACCGCCCAGATGTCATGGTCGCAGCTTTGAAGAAATACGAAGAGCAATATGGAGTCAACATTGAGTTCTCTGTCGAGTCTGAACCCCTCGGCACAGCTGGTCCGCTCAAGCTGGCGGAGAAGATCCTGGGCAAGGATGATTCGCCTTTCTTCGTGTTGAACTCGGATGTGATTTGCGACTATCCTTTCCAGGAGCTTGCCGAGTTCCACAAGCGCCACGGGGACGAGGGTACCATTGTCGTCACTAAGGTGGACGAGCCTTCCAAGTACGGTGTTGTCGTTCACAAGCCCAACCACGCCTCGCGCATCGACCGCTTCGTCGAGAAACCCGTCGAATTCGTGGGCAACCGTATCAATGCCGGTATCTACATCTTGAACCCTAGCGTCCTCAACCGCATTGAGCTCCGCCCGACCTCCATTGAGCAGGAGACCTTCCCCGCCATCTGTAAGGAGGGCCAACTCCACTCTTTCGATCTCGAGGGCTTCTGGATGGATGTCGGCCAGCCTAAGGATTTCCTCACCGGCACTTGCTTGTACCTGACCTCTCTGGCCAAGCGCAACCCTAAGAAGCTTGTTCCTCACACAGAGTCTTACGTGTATGGTGGAAACGTCATGGTTGACCCTTCCGCCAAGATTGGCAAAAACTGCCGCATTGGTCCCAATGTGGTTATTGGACCCAACGTCGTCATTGGCGATGGTGTCCGTCTTCAGCGCTGCGTCGTGATGGAGAACTGCAAGGTCAAGGACCACGCTTGGATCAAGTCTACCATTGTTGGCTGGAACAGCTCTGTTGGCCGCTGGGCGCGTTTGGAGAACGTAACTGTTCTCGGAGACGATGTCACCATTGCCGACGAGGTGTATGTCAACGGTGGCTCGATTCTGCCCCACAAGAGCATCAAGCAAAACATTGATGGTGAGTCTTTCTTCGAACATTCCATAACACTATACTAATATCTATGTCTAGTTCCTGCGATCATCATGTAATCCCCTCTCCTCCTTACCCTCACCCCCTTCACGTCGCTATGCCTTTTGAAATACCTCCCTTCAACTCTCGTGCCGATACCATCCCCTCCATCCCGCCCTCCCTGATGCATAGAACCGGAGTCGTTTACTGCGTTATCTTCTTTTCTGTTGCTGGCTTGCCTTTCTTCCGTGACGGTTTATCGCCCTCGCCATATCTTTCCCTTCGTCTCCCGATGATCGATGCACTCCGAAACCTAGATGGTGAAAGCGTGCGATTTCGGCTGTTTTGCAAGAAATAACCCCTTTTAGTCTTGTTTTTTCTTTTCGTCTGGTTTGAAGTTATCCCCGCTTTAGTGCTACATATTAAGGGATTCACTACATCCCCGCTCCCTTGCGTTTTGGCCACCTGTTTTTCATTCCATTTTTTTTCAGTTATCTTTTATCGCTGCTGGTCTTCTAGCAATTGGTGGGCAAGGAAATCATGCCATATCCGTTTTAATGAGAACATGGGCGTGGGGCGGGTTCTGTTGATGTAAATAATGGGAGGCGGAATTAACACAAAAAGATACTAGTTCAATTGGTCTCCAACACAATTCTGTCAGGATTCAGATGTTTCATATTATCATTTTGTGGGGTTGTCATAGATATATTAGGTATTGTTGTAGTATGTATATATAAGGTTGTTGAAGCTGTTCCACTTTGAATCAACCAAGCAGCCAGGGACCGAAGGAGAATCAAGACAAGCACAGGCAAGTCCATAATATCTGCCTACCTTCATTTATCACTGGGACCGAGCTTCAGCTTGATCCAGGATGTCATCCCATTGGATTCTCAATTCCTCCATCTGCTTCCAGCACTGACGTCCAACTTCCTCGAACTCTTCCCTCTGTTCCTTGGTAACATCCTCTGCGCCACGCTTACGACGGCGGAGCCGATCGGCCTCAACGACAGGAGTCCCGACAACACCACCGTGTCCCCAACCGTCAACCTCAGTAGAAGCCGCAAATGCAATCCCACGACGCCCACAAGAAGAGCCCCATTTCGCCCGGCCGCCACCAGCCTGGTGATAAGGCTCTTCAGCAGCTTCGATATCCACCTTCGGTGCTAACGCAAGGAATACCGGGGCACAGGCACCGAGGTAAGTAGACAATGGATGCCAGGGCGAGCCCAGCATTCTCGCAATCCAAAACGAAGCAATCATCGCCCACGCAAGAGGAAGAATAAGCGGGACGATAGACGTAGCACAGATACCAGGGTGAGAGAGATACATGCTCGGAGTCGCGGTGGGGGCATCTGTATGGATAGCATGCGTATCAAGCTCAGTCTCAGACTGCAAGAAGCTATCCACCCAGGGCGCCGTACTCGGCAAATCAGAAGTCAACGCCAGAATATCAGTCAGAGCCTTGGACGACTCGTACGGCGCACTAGAGCGCAATCCCTGAATATCATCAATGCTGAAAAGCTTCCAGGTCGCCTCTATACTGGAGACCCAGACAACACGCCCGGGGCCGTTCGTCCGTGCGCGCCTCAACAACGGAGCCACATTGTGCGCTAGCATATAGTGCCCGAAGACATTGGCGCAGAAGACTGCTCCCAGCGCGGGCTCTTCTTCAATTTTCGTTTGCTTGCCGGTTAGCACGCCTGTCGGGGCGAGTTTGTAGGCGGGCCAGGTTACTGCGTGCAGGAGATCGGTGCATACGGTCCAGATCGCTTTGGGCCAGCTGATGCCTGACCAGCCGCCAAGTCCGGCATTGAGGACTATCGCGTCGAGTCGGGGGAGTGTGTGGACCAGTTTGCGGGAGAGTTCGCGTACTGAGCGGAGGTCGCCGAGGTCGACGCTTTCTGAGACGAAGTGCACGCGCGCTGCGGCTGCTGGGGAGGGTGCGGTGGATTGGAGGTGTGCTTCTAATCTGCGGATTGTTTCTTGGGCTTTGCGCGCGCTTCGTGTGGTGAAAATTATGGTGAGAAATTCGGACTCAGGGTGGGAGGAGAGGAATTCATCGGCGAGGCGGCAACATATGGAGAATCCAAGACCACTGCACAGGATTGTCTTAGTATAGGGAATCGATGCTATTGGTTAATTGACAGAATTATACCTGTTGGCTCCTGTCACCAAAATACGAAGCATGTTTAGCTCCTCGCTAGCAGATTGGGCCTCATCCATGGCCTTTTGCTGTTTGTTGACTCGGCGGTTTTTTTTGATATCGGAGATAGGGGTTATGTGGTCCAATTGTCCAATATAGGCTGCCGCTTGAGGTTAGGGATGTTGGAGTTTGGCGTACAATAGAAAAGGTGTATGAGCGTTCACTTTCCACTGCAGGAGAATCTTTCTGGGAGAACACTGTACACTCCGTATATCTGTTCTGAATACTCGCCGAACCGGAGATCGCGCCACATCAAAAAATCACGTGCCCACTCTAAATCTTATCCTTATCGCGAGATCGTGGATGTTGTTCTCCGTCATACTCGCGCTCCATGGCTGCGATCTGCTGAATTTCACCCGAATGCCGTTGAGTCGGCATACGGGCAGTCATGGCAGTCAGACTTGAGAGGTTTCTCAACACAACTGGTTTCTTCTTCTTCGCGCTCATCCTCTTCTGCCTTGTTGTCTTCACGCCGGCGGACGCGATCTATCAATGCTACGAGACCGGCCGACTTACCAACGTCTTTGTCATTATTGGTGCATATGTAATCACTTTCATAATCGCAGCCCTCATTTATGCGACTCGCATCTACACGAACCGGAGCACACTTACGGGGATACCAAAAGCCTGGATTCCCGTGGAAAAAGAAGATGTGAGCAAGAGCGTCAGGCGGCTGGTGAAAGAAGGCCTCGCTCGTAGTGCTATAATCGCATATCAAGCTCGCCCGCGCGATATTTCCATCGATGAGGACAACTTCCAGAATTACAAACCGCTTCTCATCGACCCTGAGAAACCCCCATGGGGCCATGTCGAACACCCTGGTTGGTCTTCGCCTGCCTCGCCAGATCTGCCAGATCTGCCCTATCGCACGGTCATACAGGAGCTTCCCAGCTTGATTGAAGCTAAAGCTGTCTCCCTTGCCCCTGCTGATTCATTGTCGCTCGGGCCCCCAGATCCCTTCGGTCCGTCAGGCGACCTTACGACAAGTTCTCTTCCCGATACACGCGTGGTGGAAGTATTACAACGTCCGGCTTCCATGGGCCTGAGAGAATATATTCGTCACCTGACGTCCTTAGGAGCTATCGATCCGCCAGAACTAGGCGTGGATTTCCTCGCACTGTATGAACGAGCCCGGTTCTCCTCACACAATTTACACGAGGCCGAATTCCGTGACCTCATGCATCTCTTCGCCGAGATTTTGAGGGGAATGACGTCTCTTGCACCACCAGTCCTGGAAGAAATTCGCGATAGTGCAAGCTACCGACGCGCCTATAGCGGGTCCTACCTTGGTACCTCCGACGAAGAGGGAGGAACCACAGATACTGCGGACAATTATGGGTATGACGGGGCTCTGGGGCGGCGCATACGGAGTAGCAGCCTTCGCCCATCGAATTCCTCGACTTGGGAGACGCAGTCCGGATATGACACTGCACCATCAATACAGAGATCTTTATCGGAGGTTTCCACCGACAGTGACTCCTACGCGGCCCGAAGCTCTCTTCGTACACCTTCTACGAGATCTCCCCGACGCGTGGCATCGGGCCAATCTAGCGTCTCGGGAGGAAGTGTTATTCGCCTGGCGCAACCAGGCGATCGAACAGACATGCCATATACAATTGACTACGCTGGACGTAGGCAATGATGGTCTTCCATTCATAACCTGTACATTAATATTAGAGCAACGTCACTTGGTCACTCAATTGCGACAAGTGGGGGTATCAACTTAGTCAGACGGAAAACATTCCTTTTTCTTGGCAAAACCTGCAAAATGATTGATAAGATCAATTGATCATTCCGCGTCATAAGAACAAAAAGCCAATTTGTCAAATTCGGTGCTTTCAAAGGCTGTTGGTATCCCGTAACGATGCATCTCTTCCGCCGAGGGACTTCCTCCCTTTTCAACTCCTCCAACGTCTCTCTCGCCTCCTCCAAGACCGATGTCACCACCGACGCTGTGGGTGACAATGCCCTCGCCGCAGATGGATTTCGAACAATCTCCTCGAGCGATAAGCTTTTTGCAAATGTGGATCCAGCAGTAGATGGTGAGGACTGTCTGCACGACTGCGCAACATGCACAGTCAAATACCCCGCAAAATTCGATGTCGATCAGGAAGACGAACTATATGGACAGGTCAATGGGTGGGCAACGCACATGCTTGTTGCAACGGGCAAGTCCGACTGGGTGAGAGACGTGGCAGACGAGGAAGGAAGTGTCATGGAAGCAATTGAGAGGGGCGGACTGGAACCAAGCAACGGTGTATGACAATCTCGTCTTTCCGTAGCTGTCAATCCCAATGCACCCAATAGCTAATCACCAACATCCTCACAGCGCCTCAAGCTCTCAGCCTCGAACATGCCCGTCCCCGACGAGTATCACATGGCTGAAGCAGGCAAACAACCAACCAACGTGCTCCTCCTACCCAGCTTCACCGTTGTCGAACATGTCACCCCGCAACTCGTCCCGGATCTGATCGAGAACTTCGTCAACCGGTCCTTGACAACGACCACGCCTCTAGGCGCAATCCCTGAAAAGTTAGAAAGCGAGACAACCCCCGATCAACCCCAAGACCCAGCTCTCCCCCACCCATCCGCAACCTCAATCGCCTCAGCCCTCAAATCCCACCCCTGCCCACACGCCGCAGTGATTCTGCTCTGTTCGCAGCGCACGCGCGACGCCCGCTGTGGACAATCCGCGCCCCTTCTCCGCCGCGAGTTCGAGCGCCATCTGCGTCCGCTCGGTCTGTACCGTGATATGGACGACCAGCGGCCCGGCGGTGTGGGAATCTACTTCATCAGCCATGTTGGCGGTCACAAGTACTCTGCCAATGTGATTGTATACCGTCGTCGGGACTTCGACTGGCATAAGCGGGCTGGAGACGAGGGTGTTGATGAGGGTGCTGCGCAGGGTATCTGGTTAGCGCGTGTGCGGCCAGAGGAGTGTGAGAATATCATTCGATATACTGTCTTGCAGGGCAAGTTGCTTAAGCCCGGAAGACAGCTGCGGGCTGGGTTTGATCGTGAGCGTGGGCTGACGAGTTGGTGAGGTTGTTTGCATTTCTGGGATTTGGGGAGTTGGTATTGATATAGTGAGGTCTCTCACGAGCATGTATATTCTAAGACGAGACTGGCCCCGATGCATCTTACACCTTGGGCAATATGTGCCATTTGATACATCATTCCATAGATTCTTATGTACGAATCATCATCTAAGTGCCACTCTCTTGAGACTGTTGGAGATTGTATCTATAACATCCGGTTTAGCAGAAAAATACATGTCTGCACATTGTATTGTCGCCCCTGGGACTTAGCAGAGTAGGCTCATCGATCCAACCTGAGCCAGAGTCCGTCCACGATTCAGTTGGGCATATCCATCAGGCCATCAGACCATCAACCGAGATGATCTTTTACATCATCCCAATGATACAGCCACTCACAACACCGTCAAAAATAAGAACCGTCCCTTCCACGCAAAAACATGAGGCCACGCTATGTCCACCAACGTCCATAGCTATTAGTTGCAGCAGGGCGTGCATGCCTACCCGGCTGCACCGACAATGAAGCCATCACCCCAGACCGTCCCAACCAATAAGCAAGGAGCATCCCCGTCGATTCTGACGACACCGTTTCCATCAGATGACCGAGAGAAGGGGGGGGGAAATGGCATGCAGCTTTGCAACGAGGCCAAGCCCATCAGCCGCCATGCCCCTCAGCCCTCGGGTTCTCATTCCTTCGCATGGCTCCACTGGGCGTGTTTGAAAGCAACATGAGACGGTGATTTGC
The DNA here is from genome assembly GCA_027569675.1 of Penicillium crystallinum. Classification (NCBI taxonomy): domain Eukaryota; kingdom Fungi; phylum Ascomycota; class Eurotiomycetes; order Eurotiales; family Aspergillaceae; genus Penicillium; species Penicillium crystallinum. The sequence continues at coordinate 362,948 of JAPDKR010000014.1, read as the reverse complement.
ACAGAGAGTCCACAACCCCCGTGTTGCTATTCCGGCCCCCCCTTGCACAGCAATAAATCAAATATATGTACCTTTTTTTAATCTCTCTCTTTTGCGGGGGTGGAATACGGGATGGAGCCCAACTCACGTCATTACTCCCCAATAGATTCCCGCTAGATTGTATACTTGTGAGTTGTAGGTACTTTGTGCTGGAAGAGACTTCGACCATGCACTCTTAGGGCAAGATATTCCCGCGTTTCCAGTAAGGAGCGCGTGTCCCTAACTTTGGGACTGTGAGAGGTAGAAGGAGGGGGCTTGAGTTAGGTTTGATGTTGGCTCGTTTACGGAGTAGTTCTGGTCATCCTGGATAACACTGGCGTTCAGAGTTAGAGCCAATGCCTGCAAGGGGCGGATTCTGGCTTCTCTCACCTCCGTATTCCGTCCATGTCGACATTTCATATCGCTAGATCCTGGTCGGTGTCTGCTTGGCGCTGATAGGGTAGCAAACCCCGAAGGTTGACCGACATTCACGCAGAGCATATACGGAGTAATAGTAATGGTCACGGAGAAGGATCCCGATAGTGAAGTAGGATTTCATTTCCGACTGTATTTGATGATCATGGACCCGTCCACGGATGACTCAACACTACAACCCAGTCGTGAAAGAGATGATCGCATTCAGGCTGGCTCTCTTTGGTTGTGGCTGCGGAGTTGGTATCCAGTGTGCTTAGAGCTAACTTCCTTGATTCTGGGAGTGGAGAAGAAGCCCAGCTGCTTGCATTAGTGTCTCGCCATGCGCGCTTCGGAGATTAATTTTCTTTTGTGGCTTTTCGGAACATGTATCTATATGATCGACTATGTACCTACCTTAGGTACCTAGGTACCTAGGGTATGTTTCTGGAATTTTAGCCTTTTGGTAAAGAGCTATACGGCCAGGATCTAAGTTACCACTCGTATAGCTTACAATCAAATCAGCTTCAGAATGCGGGGTAGTTAGAGAGCTCCTATCGACCGACAACCGAGGGAGAAAAGGAAGAAAACAGGTGAACTCTATCTCCCGAAAGCCATTGTCTCGACTTGACAACTCTCGTTCGCCCGCGATGTGCAGTCACTGCTGGACCTGATCCAGACATACGAAATACCTTCCTAAGTGTAGTACCAAGGAGACCAGTTTGCGATATGTTGCCTGATGTCTCATTTTGATCCCTCTAGTCCCTTTGGTGCGCAAGCATCCCGCTTTTCGATTTTCTACTCCCGCGTCAAGCCAAGTAGCCGCGCCCTCTTGTGGGAATCCAGTAATAAATATGCATATGTGCCTCACAGGAAGGGAGCATGCACGATGAGCTGTACGATGTGCCTAATCAACAGTGTACGTACAGCGATTACCGTTTCATCTAGCATCTACGGGACCGGTTAGGGCGAGCTCCACGATAATCGCAGTTTATCTCTTAGAGGCTGATCGTCCCGCAGGATCGATGACTCCTTTGTTGACGGAATTTCCTTCCGAGGTTGCGTAGTGCCTAATGGATGTGCAAGTCTGGACCTTGGGAGATGAGATGGGCTGTGCAAATCGTACATGCAGGCTTTTCTATTGTGGTATATTTCTTTCATTTGATACAATGCATGTGGTTCATTTCATTTCAGCTGTTTTCTCATTCCTACTGTCTTGTCTCTGAAACAAATATATGATATTTCCCGTTTTGGTTTATCAGTCTGTCCCAGCTTATGCCCGATTACCTCAATGGCTGACAGGGGGCTGCATCCTGTAGCTCCCACGAGTAGATGCGTGGCCTTGACATACCACATGCTTGTTGCCTCCACGGCGTACATCATCTCCCCGGATATCTCACCCAGCCCAGAACCATTGGTCCCTGCGATTCAGATCTATCTGGGACCTCCCCTCCACTATCAGGTAGGCTGTGGCAGTGTCAACAGATCTACCCACGAATGGACCAAGCTCTACGGAGCACTTGGTACCGCAGTGAGAATCAACGTAATGTAGACAGGGCTTGTCGATCATGCAGCGAGGAAAAAGAAAGGCAAACGAAGCTACACCGTATCCAACATTGCTCATTGCTCATTGCTCAGTTTATCCACCTACACTTTGGCGTCATTCCTTGTGGCGTTACGCAGTCTCCTATCAACACAATAAGGTTGTATCACCAAGAGATCGCTGCCCCTTCCGGAAAATGTCGATGACCCTAAGTGGATTGCCACGTTCAGGAGAGCCATATTCTCTTACCTTTTCCCAAGGGCGATCTCACCCACTGTGGCAGTTCTGATCCTCACCGCCCACTCGCGCGAAGATCAAAGTTTCTTGCGTCGTCCGTTGAGCCTACGGCCAACCGAGTCTACCCGCATCTTGTGATGAAACGTCTATTATTCCGATCGAGGCATCTGATTTTCGCCACTTGAGTTGTCGAAAGGCAACATTCGGAATGCGATATGCAGCTCGACCCAGAAGATCCCTACAATAGAGATGTATAAAGTACGCAATTCGCTCGGAAACAGACTTTATAGGAAGTTGAAAATGAGTGATCGGCCCCCACCTAAGTCGATGGAAAAGCAAATATGTTTGCTGCGTATACGGTGAGAGAACTCGGGGATACGCTCACGACTCGATGGGACTATCCCGAGTGTATCTGGACGAATAGTCAGTACGTACATCACCACCTTCCATGTAGCTACCTCTGTCAAGACACGAGGACCATGTACCTTGGATGTTATACTTCTATCTCCGCGGTGTAAAAAAGAAATGTGGAGAGACGGGAACCGGAGCCCTGGGGCTGTTCGGGGTGGACAAGCCGCTCCCGTGAGAACTGGGGTACCTGATCCTTCGGGCCACTCCCACCGAGTTATCCCCGTTGCAGATGCCGCGTCATGAGCTATCCCTTACAGTCAAGAGTGTTCCGTTGCTAGACTCGAGCTTCACATTGGCGGATTCGTTTCGACTTGCCTATTGCTTCCGTGTTGTACATTGCGGGGGTACGGGGTATGAACGGGATTAGGACTAGGACTTTTGAGCCATTTTCTTCCTGGGAAACCTCTTCCTCGCTGCCAATCCGTTGCCGTTTCGTCCTTCTCTCAGAAGCACAAATGAGATCAGAGAACGGAGTCGCTCGGCCGCGGCTAACTTCTCTTGGCCTGACTGGTCGTGATTTCAGAGTCTTTGAATGGCTGGCTTCCCGAGCCCCCGTGAATGGCTCTGCGAGAATGATACACAGCGTATGATATCATCGTCTCTCCGAGCCCATCCCCTCTATGCGGGCTGTTGGCGCCCTCTTCTCGCTCACCGAAAATCATTTCACATCTTGAGTCCGTAGTCTCCTACTATATAGGGGAGTCAACATGGGGTTAGCCCCGATGCTATCCACTTAGTAAAAGGGGGCCGGGGAAAGGAACTTTATTCGGATTACAGGTACTTACAGGTAATCTATACGGTATCAAGCCATACCCAGACCAGTCTAGCAGGTCTTGGTGGAGCCATCTGGTAAGGTAATGTGGGGGTTTCGATTTCTCATGGCTATCGCAATTTCAATGTCAAGAACTAAAAATAAATTACCCAGTATTACACGGGTTTCCGATGTGGTACATGGTCTCTACGCAATTGAGACAATATTCTTTGTAGAACGGGAGCTGAGAGAGATGCATAGAGAGGTAGATTGGTATGGCTCTGACAGATATGGGCAAGAGGGTACCTGGGGAGTGGTACCTGGTACCTACAGAAATTATCATGAAATCGAAAATCCACTAAAAATATAATAAATGCGCTCGACGGTCCCATCCGCGCCGTTTTTTTCCCTCGGAGTTCTTATTAAATCTCCAGGTTCATAGTCCTTTTAAAACTTGAGGCTCCCCCTCTTCTTTATCTTTACTCTTTATCGTATATCCCCTCCCCTCTTTTCGCCTTATATTATGTCCTGAGTTGGCAACATCCCGGCCTTCAGATCTCTTTTCTTCATTCCAGGTCACATTGTCTGCGATCGCGTATGCGCTTACGTGCTGTCACCTTGTTCCCTTTTGTTTCGTCTCTTGTATCTTTCGCTTCCCAGTCCATCTCCGTCGCGACTGTCCCGAAAAGCTATCTGGGAAGGTGTGAGTTGCGCAGCCATGGCTCCAGGTAGCGGGCGCGATTTCAACTGTTCGTGGGAGCACTGTGGAAAGGTAATTCGAGCTTTCCCACTCTTTCCCACGTCGGGCTCCCTCTAACGTAATTGGTGTGTTAGTCTTTCAATCGCAAGTCAGATCTGTGTCGCCATTATCGCATCCACACCAATGAGCGACCATACCATTGCACCGTAAAGGACTGCAATAAGAGCTTCATTCAGCGCAGTGCTTTAACTGTACACTCGAGGACCCACACGGGCGAAAAGCCCCATGTTTGTGACCATGAAGGCTGCCAGAAGGCATTCTCAGATGTAAGGAGCTCCGACCTAGGTTTGAAATGTGCGCAGCCACTGATATGCCTCACAGTCATCGAGTCTAGCCCGCCATCGCCGAATCCACACTGGAAAGCGGCCTTACATATGCCACGAGCCAACTTGCGAACGGAGGTCAGTGTTTTGATTAATTTGAACGGATAAGCGGATTCATCGAAGAATCATCTGATCTGACCGAAACTGTAGCTTCTGTCGCAAAACGACCCTCACCAAACACCAACACCGCTCCCACCCTCCCGGGAACATAACTAGACCATCCTCGGAAGATGCGACCTCGGAGCACTCTTACCATCAAACACCCGTCCCAGTCTCGATCCCAAACGAGCAGTACATGATCGGCCAACAGCCGTATTACCAGCAATCAGCGACTCCAAGCCATGAGTACTACTCGCCTCAAAGTGTCCCGATGGGCCCCGTGCAGGTCCACGAAGCTGCACCTCCGATCGTCTCCCAGAGCGTACCGGTGACTTCGCCAATCAACATGCCCGGGCAACAACCACACCATGCGCATCCACAGCAACAGCAACAGTACTTACAAATGATGCAACAGCGGTACGGCAGCCCCCGCACAAACTACCTCCCCGAACAATATCAACACGCCTCTTTTCAAGGCCATCAAATGCCACAAGAGCAGCCAATGATGGTTTCATACCACCCAAACTATGCGTACAAACCCCCAGGCTCCCGACTCTTGAACCAAGCAGAGGGGACTGACTGGGGCTTTTTGGGTGTAGGTTAAGAGGAGATTTCACATAGATCTGTGGAATGCGTGTTTAATGCCCGTCACGACAGTTCTGACTTTTCTTTTCTCCGGCTACGCCTTGTGTTTTGGGAATTACGAATCGGACATTGGCATACGATTTTTTTCGTCTTGTGGTTTTCAATATTGCCTATCTAGCTCTGTTCGATTTTAGGTCGGGCGCTTTCATTCATGGATTCCCCCCATCGCCATCTCATGCTCTTTTTTTCTGATTCGATATATTGTCATTTTAAACGGAGGCAATGGCGTTCTCTTTTCTCATTGGCGATCCTGTTATTCCTTTTTTGCCTTGATACCTCCAGTGAATGTGGGATGTTTGTGTCCTTTTTTTTCCTTTTTTTTTTCCTAATTTGTTCTTTATTCTGTTTGATATTCCCTGTTCTCTGCGTGGATTGGTCGTCTATTTTCACTCGGATTTCTCTGAATCCGTTTGCCGAATGGATGGCTTTTCCGATAATGCCCATGATGATACGACTATATCCCCATATCCCCTTTCGCGCGACACTAGTGTTTCCCAGGAATATTACTGCGATGGAAACTCCACTCCCATTGGCCCTATCTTAGACCTAGCCTCTTCGAAATCAATTCCACATATTTCCGTACTTCCAGCTTACCGAGAGATTCAGCATTCCCGTGTCCCCTCTCCCACTTAAGTTTTCTAGGCATTGTGACCTATTACCCACTCCAGCTAGGTTGGATAGAAATGCCAAACCATACCCAGATAGGCCTACGATCCGAACAAATAAATGCATGCCATGCATCCCTCCTGGGGTGATTTTAGCCCCTGTCATCCCGACCTCATATTCATCTAATTGGGCTTTTTCCATTCTTTTCACCACCGTTTCGATACGCCATATCGATACGCGCGGGTGGTCCCATTCTCATCAGTGAGATCAACAGTCTCTGAGGGAAAGCTAAGAACGAGGCCTAATTCTAGACCCTGTCTCGCTAACAAAGACACATTTTACTCCATCGACTCATTCTGGACGTTCTCACGAGGTCCCCTCTCTCTCTACTCTGTACTCCGTAACTATAATCTATTAAATTCTTACTCTTTTTTTCCATGGACTGACCCTTTCCGCTGACACTATACCACCACAGCATACTCGGTACTGCGTAGTAGGTATATAAGATATAAGAATCTAGACCTCGCAATTCCCATCTCAATCTGACTTCTGACTTCTGACTTCTGACACCAATCCCAACTCATAATAGAACACAACTTTGAGCAAGGTTTGTCTCTGTAATATTTTTATTTTTATTTTCGTTTTCGCCTTCTCTTCCCGTGTTCCCGATGCAACATCTATTGTACATGTATTCTTTATGGACTACTGGACTAGTAATCGTACCTCGAGCAAATCCCTGATCTCCTAGGGATTCTCGACCAGGTTCCCCCTAATCCGGACTAGGTTCTTTGTTCTGCATATTGAGTAACCGTTGATCTACAGTAGCAGGAATGTTGCACTCTGGCTCAAACAGATTGCCACTGGCAAATCACGGAAATTCTCGCCGGTTCTTGGTCCTGAGTACACTGTCCGGACGGATATAAGGCGCTGTGGCGAATTGGAAATCAATTTTCCCCTGTTTTTCTTTTCTTTTCTTTTTTTTTCTCCCCTACAGGGTTTATCGTTTACATATCTCAAACCTGTGCGAAACTCACCGTGTCTTCCAATTTGAGATGTATGTAGTTTTTTTCTGTGTACGGAGTATACGGGGGATTGGCGTCAAGTACTCCGTAACGTACCTAACTACTTGTGTTTGGGTATACGACCCAGCCAGTCATAATGCCGGAATCACAAAGGGACTTCTTCCCCTCTACTCCGTACAGATGTGCATAGTCTCAATTCAAATGCCAGGATGTCTTAACAGGAAAAAGGGAAAATAAAAGTAAAAGTAACAGGAAAGGGAAAGGAAATAAGGAGGCGCCAGAGGCGTCTCCAATAATCCGTTTCCGATAATGACTGGCCTCCGTACTATATCGAGTTGCATCGAACTGCAGCTCAGAACCGGTATTTTTCTTACTCCGTACTCTCTCGTTGAATCGGACGAGTTGAAGCGGATACGATTTCCGATGGATTGTCTTCACTTGCTGATCTCTTCTGAGATTGGACCCGGGGTTTGTGTTCATTGGTTCTACCTGGGGAGTGTTCGCCTTGTACTCTGTCAGTCGAGATCAACTACGGAGTGTCCGGACTGAGGCCCGACACCGCTAACTTTCGTGCAGATCGATACAGGGGTTGCCGTTCAGAGTGGAGAGTCTCCGGTGAGTACGGATGGAATATGAAAGAGGAGGGGCCGGTAGATCCCGCCTTGCTTTTTTTTTTCTTTTTGAATCAATCAATGAAGACTTCGGAAGACCCAGGCTGTCGGCGTTTGTTTTTCCCAGTAGACTGGGATGTCGTGCTACAAAAGAAAAGGCTACGTAGGTGGGGGCACTTGGTTAACGCCAGGTACTCCGTACTCCGTACTTGGTCCAGCGCCTTGGGTGAAGAGGGATGGGGCTGAGAGTGAAGTCTGCGTTCACTGGGCCTCTCTTTCCCCCCACATGCAAAACACAATTGCGCGAGGTGGAGATGATACCTCCAATCCCCTGTGGAGGGAGCTGTTGGGTATTACTTTCGAGTCTCGATAATCTCGCTTCCTTGTTTTCTCGACTGGATTGGTGCTAGCTATGTCACTTGTTTAGTTCCTTCAATCGCGTTGGCAAACTCACAATGTGGCGCCTGCGACAAGGGGCATCCATGGCCGTTGAGCCAATATACAGCACATGGTTTCGCCTCGGCGACTGATGGCCGGGGATGATCTTGGCTGAAAGGACACTGAATTGAGATTGCGTTGCATCCACTTTGTACGGGATAGAGTGGTTTTTTTTTTTTGGGCGCGCGCATCAATCTACGGTAAATGCATTCTTGCCCAACTATGGAGAGTATGGACATTATAGAGGGGACTTCGGATCGAGCCGTTTCCCAGACCAGTGTGAAGGATAGGCCTCAGAGAATGGTCTCATGGTGAAAAACTCGAGGAAACCAATCTAATACAATCTGTCCCCTGTGCTCCGTACAGACTGTTTTGACAATGAGTGGGAATCATGTTCTCTATACTCCGTAAGAGGCATTAAAATGATTGGACTCTCTCATTATGACAGCGGATAAAGACAAGGATAAGATGAAACATCGCAAATAGCATTTTCCGAGTCAGAAGACCGAGGATTCCTTTCAGCGACCGAGGCTCGTCATTTCCGGCCCCCAAGCCAAGCCCCTCGGAGTCACGTCGGTGGTCTTGGCTATATTATCTCACAATGTCCAATCATTGAACATGGGTATACGAGACATCTCTATGTGAACTTCACAATATATTTACATATTTCAAAAAGAAATCAAAAACTACATATTCACTGGTAAGACAATACCGGAGCAGAGAACAGAAGGAGAATAAGGCCAAAGCCAAAATAGAACCCATGTGTAGGGGATTTCCGCTTGGGGATAGATCGGCTAAACTCTGTGAGCCACATAAGCTGCGAGATCCAGCTCAAATTGATGTGGGGATTTCAACGGCGATCGAAGGAGAGATGGGTTCCCGTGTGCGAGATATCTATGGATAGCTGGATTGGTACATATGTAAGCATGTGTCTGGGATGGTCCTTGTACGGAGTACATATAGTGTATAAAGATATATGCACATGCATTCAAGGAATGGTGTTCGCAGTACTCCGTATGAGAGTATAGATTGAATCTCTTCCTATGTACGATCCCATACAACAGAGACCTCGAAGAAATACATCAACGTCGTATCGGAGTTTTCAAAAAAGCCGTATATCCTAATTCAAGATAGGAACGTGTACGGAGTACTCCGTAGACGCCGGAGTGCAGCCGTTGGCGCGGGGTGGAGAACTGATCTTGTAGATGACGTCCGAATCGAGTATAGTTCATGTTCACGAGTCATTCACAGGAGAATTCTGGACCTATCAGATGATCTGCGTACGGCTCAGTGAGAAGGGAAAGCAAACTCCGCGGAAGGCAACAATCCCCAGCTTTGATTCTGGAGCTTGGGCCGGAGCTTCGGTCCACTTAGGTAGATTACGTGTGACCTGTATGGTATTGTATACTGTTGTGGAGTGCGCTACTGGACCGTTCCCGGTCCCACTAGGATCCCGGTAATGTGTACGGAGTGCCTAGGTACGGAGTATGGTATTCTCTGATCACATCTGATACTACATGTAGCTACTAGTACCTAGGTATACTCCGGACATGGATGTTAACGGAGCTGATAGGCGAGGTATATCAATGATCAATTTTTTGCCGACTGCATAATTTGAATCCCCAATGTAGCCTGTCAAAGACAATCGGAAGATTCTTGGTCTTAGGTCCCCGATGGGCCACTGACAAGACCTACATAGTCTACATTCGGAATGGTAAAGAGTTCAGATGGGGCCCGTCAAAGGAAATTGAAGTGGATACCCTCATTTGCTGTATTTGTTCTTACCCCGTACAATGAACGGAGCACGGAGTACAGCGTACGGAAGACTCCGTCAACTATAAGGGCGCTTCGACCAACTCCTGATTCGAGGCTAGACCGATCTTCCCGGGGAGTGAGACGCGAAACAAGCTTTGTGGAAGATGGGGCAGAGGACGCGCACATCTCAGATCATTCTGAGGTCCGTTCAATCAAGCGCCAGACCCCTTTCTCCCCCGTTTTGCTTTGGGGGCTGTCCTCTAATGGCAAGTTGGATACGAGCGATCGACAGATGAGATGTCACCTGGTTAGGACTGCAATTCAGACGTACGTTGCGGCTCAGGCCGAACCCAAACTCTCCCCAAACTCTCTTAGAAACCAATTCATCTCAATAGGACAGGGGAGATATAAAAAGAAACACGAGAAACGAAAACGAATTGCAGACAGAACCCAACTCACACCCCCAAATTACCGCTCGGCTATTGGCGAGTAAGTGGAGATGTCTCACGTCCAAACCTTGCTTTCGTCCACATGGCAGATCGTCTGGATCAGACTTCCCATATAACGCTCTTACGCGAACCTGGAACTCCCTCTCCATTCACTATGGCGTATTTAGCGACTTCACTCTCACAGACCAGGCCACTTTCATTCCAACTGGCCCCAGTGTTACTCGAAGATCCGCCTTCGAAACCTTCTCATGTCCCCATTAGACCCAGCGCTAACCCCACCCTGTGACTGGACTGTCTTGGTCTAGATCACTGCAAACGCGAGATCGTCTTGTGCACCGAACTGTCGCGATCAGCAGCAGACTGGGGGCTGCACCCCGGGAGGTTCGGAAGACACTAGATAGTGGTCCTGTGACATCGACATCGACACACTTTCCTATGTTGTAGTTCCACTCCCGCGCTCAGCCGCGTGCCATCCAAGGATCAAAGGTGTTCCCCTGAGAAGGATCTGACGTGTGTCGAACTCCCATCTCCAACCTGATACTTCTTCCCTGCACTATCCATAGTACCGTAATGTAATACCATACTCCAGAATGATATAGCGTGATACAAACCAGACCCAACCAGATAGGTATGTACACATCCTTGAATTCGATACAAAGTCCAAACACTGATACTATACTATGTACTCCGTAGTACTGATACTGATACTGATACTGATACTAATACAAAGTCCAGTATTTTGCCTGCCCCAGGCATCCAAAAAGAACATTCCGCTAACCGCATCGGGAAACATTAAACGAACCCATCCAATGGGCCATACCCATGCTTTCTCATTGGAGAATACATATCTATATGCCAGCTCGATGGCATATAGATTTCCTGGAATACAGTATGGAAACGAAATTTTACGTATGTTGTGACTATCCCTACCGGTGTGCTACAGGTGTACGTACCAGCCGCATTTCTAAGCCTCTGATTCTCGTATGGGTAAACATGCACCCGGTTTGTACGAGTATATCTTATCTCTGTTTCCCGTGGGATTCCATAGCCATCCCGCGGACAGCCGGGGTTTCAGACGGGTGTGGACTATTCGGGAGAATGGGGATGGATTCGTGGGCTTGGGGTGGATATAAAGTGGCGAAGTACCTGGTACTTGGATGGGAGTACTCTTACTCCGTACTCTGTCTATATACAGGAGGTGGATTGTGTTAATGGCGAGAAAGGAAGGTCGAGATGGATGGGAATTTTGGCCGATGTGGCCGGGTATACAGAACCAGTTGTGGGATTGGCAATCGGGTGAGATTGGGGTCTTGTGGTGTAATGAGATGAGTATGAACATGAGGTACTTGTGTAATATCTAGGTACAGTGGGAGTTGGTTTGGGATATGATTCAGTGGCTGATACTATATGGTCGTATTCGAGGAGATGCGATTTGGCAATTGAGGAGAGGTGGTATAGTATTGTTCTTGGTGTCTGATACAAAGGACTGCGCTCGATTAGGAAGCTGTTATGAACACCCGTTCGCCTTTCTCGTGAAGGGGCGATTTCTACGCGTGTACTTTGGGAGGCGTTGAGATATTGGCCACCACCGGCTGGTGTCTTGGCTTAGAGAGTGTTCTGAGCACATATTGATACATGGGCATGAGGTAAATGATGATATTTGATGCAGGTACATATGCAACATTGGGGTGACCTCGTGTTTCTGTTGCAGTTATGTTATAACACTGGCATGGAAGATATATTTCACTTGTACTCGGAGTGGCGCATGTCAATGTACATCCGTAATCATGTTTTCATTTTCATAACTCTCTGTTACCGAGTATTGTTTTTACTACCAAGATACGGTTCTAGTGAGCAATCAAAGAAACTCCATGTACTCTATGTATTGTTGAAAATGTAAGGTTATATACTAGCTAGGTATGCTATCTTTAAAGTTCTGAAAGCACAACAGCCTGGAAGTCCCGACTTGCTTCTAAGTCTAGAATATCGAGACAGAAAAGCCAATCTATTCATCCGAAATAGCAACCTCGTCCTCCCACTTCGACGCACCCAATTCACGCGCACGATTGATGACACGCTCAATGCCATCAAGACCCATCTTCAAGACATCCATCTTGGGTCCGTAGCTCAGGCGCACAAAGTGGTGACACGGGCTATCAAAGAGATCGCGACGTTTCGCCGGGTTCAAATCGAAGAAGATACCAGGAACAACAATGACCTTCTCGGTGAGCAGCGCATTGAAGAAGTTCAGACCGTCGGAGATGTTAGCCTGGGGAGGCAGGGGCGGGTCAAGCGAGGTCAGATCAAGCCAGATGTAGAAGGTGGCCTGGGGGACATCCTGGACGCGGAAGCCGATATCGTACAGCCGCTTCAGGACGTAGTCGCGCTTCTCCTTGAAGTGACTCTGCAGCGCCTTCATTTCCATGCGGACCAGCGACGGCTCCAGCATCGGGATCGCGGCCTCTTGGAATGGAACGTTTGCGCCACCATCCAGGTACGAACCTGCAGATCCCAGGGCATCGACGAATTCCTTTGGGCCGACGACCCACGCAATACGCCAGCCGGGGAGCCGGAAGCGCTTTGTGAGTCCGTCGATCAGGAGGACGTCTGTGGTTTGGGGTTAGCTTTGTGATATGTACGATATCACTCAATTGGGATATCGGGTTGCGTACCATCCTTGTTGACGTCGATCACATTCGCGGCACCGCTGATCGTTGATCCATCACAGTCGGTTGTGTAATTGTATCCGCCGTAGAACTCGTCCAGAATGAGAGTCGCGCGGTCACGGCAGAGGTCCTGGATTTCCACTAGCTCCTCCTGGGACACGAAGTGGCCTGTAGGATTACGGGGGTTGGAGGTCAACAGCACCTGGGTGCCACGGGCGATTTCCTCGGCAATCTTGTTGGGATGAATGTGGTAGTGGTCATCCTTGGAGAGAGGGAGGGGAATGGGAGCAATCTGCAAGAGGCAGTCAGTAATGCGGCAACACACACATGCCCCCCATCTAATCCTGATTTCTTCGGATAACGTACATTCTTGAACAGAGTCAACATCTCCGAGTATGCAGAGTAATCCGGGATAGGGAAGGACAGGTACGAATTGCCTAGGATAGCAGCAATGCGAATCAGGCCAGCGCGGCCACCAGGAACGATGCAGACATTCTCCCAGGTGTACTGGCTTTCCTTGCCCTGACGGTAATGGTCATTGTACAGACGAGCGACAGCCGCACGCAGTGGCTTGATACCGGCGGTCGGGCCATACTCCCGAGCAGCTGAGGTGATGGGGATTGAGGTCGGGCGAGGGAAGCTGCCTTCGATCTCGTCGTCAGCCTCTGGGGCACCTTGGCCTAGGTTGGCCCAGCCGGAAGGGTCCTCAGCGTAGCCATGCTCGGAGGCACGTTCTGTGCACCAGACGACACCGGTGGAAGCACGAGAAGCATCGAGACCGGCGTGGGGACGGTGGCCTTCGTGGGCAGCTCGGAATTGCCGATGAGTCTCTGATCGAAGCTCTGGAGATTTCGAACGTTAGAAAAGTGACGGGGTTTGTATTGCATCTGCACCCACCGTTGTCCGACAGCTCCTTGGTAGTGGAGAAGCGGCGGTTGTCAGAGGGGCGCAGGAGACTCAGACGGCGGCCGGAGAAAGACATTCTTGGCAGGATTCTGGTATGAGCTACAGTGGTACTTCACTTCGCTTTATGTTCAAAATCTATAAGGAGATATAGGTAGGGATTGAAGAGAAAGAAGTGGGAGGGGCTAAATAAATACGTGTCTCTATTTTCTACCGGTCAAGTCCACCTTTGTTTATACAATGACGCTTGCCAGCAAATCGCGGGCGACGATTCGACGAAATCACCGACATTCTGCCCTCCAATATTCGTACGTCAGGGCCACCAGTCGTTCCACCCTCGTCCCTTAATAGCGCATATAGTTTGAGGTATTTCTTGGATGCTATTTTGGTGATGGGCCAGTGCTTTCAGAGCATCCGATCCTGCCGAATGATGGAAGGTATCTACCTAGGTATCTTCCTGGCTCCCTGAAGGTGTACGGAGTATAGGAGTTGTATAGCCCCCAATAGCTCTACCCAAGGAGACATATATAGCTCTGCTAAGCTCGACCTATAAGTAGATCCCCTGCCAAGAATTATCGGCTGTCCGACTACGGCATCCCGATCGGAGAAGTGGATACGGTCTCTAGTACAACGCCATATGGAAACTGCTTAGGTTCGTGGAGATTGACTAGATTGAAGAGAAAACAACTTCCACTCGCGCAGAACAAAATTGGAACGCAGATTCAAAGCAATGCACGAGGGACGTCTTTCGACAATTCCTTCATCTCGTCACCGGGACATCATTCATGCCATAAACAAATCATTATGCAGATGCTCGCGCTGAGACGCCACAGTCCGACTACATGGTTTGCCACGCGTGGCTCGCTGAAAGTCACAAAGAAGAAAGGGGGATAGAAAGAAGTATCACCCCCAAGAAAGGCTGCTCAACAGTTGGCCAATCCAGTTAGAAAAGTAAGGGCCGGGATGGAAGAACGAGCGCCGCAGGCGATGCAAAGGGTTAGAACGACGAGGATCGACGGAATCCTCGGAGGGAATAAGTGGTATTAATTCAAACAGGAGCGGAAAAGCAGAACGAATGGATCTAATCAACCACCTGGCAGTAGAGCTGGATCTCTCCCACCAAGCCCTTGGCGAGCATATCGCGATGCTGTTCCCGCCATTCCATGAAAGCAAGCTGAACTGCCTCATCGCTATCGATGGTGACGAAGTCTCCATCCTCATCGCGGTAGCGTAGGCGAACGGATTTGTTCCCAATAGATCGATCAGTGAATCGAGCGAGTTTAGCATCCACGCGGTCAGTCAATGAACGGAACAAGATATTGGTAGCAATCACCAGTGTGACATAGTTATCCTCAAAGTTGACTTTGGCTTTGAGTTGAGTGGGCATGTATGGGTCGCCTTCATCAGGCTCTTGCGTCAGAGGCGATGTAGCATGATCCGAGATTTGACCAGAGTTGCGGGTTTCATTATATTCCGGTTCGTTGAATTGTGTGGTGTGGAGTTGTGGCTGGACACGGATGGGGAGTTGGTTGTTGGTAGGGGAACCGTTCTGGCTGCGGTTCACAGGTGCTTTCATATTGGCCATATGCGCAGGAATCGGTGGCACCGGAACATTGTCAACGGTCTGCATAGTGTGCACCCCCATATAACGCCGTACCTCGGGGTTGTTGTTGTGATGGTGAATATCAGGGCTACTAGCCGATCGCATTCGTTGGGCCATGCCATTCGCGGAGTGGGCTTGGGAACCCGAGAGCGGAGGCAAAGACGGACGTTGAGCACTTCGACCATTCGGCTGAGCTGGGAAATATCCTCCAGATGTTGACCCTTCTCGCGATGCTACACGAGACAAAGCGGGTGCCGTGTAGCGAACGGACTCCTCACTCCACACCGTGGATGGAGTTGTGGAGTTCGTATTTTGACGACTGAAGGTAAATCCTGCAGACTGGGAACTCGATCTCGTGGATGGAGTCTCTGTAGGAGAAAAGTAGGAGTTTGCGTTTCGATCACCGGGAGACATGTTTCCGCTGCCAGAGAACTGAGTGTGTACCGAGAGCGAAGGATCAGTGCCCGCATAGCGGGGTCGACCGTTTGGATGAACAGAACCAGTGCTACCACCGGTGGCAGATCGAGTTCTTAAGCTGGTACTGGAGGCATTTCGGCTCATTGGGAATTCGGAATGGTATGAATCTTTGCCGTTGGCATCATCGGTGTCATACTCTTGTTGGTAGGGGTTAGGCATGTTGGCCATGCCCTCCATGTATGTGAACTCGCTGTCGGATGTACCGGTATTGCGCAGAGTACGGCGCTCCGCTTGGATAGTTCGCTGGGTATCAATGTCCTTGTACCAATTCCGCATGGTGTCTTCATTTACATAACGGATGATGAAATTGTCGACAACCCCGGGGTCTCCTTTCCAGAATATCTGAATACGATAGAGGCCTGTTTGAATCGGTCAGATAGATCCTCGTCAAATTCGAGAACTAAGAGCAGTACTCACCAGGCTTTTGGAGACAAACGATATCCGTCACATTTGCCATGTAAATTCGACCCTTTAACTGGAGACGAGCCTTGCCTTTCGCATTTAGTGATGGTCTGTCTTTCTGCATCATGAGCTTAGTTTTTTGCTTGTTAGGGTTAATATCTTTGCAGCAGAGAAGAATTCGCTCGAAGAGATAGATATGATACTAAAAGGCATGTCAGCAAAATGTCACTTCAAAAGAGAGAAAAAATGAGAAAAATGCGCAAAGGGCGGTCATACCTCTCTCTCGTTATCCCGATCCTTTCCACTATCTCCCTTGACGACTTGGAAAGTACCAAATCGGAGGAGATCTCCAAAGGACTCCATTTTCAAAGCTTTCCAATCATCCACCCGTTCGGAAAGATCGATCACTGCCGCGGCCAAGTGCTCTTTATGAATTGCCTGATTGGCAAAGTCCAGCACGTTTTGAATACAGTCCACCGCACGGGTGATATCGGTCTGAAGTTGCGGGTCTTCTGTCTGTTTGCGGAGCTCCTGTAACGACAGAAGTATTAGTATGTTGATCTTAGGCATTTAGCTTGTTTAGACCCACCAATAGCATAAGCGGGTATCGAGTCAAGCGCTGGAAGGGCTTCACAAAGAAACCATTAAGTGTCTTCGGCTGAGCCACCATTTGTTGCAGATCTATATGTCGTGGCGCATTCTTAATTTTGTCCCATTCCTTCATGCAGATTTCGTCACAACGCATTTGGTTGGCAATGAACGGTTCATACTGGCGGAAAGCGTCTTCATGCGAGAAGAAAAGATGACCCCAATTTTGCATTTCCTCCGGCAGGGCGTAGTGCTGTTCCATACGGATTAGGAAGCGCTGGGCAAAGTCAAGCAGGTTGTTCAAGTTCAGGAAAATCTGGTGGCTTGCATCACCAGTCAAAGCACCCGTCTCTTCCAACTCCTTCTTGAGCGCTTGCAGATTCTGCAAATGATGAACATAATCACGCTCCGTCTCCAAAAGTTCCTTCAAGATATGCTCTCGCTTGGTAAGTTTCACTGTGGCTTTTGCCCCTGTAGGGGTCTCTGAAACTTCGGACCGCTTCAGTTGACCTTGCATCTCTAGGATGTCCACCACACGATTGACCATCTTGATCACTTTGATGAATCCCGTCGTGCTCTCGCCGTAGAGATCCGTGATCAAAAAGCAATCCTGCTGAGGGAAAGCCAGGTCCTGTAAACAAGCCTGCAGGAATTTGAAGGTCGCCGCTTTGGGACGCTTCGCCTCAGTCACCTTGCCAGGGTCGATTTCTAGTTGCTCATCGGGACCAGAGGCATTGTAAATGCTCAGGAGCGGATAACCATTCCTAAGACAATTCCACAATGAAGACACCGGATCCGTGTTTCCTCGGATACGATCATCCTCGTCCATTTCTTGCAGATATGACTCGAAGTTGGGAACCTCGGATAGCCGCTTCCTCAGGTTGACACAGCTCTGGTAAATTGACTCTCCACCACGCCGGTTGATAATGTTATCCTCGGCGACTGGAGCGCCGCTCATGACTGCGGAGTCAATCATCTCGAATTTCCTCGAGGGCCAGATATAGTTGAGTCAGACCAGCCAGGCTCAATTTAAATCTGCACAGCAGACCCAAGACGGAGTATGTTCGGAGGAATCGACGAGCGTCGGAGAAGAAGAAATGACGATCATGGATTCCCCGGGTGGGTAGAGGCAGCACGGTTCACGGGAGGGTGTATCAACAGAGGTTCACTCAAATTCCGGAGACCGATAGCGATATGATCGTTTCGGTCGCAGGGGTTGTTTTAATTGGATATCCCGGGAAGCGTCCTGGAGATCAGAGACGACAAGTTATAGATATATATGTATACTTGTTCGAGCCAAGAGCGCGGATACCAAAAACGACGCACCGTCACTTTCTGGGGGGAAAGGAGGGGCTCGAGAAATATATTCCGACCTGCAGCCGACCCCAATCGATGGGGCGTGGGATTTCGAGGTTGAATGACTGCTGCAGCCGGGCAAGCGAGTCAAATCAGGGGAAGGAAAGTTCGGGAGAACTTTGCGAAAGGGCCAGTCACTAGGACACAGCGGAAGGCAATCGAAGTCACGAGAAAAGGGGGCGCGACAACGAAGTAATGGAATGGCGCAGATGGGAGCAAAACAAGCCCCTCTCTTTGAATGACGGGGCCCAGAAACAGAAAAAAACAAGAGCAAGCACAACAGATGAGAGTTCTGTTGATGGAACAGAGGAACAGTGATCCTTGGAGAGGGTGAGCCGAAGGAGTCTGTTCAGTTGCCTTAAAGGGTTTAGCGCGTGTTCCATGGGGCGGTGGGATGTGGAGAGGGGCAGTTGGCTTTTTGATATTAACCTCCGCAGTCTACAGAAGATAGTCGACATCATAGATCGGAGGGTCTATTTGGTCTGTTGAGACAATCTCGTTCTTGCGAGTGATGACTGCATTCAAGCATCTCAAACCTTCTTTTCAGCCTTCAAAGCCCGAGGCCAGACATGGGGTATGCCTAACCACAGCCGTGGGCCCTAACCATGCAGGATATAGATTGAGTGGGCAACTTCATGGCCAAATGGACCTCCTTTCTCCTTTACGACTGCTTTCAAGGTGGATTTTAATTTGGACATCTCTGGACCAGCCGGCGCATACAACTACATCACATATACAGCACCTATATCCTATGGTCGATATACCTGTGAGACATTGCGGACTCGGCCCGTCATTATTGGCCTTGCCCAGTGCGTTGGTGACTGACACTCTCATCAAACATCGGGGTAACAGTCCCCGCTTTTTTGTGGTCTTTTTGTTCCTTTTGCATGAGGCAATCATTAGGTAGCTATCATGTCACTGTACTTTGTACTTCGTATGGGGTATCCATGTACGTGTAAAGAGCCAGACCTTCGGTATACTCGAGGCACGTGACTCGTTGAACAATGTTCATTCCGCGCGTCGACCATAATGTAAACGTGTCTGTGATGATTCATATCGCTTCAAGGGAAAGCTCTAGAAGAAAGCCCGGGAAGCACTGACCGTAGAATCAAGTTGCTTTTCTTTAGTTTGATGTTCTCGAGAATTGCGATCTATCGATTCGGTGGATCCTGTGGTGTCTCAACGTGACGTGCCATGCACCAGAGTCCGAGGCCAACCCATCGATTCAACTTCTCGTACTTTCCCTTTCACCAACCCTGCTCTTCTAAAACAAAGAGTCAACCCTCGTTTATTTAAACTCCTATGCCCCATCGATTTGCGAACGCTCCCCGGCTGGATTTCGCAAACATCGCGCGAA
This sequence comes from Penicillium crystallinum, assembly GCA_027569675.1. Classification (NCBI taxonomy): domain Eukaryota; kingdom Fungi; phylum Ascomycota; class Eurotiomycetes; order Eurotiales; family Aspergillaceae; genus Penicillium; species Penicillium crystallinum. The sequence goes on along the minus strand of JAPDKR010000014.1, from coordinate 343,517 downwards.
GTCATTGACCGCGCATCGATTCATCGATACCACGCAGACCCCCTCTGCAAAACACGCATCAATGGAGGGAGAGTCTATGCCCGATGCTCAAAATTCCCCTACTCTGCAGCTGCAGACAACTACCGTCCCTGCTTTTCCAGCGCCTTCTCTATCGCCCTCATTCAAGCTAGATGAAGGTTACTCGGATGACACTCGAAGCCAAGCCGATAAGGACCTGGGACCAGACAATGTCATGACGCTTCCAAATTGGGTGCTCGCTCAAAGCGAGGCCGGCAGAGCTGGTAAGATCGCATCTTTTGCTTTGTCTCCCCCCGTGATACTTGCCATAATGCCCCCGAACCCTGGATGATTTGGTCTATCGCCTTGTTATACCCGTTGTTGACCCAGATCCCACCCACTTTCAGAGCTCGCATACAGCCTTCTTCGATCGCTACGGACCTCAAGCATCGCCGCAGTTGTTGAGCGACTCAACCCCGTCCTCCACATAGACCCTGTTGTCAAGCTCCCCCCAGAACTCACATGGGAGGTATTTTCCTATCTCGAACCACGCACGCTCTTGAATGCCTCGCTTGCTTCCCGCTCATGGCGCGAACGTATAATGGACTCCGGTCTATGGAAATTTCTCTATACAAACGAGGGATGGCGGATGGATGTACCCGCGATTCGTGCGTTTGAGCACGAACATTCTGAGGTCATGTCGCCCCAAACCCGGAAGTCACGTTTGCGACACTCGGAACCTGATCTTGGGGAGCCCAAGCATAAGAAGCGAGTACCACCGACCTGGCTCGATTCACGGAATACCGAAGAGCAAGGAACAACTGTGTTTGGCCCTGCACGCCCAGAGCCAGACAATGAAGGTGATCACCACATGACTGATGATGATGATCAAGCTGTACATTCGTTTGCGGATGACTCTGACAATACTCTCCCCACACTTTCCCAGTCTCCTTCGTCACTCTATCCCCCTTTGCAATCATCTCTCCTCTTACGGGATTCAAATGGGAGGGCTAAAGTCAACTGGACTCACCTCTACAAACAGCGCAGACGACTCGAAGCTAATTGGCACCATGGCCGTTATACCAACTTTCAACTTCCTGACCCATCCCACCCCGAAGAGGCACATCGAGAGTGCGTATATGCGATTCAGTTTGAAGGGCGATGGTTGGTCAGTGGGAGTCGAGACAGGACCGTCCGAGTCTGGAATCTGGACACAAGACGGTTGCGGCATCCCCCGCTGGTGGGACATCAAAAATCGGTTCTTTGTCTTCAATTTGATCCTCGCCCAGAGGAAGACATCATCATCTCCGGCAGCAGCGACAAGAGCGTCATTGTATGGAAGTTCTCGACCGGTCAAAAGATCCATCAAATTGAGAAAGCCCATATGGACTCGGTGCTCAATCTCAAGTTCGACCAACGTTACCTTGTAACCTGTTCCAAGGACCGGACTGTCAAAGTATGGAATCGGAGAGATCTTCTTCCTAATGATAAGGATTATCCACATATTTGCCGAGGATCAGGAGCTACATATCCTTCATATATCGTTGATCTCAACGAGGTTGAACCAAGTATGCTTGAAGCTGGCATTGCGCATGACCACTACAAAGCTTTGCAGCCTTACACGTTGCTTATGACAGTGGAAGGACACGGAGCCGCTGTGAATGCGATGCAAATCCATGGTGACGAAATCGTGACGGCCTCTGGAGATCGGATGATCAAGGTCTGGAACATCCGCACCGGTACTTGCTCAAAGACATTGATGGGCCATGAAAAAGGCATTGCATGCGTTGAATTTGACAGCCGAAGGATCATCAGTGGCAGCAATGATAATACGGTGCGCATCTATGACCATGTCTCTGGGGCCGAGGTAGCATGTTTGCGGGGCCATAGCAATCTTGTTCGAACCCTTCAAGCAGGGTTTGGGGACCCCCCAGGGGCCGAAGAAGATCTACGGGCAGAAGCGCTAGCGGTGGAAACCGAGTTCTTTGCTGCCCAAGAGGCCGGGTTCCCTGTTGATCGGGGTCCTCGGGAGCAACGACGTAATGGCTACCAGACAAACACTGCGGGATCACGAGCACCTCGTGATATCACTGCTTTGGGAGCTAAAATTCCCCCTGGTGGAGGAGGCAGCAACTGGGCCCGCATCGTGTCTGGTTCCTACGACGAGTCAATTCTGATCTGGCACAAGGACCGAGATGGCAGGTGGACAATGGCGTATCAACTGCGACAAAATGATGCTGTTGCCAATGCCACGCGTTCAAATCTCAGTCCAATGGCACGAAACACCGTCGCGGCCCAGGTTCAACAGCCGCATGCAGCACAGGGCCTGGTGACACTGCCTGCAACTCAACTTGGCGGACAAAACGCCAATGGTAATGTCAATACACAAGCCGGCCCCGCCAATCAAACTATCAACCAGACTCAGGGACAGGCAACGCCTCCTACGGTGATCAACACACAGCCGCCCAACCCAGTTCCTGCCCACCATCATCATCACCACATTCATCCACGCAGACCGCCTCTCATGCCCCAGCCCACTGCACGAGTATTTAAACTTCAGTTCGATTCAAGGAAGATCATTTGTGCCAGTGTCGACCCTCGCATTGTAGGATGGGACTTTGCCTGCGATGATGAAGAAATTATCGAGGCTTGCCCATTCTTCCAGGGTCTTTAGTCTTGTTTCTACGCCTATTGATATTGGCATATGTTTCCCACACCCAAAAGTGCACCTCCTACATTGACCGCGCTGGGCGCGTGCTCTGCATCCTTTGATGGAAAAGATGGCCAATCCAAAGGTCATTGCCTTGCTACTAAGCATTTATACGAAAGCAGTGGTGGTTTATCTGCATTGCGTCCTTTGTGCAGCACTTGTGCTCTCTGTCTCGCCATGTCCATTATTCTCCTGCCCATCCTCTCCATACCGTTCCCTGTTCACGCGATGGGCTCGTCCTTGTTTCTTTTTATCTAACGACATATTTTTATTCTCATTCCTGCCTGAGGAGACATACTGGCTATCCAGTTCTTATATTCTTTTCGGGGTCTTCGGTCTTTCTCCTTTTCTTATGTCTTCTAAGGTTTCTTTTCTCGCATGGTGCCAGCGCAGCGATTTCTCCATAGTGTTATTATTAGCATCACATGAGTTGATCTAAAGGATCCCTTCAAAGTCTCGACTCCCAGAATAGGCATCTTGCTTCATCCTTCACCCCGAATATGAGACCAAGTTCGTATGTCAATCTCACTTGGAAAGATAGCACCGGATGCGAATCTCAGCAAGCAAAAGTGGCATTGGATACGAATCTTGGAGACAAGGCTGGCCTATCTACTACACCCCGAACGTGCGGCTCTAAGACCCAACATCAACTATACGAGCTCTCGAGCCTACAGGCATCATGCATTTGGCGCTGAATGAAGACATGAAGGTATTCTTCGGACTCGTAAGTGAACAAATATTGGAGATACCCTTTACGATTGATTTGTGCGGCATTACTGGTACAACATCTATATACATAACCTATTTGTCAATGCCATCTTGAAACCCTCACTTCACTACCTTGGACTCAAGATCCCATCTCTTTCAAAACTACACTTCATATCTACATCGGCACCTATAACCATGGCCACAGAAATCCCAGAATACCACCTCGTCGGCCTGTACACCCGCTATTCCAGTAAGCACCAGCTCCAGAGGAACATCCCCACCACCCTCAAAACCACCTAGGATACAACACACAGGCTAGACAGCCCGCATCGAAGCAGTGCTAGAAAACTTCCAAATCCCACCCACCCACCAATTGACGCAAGTCACCGACGTACGCAGACCTATCTAACACACGCCCAATATATACATTAACCAACGAACATACCAGACAAGAACCATTTCCCCAACCAGCCTCGTCCCAATCCTACAATGCACCCCATCCCTTCAACAACAATCACCGACTCCCTCGCCATCTGCGGATTCCTCGCTGAATCAAACCCCTCCCACCCCTCTGACCAAAAGACCGTCTATTGCGCGCCCGAGCCCGCAGCCGTCGCCCAGATGCATTCCGGCTTCTCCGCGCTCAGGGACAATTTCTCCACGGACTACGTCGCCAGGTTCACGGGCAACGTGCCCATTTCCGAAGCCGCAGTCGCGGACATCATAAAGATATTCCGCGTCTGATCATCGCGGAAGGCGACGAAGGAGCGGCTTGCGGAGCTAGGCGAGGAGGATGAGGTTCCTTGTTCGGTGGGTTTGGGATTGCGGATGCGTTCTTCTGGCCTGTTCTTTGGGTGAGTTTCTTCTTTTTCTACGCTTTGGACTTCTGGAGAGCTGTTGTCGGGTTTTGAGTGCTGGGATTTGCTGGCTGACTTCGTGGTAGCGTTTCCGCACTTATGGTCTTCCTGTGGATGCTGCTGGGCCGGATGCTTTGGCGTGGATGGCGAAGATGTGGGATGTTCCTACGTTCAAGACTCGGGGATAAGTACCATGCGCAGGCCGAGGATCCTGAGACTCGGATTGGGTATGTTGATGGGATCTTTAGTGATAGGGATGATGTGCAGTACCGTCTGTCTCCTCGGGATTGGACTTTCTCGGCGAGTGATGAATAAGGATGGTATAACGGAGATCTAGGGGATGTCGAACATGCTTGATACTTGGTACAGTGGAGAGGGTTTGAACCCAGTCTACTACAATAGAAGCGTCCACAGAGTTTCGATGGATGCTAACATAATCCATAAAAAAAAGATGCATTTGAAGTGCCTGAAAGGTTGTGATCATCTGTTATGGATAGGAAACACGTGTGGTTTCTAGCATAGGGAGAGAGAAGCATTTCATGCTGCTGAGAAGAGAATACCGGTTGACAAAAGATAGACGTATGCAGAGGACCAGATAACAAGAAGAGTTCTAATTAAAGATAACACAATGCAGAAGCCGCACCGAGCATCCCAAAGACAAAGGATACAGTATCACGATAGCAAAGCGACAGGCAGGGTATGACACTGGGATGAGAGATTATACAGCAGTAGGGTTGACGAAAGTTGGAAACATCACACCGTATACAGATGATATCCCGGATTGGATATTGTGATACAAAGTATCTTCTTCGGGGGTTTCATTCTGAGATCCATCAGGCGATACCTGGCTCCGGGCAGTTGCATATGTTTCTCGCGAGCTCGTCGGCCCGAGAGAAGTAGGACTCTGGTTCTCTGGTTCTTCGTGGCTGCCCAAGCAACAGCAGACGCAGGCCTGGGATTTGACCCATGATAACATATCCGAACAGACGGGCATGCCTGCATGAGGATCTTCATCCGTGCTGCCGCCTCGGACAGCCGTAGTAAAAACAGTATGCAACCGGGAGGGATTGGGAGGAATATGGTCTCTAATTCCCCTCCTTCCGACAGGAGATTCAGCCGGGATCGTAGATGCTGTAGCTGTGGACGGAGCATTCGTCCCAGTTGGATTGCGCGATAGGCCAAGAATTGCAGTAGCTCTGGGCTGCCGTGGGCGATTGATCATAACAGGCTCCGGGCTCGATGGAAAGGCAAAGGCTCGGCTAGGCGATAGCAAACGTTGCCTAGACGAGGAACTGCCTAGGGGTTGGAAATGCCTTCGTGGACGGTCCCCACAGTCACCCTTTGCATGTGCAACAGAATGATCATGATTTGCATCTGGAAGTCCGGGACGGGCAGCAGGCAGATTGCGTTGATGGAATGGATGGTCGTGGAGCTGTCGACCGAGATTCATCCCATGGCCACTTTGTCGATATGGGAATCGACCTTGCACTGCAGTGCCATCCTCGGCTCTCCCTATACTACGAACGGAAAGCCTACCAGCACGAGGCACCGAAGATCTGCCAAAGAATCTCCTTATACTTTCGCCATATGAAATAGCACGTTGACTATCAGTAAGCCCGCTGCCCCCGGGGCTTGCAGCTGATCGTGCGTTGTTATTTGGAATCAAAAACTGAGAAGAGAGTCTCATCGCCTCTGGCGTGCCGAAGGAGGGAACACCAGGTGGTGTAGGCGTCCTCTTTGGTGGCGGATACCGAGGCTGGACGGTAGTTACTGCGGGTCCCAGATTCGCAGGCCATCTAGGCCTGGAGGCATTGCTATCATTCGCATCTAGAGACACACCCTTGTGATGTGAAAAGTGAGGGGAGTCAGGTCCCGACATTGCCCTACGCAAAAAAGGCTTCGGCCGGCGTGCGGCTTGCGAACCCTGGTCAGATAACAGTTTGGTGTGACGTTCGAGCTTCCCTGCCATTCTTTGGCGTCTTCCTCGCTTGATAAGCTCATCCGTGGGAGATTGTTCCTCTTGTGAGCTTGTAGGGACGAATCTGGCCATGTTCACTGCTAAGCCATCCTCGTGAATGGGATGCTCATGGGAGAGAGATGCATAGAAACGAGTGCCGGAATAATTTGGTGTAGTGACTCTGATCGCATTGTATATAGATCTCTCATCGCTTTGGAAGGACCCAGATGAATCTGGGTTATCGTATGGTGAGAATGAGTCGGAGTCATGAGGTTGCTTCCCCCGTCTGAGGCTCTGTGATGCTGAAAAGAATTGCGAATGAGTGTTACTAGACTGATCACGTCGTCTCTGAGGAGCGATCATCTTGGAAGCAAAAGAGCGAAGCCTGGTCAATATTAAGAATACAACAAAAGAGCCATGGGGTCGTGAAAATGCCAAAGAAGAATATGTGATTTCGTCAGACGAGCACCTGGATCGTGCCTGCCAAGTTCAAGCCAAAAATATTATACAAAAAGTGATCTATATGTACACGCTTGAATGTAAATGCGCGCTCAAAATCCCGAAACGTTGGATGTCATGATCATAATGGAGTTCCAGCCGGGCTGGGCATTGGCTTGCCAGTCACCTGGGCGTGCTCCTTTTTTAAAGCTCGCAGCAATCCTTCAAGTCTGCGACGTTCTTCTTGTTCGGCCTGCATTGCGTTAGTTGAGGGAAATAGAGAAGGTGCTAACAAGAACTTACTCTCAATATCTTCATGTTCTCATTGCGCGTGTCTCGCATCATCTTCTTGAACTCATTCTTGAGCACCATAGTAGATGTTGTCTCAGAAGTGCCATCGCGGCCCACAGAGGTGGGACTACTCAAGTTCATCCAGCTGATACGTTCTTCCGCTAGCTGGGTCTCGAGTTGCTCGCAACGATCCCGAAGACTGTCGATGAAACTTTCGAAGCGCTCGCGTTCCTTCTCAAACTCGATGCTGGCTTTTGTCATGGCTTCGTAGTCATCAAGAGTCTCCCGCAGTTCCTTCTCAAGGGTATCCGCCCGTTGCTGAAGATCGCCACCTCCCCGCTGGCTCTTCAGCACCGCAAGCTCCTCAGTGAGCTCGATATTGCGGGTGACCAGGGCATCGTTCTCCCTCTGGACGCTGGGGTTGGTGGCCACTTCTGCTGCTCGTTCAGCCCTAGTACCATAGGCACCATCCAGCTCTGCCTTGACCATTGTGAGTTCTGTTGTGACCCGCACAATCTCGCCTTCGAGCTCAGTCATCTCGTTCTGCAGGCGAGTAGCATTCTGTTCGGACTGTGCGCGCTGTTCGTCTGCTTCTTGGATACGGGCATCGGATTGAATGCGGATCTGTTGGATGGCGGCTTCTAGTTGGGAGACCTCTTGCTCCGCGCGATCCCGAGCGCCTCTGACTTCCTCAAATCTAGAATCACTGTCGTTTTGCAACATTTCAATGACACCTTGCAGGCGTTGGACCTCGTTCTCTGCGCGATCCTTCGCTTCCTTGACGTCTTGACCTCTAGCGTCATGGTCATTTTGCAAAGACTCCAAGGTGAGATGCAGACGCTTGACTTCCTCTTCAGCCCGGTCACGGGCCTCTCTAGCCTCTGCAGCATTGTCTTCAGACTCGTTCTGCATAGATTCAACAATCGCTTGCAGACGCTTGGCTTCGTCTTCAGCCCGGTCACGGGCGGCAGTAACCTCCGCGGTTCTGGCATTGTTGTCTCTCTCCACCGTGTCGATATAGTGTTGCAGGCGTTTGACCTCGTCTTCTGCGCGGTCGCGGGCCTCCATAGCCTCTTCGCTCTTGGCGTCAATGGCATTCTGCAGCGATTCAATGGCGATCTGGAGCCGTTTGACCTCGTTCTCTGCACGTTCCCGGGCATCGCTGGCTTCCATAGCTCTGGCATCGTTGTCTCTCTCGACAGTGTTAATGTAGTGCTGCAGGCGTTTGACCTCAGCCTCTGCTTGATCCTGGGCATCCCGGGCCTCGCTGACCTCATTAATTCTAGCATCTGCTTCGCCGTGCAATGAGGTGATGACACTCTGCAAGCGCGCGACTTCGCCCTCCGCCTGGACTCGAGCAGCCTTGGCTTCCTCCTGGGAGGAGCCATTGTGGCGCATCGAATTGAGCTGTTCCATGACTTGAGCTAGCTCGTCGCGATTGGCATTGTTTTCACGCTCGGATACTTCAAGATCTCTGCGAACGTGGGTCAACTGTTCCGTCAGATCACCAATATGAGCATCACGTTCAGCGTCAGACTTGGAGTTGAGCTCGCGCTGCTGCTGGATTTGTGTGGTCAAGATACTCTTCTGTTCAAGTACTCCATCCACTCGAGCATCAAGGCCATCTAAACCAACTTGGAGGTAGGAGAGTTGTTCTTCCAGTCCCTCGCCATGCGATGCATCAGGGGGCGGAGGCAATGTTGGCGAACGTGTCAAACCAAATCGATCAACGATGGCTTGCACCCGATTGTTGATTTCGGTGAGTTGGTGCTTCCAGGCGCCCTCGGCCTCATGGCTAACCTCAGGAGCCCGCACAGCAGCGGGAGCATCACCAGTATGCAAATTGATGTTATTCATTCCATGCGAAATGTAGGCCAAGTGTGCCTCCACTGTTGCAGTAGGATTGACTGGTCCTCCGTCCCTAGATTGTTGAGGAGGAGGTTCGACAAAATCACTGGGGTTGGATTGTGTCATCATGTCATGAATGCGCTCGCTAAGTTCTTCCAACCGTCTCTCCGTAGCTTGCATGGCCTCAGTATTCATTGCGACAGCGGCGTTGTTTTCGATCCTCCCGTGCACACCAAAGATCTCCAAATGTTCCGTTGTGCGATAAAGGCTGCGATCATCGAATTTGTCGTCGATGCCATCCCCGACACGTGGAGCAGGGTTCTTGGGGCTCTTCTTTAGACCCCTGTGTGTCATCTGCAGCACACCCGCAGTGTGTTCGAGCAAACGTTGGTTAATCTTCTGAGATCTTTTCTCCAACTTCCAGAGCTCCTGCGCCAATTCTTCACACCGCCGCTGGCTGACCGCGAGCTCGGAGTCGCTCTTGTCAAGGGCTTCCGCGGTTCCGCTGCGACCGAAGATGCCCCGACTCCTACGGTTTAGATTTGAACCCGCATTGGAACCGTACTCGCCGCTGCTCCTGGGACTGGGTGGGCTGTAGAGCCTGCCGAGAGATTGTGCTGCATCACGCAATTTTGTTTCCAGCGCAAGTTTACGTTTCGTGCCTTCAATGCGAAGGGACAATAATGAGAATTCCCTCTTCAGTTCCTCCACTTCTTCCAAGGACAGTACTTCGTAGTTCGTGCTATCTCCAATAGCGGTCTCGGTCAACAGGTACATGGCCACAGGGTCGTTGGCATTCAGGAGCGCCGAGCTTCGCGGATGAGTCGAGTTCAGCTGTCAGAAACGAAAAGTCAGTGACTACTCCGGACCAAGCTGGCTATGTTATGCGTCTACTCACTGGGTTGTATCGCGACCGATCATCGTGCTGAGGATCCAGTGAATCCCGGTACCCGTCAACGAGAGTCTTGCCTTGCGGCGGCACCGGAGCTAGAGCATCGGAGGCAGTCATGGTCGACATGTATCGCGGATCCCCATAGGAGGACTGACTGGAACGCAGACTGATATCCATGGCGGTTGAATGTATGCGATCACAATATTAAGCAGTTTAGGGTCAAGCGCCGAGCATCATGCCTGGCCCTAGAATTTGGGGGAAGAACAGGTTAAAGTAGAAGAAGAGTGGATATAAGTTGGAGCGTTAGCCTTCTAGATAAAAGATGGCGGGGAGCAAAGGAGAAAACACGATCGGCGTCAAGCCGGTCAAGCCGCCCTTGAGTTCAGCCCCAGCAATTTCTGATGTGTTCGATCGGAGAATATATTTGAATCGAGATATCAACATCTAGCGTTCTAAGAGATCTACTACTTCGTACTTTGTATATGGAGGACGCAGAATGGAAGGATTCAACTCTACCCCTGAATATGCGTATACAAAGTACAGAAATGGAGTCTTGGCTCATTGATCTCATTTCCACTTTTCTTTTGTTCGGTCAAACACGATGATTCGTTCCTTGACCAACGGGTGAATGCTCTATTTCCCTGAACAGCTAACTGTTCACAATAAGCCTAAAGACCTCACATGGCATAACCCCACCTGATACCTGTGAGTTCCCTGAATACTTGGTGGTACCTATGGAATGTAACGTCACAGTAAGGCTGATTAAGTACTGCCAAGTACCCTGGTTGCGTGTACCTCGGATCCTTAGTCGCACTGGAGTCGGGGGTCTACTATGATGTACAAAGCCAAGAGACTAAAAACGATGTGTCGCCCGCTTTGTTTCAACTCATATCAAGAATGGACTGCTCTGTCACAATCCCCCGTGGACATGTCGACTTCTGAGCTCTCTCCAGATGCCGAGCAGGGCTCGCGACCTGTCTACAAAGTCTATAAGCGACGCTTTTGGGGGTTGGCCCAGTTGGTATTGTTGAATATCGTGGTCAGTTGGGATGTATGTGCTCCACTCCATACAACGACTTGCATATCGCTGACTTTTTGTATGCAGTGGTTGACCTTTTCGTCCATCTCGACAACGGCTGCAGAGTATTTCGATGTCTCGGAAAGCGCCATAAACTGGATGAGCACTGGATATCAATTCGCCTTCTGTGCTGTCAGTCCGTAAGTGTACATGACTTCCTGGGAAGAAACAAAGAACCGAGAATCACCCTCGGTCCAGGCATTCCAATAACTGACCGGGATATTAGCGTTGTGATCTGGATTTTGAACAAAGGCGGCCCCAAGCCCGCTATCATTGCCACTGCCTCACTGCTGCTGGTCGGTAACTGGCTCAGATATGCCGGTACCAGAGCGAATGGCGGCATCTATGGGCTCGCAATGTTCGGCCAGGTCTTGATAGGCTTCGCGCAGCCCTTCTGTCTCTGCGCGCCAACCCGTTATAGCGAGCTCTGGTTCTCAGACCATGGCCGCACGAGCGCAACAGCCATCGCCAGTCTGGCCAACCCGCTCGGTGCAGCACTGGGCCAGCTAATTGATTCGGAATGGGCATCGAACCCATCCGATATCCCCAATATGGTCCTATACATCTCAATCATCGTAAGTAGATCCCATAACTCCCAATATAACTCACCCATCTCCCCACCCTTCTCTCTTGATACTTACCATACTACCCAAACAGTCCACCGTAGCAGCACTGCCATCATTCTTCCTCCCCGCCGAACCACCAACACCCCCCAGCGCATCGTCAACAATCCCATACATGCCCCTCCTCGCCGCAACGCGCCAACTAACCAGCACCTGGGAATTCTGGCAAATCGTCATCCCCTTCGCCATATACGTAGGATTCTTCAACAGCGTCTCATCCCTAACAAACCAAATCCTAAGTCCCCACGGCTTCACCGAAACAGACGCCGGCATTGCAGGCGCAATCCTCATCGTGGTAGGCCTAGTCGTCGCCGCGATCCTCTCCCCAATCACAGACCGATATAAGCACTACCTGGGCAGCATCCGCGTGCTCGTCCCCATCATAGCGGCAACGTACATCGGGCTGATTTTCGCCCCGGGCAGTCCGGCAGGCATCGCGCCCACGTACGTGGTCATGGCATTGCTGGGCGCTGCGTCTTTTGCGCTCCTGCCCATCACCCTTGAGTACCTTGCTGAAATCACGTATCCGCTGTCACCGGAGATCGGCAGCACTATCTGCTGGACGGGGGGGCAGTTGCTGGGGGCGTGTTTTGTTCTTATTCAGGATGCGCTGAAGGCTGGGGATGGGGCTTCGCCGCCGTTGAATATGCGGAATGCGCTGATCTTTGCGGCTGTTCTTGGTGTTGTGGCTGTGCCGTTCCCGATGACTATTGGGTTGTTTGGGAGGCTTGTGCCTCGTCGGAGGCTGGATGTTGATCGGGGGATGGAGTTGCGGGAGGCTGGGGAGGTGATTGGAGAGGTGATTGGGGAGGGGGATAATGATAAAAAGGGTAAGCTTGGTAACACTGGTGCGGATACTCAGGTTCTTCTCAAGTCTTCAGAGTAGGTAATTCGATGGTGGAGGTTGTGTCACTGGTCAGGGTTTGGGATGTCATGCCACTATGTATGGAGTACCTGTGAATATTGTACTCCGTGTGGTGATGAGGTTTGGCAAGTGATGCCGATTTGCTCTCGTTTCTTCAATCTCGTCTCATTATGCCCTTGATGAGTTTTATTACTATTACCCCTGATCAGCGCAAGTTATACTTCGTTATGTTCACCCTAATGATTTAAGTTCGCACGTTGCACTGGGGATGTGATCTGATCTGGATCAATGTATTAGCCTTAATGAAATGAGATGAATAATTTGCTTGTCGACTACCCCAACCGTAGCAGTACAATATCAAGTTAAGCAAAGAGAGATACTAGCAGTACGCCCTACGAGAGAACAATGACAATCTACACAGACAGATGAGATTCGTTTTAAAACAAGAGAATAAACAAAAGCACAGTTCGAACAGGCGGAAGACCAGCTATCTGTACACGCAAGGCTAGAAGAGGAGGGCGAAATGATCTATTATTCTTTCGTGCTTTCCTCTGTGCCCTCCTCCCTGCCTTGAAAACACAATATGCGCACACATACGCGAGAACCGAGCAAGAAACAAGATTTTTCACGTTTCTGAATCGATCCTGCGTTCTCAATCCAAGGCGGCAAGCTACCAGGCTCTTAGTTCGCCCTGGCAGCCATCAGAAAAGCGGGATTGGGTTTTCTTCCGGCGTTTCGGTCCAAGGGATGCCCCCATATCAATGCGGCGGATAGCGAAGATTATTCGTGGACCGAACTGGTGTGAGGGTGGGATGAGACGCCGAAAGTAAGACTCAATGGGTGAGTCGTTTACTTGAGCTCCCTCCAGAGCTTGGGGGCAGCGCAGGCGGTCACGCAGTGAGTGAGGTGGAAGACTAGTTATGTTAGTCGCACAATCAAAACTTGACGGGAAACAATGCGATCCCATCAATGATATCAATTGCACTTACACTCCTCGACGCAGTCCTCCTTGGGACCCTTGTAGTCCTCATCCTCCTCCTGGCGGGTGACGCGCTCAACGCACTCGTCGTAGTGGTGCTTGTAGGGAGCACAGACGGCGGAGTGGGCGCACTCTGGAGATATATGGTCAGTCTGCAATCTATAAAGCCAGCAAAATACGAAATTGCAATGCCATTGACGATTTGATGAACCTGGCGCTGATTCTGACACATGACCAATTGGTGCGAATAAAAGCACATTTTCAACGGTCGCATGGTCGAAGCAACAAGGGCATGCAAGAAACAAGCATATTTCAAAAACAAAGAGGTCACTCACCCTCCTCGAGCTTGGGCTTGATGTCCTCAGGCTCCTCTTCCTCCTCTTCTTCTTCTTCCTCTTCCTCCTCGGCCTCAGCCTCCTCTTCCTCGGGAGCCTCCTCAGCAGGAGTCTCCTCAGCGGTCTCCTCGGTGGACTCAGTCTCAGCGCTCTCGGTAGAGGTAGACTCCTCCTTCTCAGCGGGCTCCTCCTGGGTGGTGGTCTCGGTCTCGGTGTCTTGAGCGGGAGCCTCAGCCTGGGCCTCGGTGAAGCCGAAGGAGGAGTAGACGTCAGAGAAGAAGTCGGAGAGACCCATTGCGACAGAGATCAATTGAATGATGACCGGAGGTCTTGTGTGGGGTTGGGAAAGCGGAAGGGGGTTGTAATTGAAGGAGGTTGTTGGTTTTGCCCAAGAGCTGCTTCTTTCGGACTGGAAAATCGGAAAGGCCCGGCCGCTGAGAGAAGCCAATTATGCCGCACGTGATTGGCCAGTGGGCTCCAATGCCATCTGAGACTTGACAATACAACTTTTCTGGGGAAATTACTACTGACTCATTTTACTTGATTTCAAGGCCTCAATCGATTCATAACTTCTATTACTGAAAGTCAGGAAGAGTTGGTGAACCCAAAAACTCCGTAAACTGCATCTGCATTTCTAAATGCATAAACACCGCTTTTGTGTTGCTCATTGCTAATTGATGGGACATAATGTACATGAGAATGAAAACGGAAGCCAGCTCAAAAGAAATGTATAGGTTGGAAGTATTAAAATCAAACTGTTGTTCCAGGTCAAAATATTAGCTGGCCCGTCGCAACCTCTCCTCTAGCTCATGGGCGACACTTTGCGACTGAACCTCCTCATAACATGGCGGGGGCTCCGCCGGTTCAGGACCTGTGTCAGATTCTCGATTGCGCTGTGAGTCTGTCTGATCCGATCTGGCATCAGGTGGAGCCTCGTACGCAGGCAATTCCTCAAGATGAACTGCTGAAAGATCCACGTTCTGTTGGCCTCGGGTACCTTGGCTTGTATTTTCAACAGCCTGCTCCAATCGTTCCTTGATTCGTTCAAAGTTTGTATGGAAATCAAAGGCACCGCCTTCCTTGAATGTGACTTTGAGCTGAACAGCGGGTAGGGACGGTGAGATACCGCCTCCTGCTACTGGTTGCACCAGAGCTGTCCAAACGTTGGGTCCAAAGAAGGGCGCAGATACATGAGAGTCACGGACATTCAAGAGCGGCGATGAAAAAGATTGAAAGGCATTATTTTTGGATGCAGGAAGATAGACCACCTGACTGAGTGTTACAATCGTCGAAGGCTTGGGATATGGATAAGATACTGACTCGTTGGTTGGTAAGGTGAATGCAACCAGCACTGCTTTGGACTGCAAGTTTCTCTGCGCCTTTATATCCCGACGGTGGAGTCAAGGAGACACTAGTGCGAGGGGGCGAGGTGTAAATCAAACGTTCGTTAGGAAGACGGACGAAACCTTCCCGGTCATCGAGCATTACCCAACTGTGCTGGTCAGTATAGATGCTTATGTGAAATTGATTCGTACGCCCTATTTAGCAAGACCGTCAAATGGAGAAGATGCATACTTGAGAGACATGGTAGTATAAGGTCATTCCAGGTGTATGTGATGCTCTTGGTCAAATTGCCCGGCAAGCTGGTTAAGTTGGGTGTCGGCCTGATGGAAAGGTGGGGTGATTGGCGTTGGCGTCAGGTAGAAGGCAAGATCAAAACACGCAGCTTTGGGTTCCTCCAAAGGTAAGGCCACAATATCAGCACTCCAGGAGGTCCAGGAGGTTTGTTCTGGAATCTGTATTGTGCGATATCAAGAGTAGTGACGAGAGAAAGGGTTTGCGGGGCAGGCGGGGAGACAAGAAAGAAACTACCTCTGTTGTACGGAATACGGTGAACTATAGTGGAAACCGATTTGCCTATGTAGATCATTGTTCACGATGTATATCTTGTCTCAATTATAAACTACTTGTCTGAAATGAACCCCACTTAAGCTTCATCCTCAAGCATCGTTGTATACTGTGATGCGTCCCGACTGCTTGGCTATATAGCTGATCCAACATAAATAGCCGCATGACGCTTTGATCGCCAAATCCCAACAATGCATATGCAATGTGTTGGGGCAGAATGATTTATCTCATTGGAAAGATATCCAACTCGTATTGGCCTTTGTGCTCTACAACTTAGAGCATACAGGTATGGCGCGACACGCTTGGTCTATGGCCTGTGCTCACCAAGTCGCTTATCGGAGTTTCAATGCTCCTGTCAAAACACCTGTGCGACACATCATATGTATCTAGATACAGAGAGAACAAAGTACTTGTTTCAGATCAAACATCGAAATTAAAAGGTGAGGACAATGTACTCTGTACTCCGTACGATCTCAGGTTCTAGAAGCGTCCGAGCCAAAGCGCGCTAAGGCGCAAAGTTTCCGGATTTCAACACTCACTTTTGCCTCCCCCGCCTCTTCTTGTTTTTTCTTTGATGTTCAGGAGTTTGATAGTTTATCTAATATATTGAACAGCTCGTGGTGATCTGAGGTCCAAATAGTCAGGTTGGTGGAACCCAAGCTATTCCGGCTACGGAGGAGTGGAACTCACATTTCTTATCTTTTTTCTAGGGACTTCATGTCGACATCGTAAGACCTCTCACACCAGCCTTATACCTTTCCCCAACTGCCTCCCTTTGGGCTTTCACGGCATAATGGGAGAAAAAGGCCCGTACATTCCACCCCTCATCGGGTGGATGTATGATCTGACCCTGTGGACATTCTCGGTGCTCATCGACCTCTTCTTCCGCGAAGTCCACCCCCGAGGATCATGGAAGATCCCCCGCCGTGGTCCCATTATTCTGGTGGCAGCTCCCCATGCAAACCAGGTATGACGCCCTATGCCGCCCGCTTCCGGTCCGAGAGATGCCCAAAGGATGCTAATGGTTGATGTTCGCGCAGTTCGTGGATTCTTTGGTTTTGATGCGCGTCATTCGCAGCGAGGCGCAACGTCGGATATCATGGCTCATAGCGGAGAAATCTTTTCGGCGCAAGTTCATCGGAATTCTGGCGCGAGGAATTGGTACGCTGCCCGTGGCACGTGCTATGGACAACTTGAAATTCGGAACTGGCACTGTCTATCTTCCCGACCCGGTCAATCAGCCAACTTTGCTGCGAGGCGTGGGAACCAACTTCGAAGGCAAAGGATTTGAGGTGGATGGAACGATTGCTTTACCCACCATCAACGGAACATCACACAGTACGGCGATTGCAGAGATCAAGGGACCGGAGGAATTGATTCTCAAGAAAGCTTTCAAGCACAGGGATGCACTCTTCCAGCTTACTGGACGGCAGGATATTGATCGGGATGGAAACTTCACTGGTGACGCATCCGAGCAGATCTCAGATTTTAAGGGCACCAAATTCAAGTTTGCGCCTCATGTGGATCAGACTGCAGTCTATCAGGCAGTGTTCAAAAGATTGGGCGCCGGAGGCTGTGTCGGTATCTTCCCGGAAGGTGGAAGCCATGACCGTACTACCCTACTTCCTTTGAAAGGTAAAGTTCCTACATGGGGAATTCGGGAGCCTTCACTAACATCATATAGCCGGTGTCGCCCTAATGGCCCTTGGTACTCTGGCTGAGAATCCGGACTGTGGCTTGAAGATTGTGCCTTGTGGCATGAACTATTTCCATGCTCACAAATTCCGTTCCCGCGCCGTGATCGAGTTTGGCACTCCAATTGACGTTCCTCCCGAATTGGTGGAGCAGTTCAAGCAAGGCGAACGACGCGAGTCTGTCGGTGCTTTGCTGGAAATCATCTATGGAAGTCTCGTCTCCGTCACTGTCACTAGTCCCGATTATGAAACCCTCATGGTATGTCTTTAACCCTGGTGCTATGCCGCTTGGCTTTTGCTAATAATCCGCAGGTCATCCAAGCTGCCCGTCGTCTCTACAACACCAAAGGCAAAAAGCTCCCTCTTCCCATGGTTGTGGAGCTCAATCGCCGTCTTGTGAAAGGATATGCCCATTTCAAGGATGATCCCCGGATTGTCGATATGCGCAAGTCTATTGTAGGATACAACAAACAACTTCGTATCCTTGGAATCCGGGATCACCAAGTAGCCTATGCCAAGTTCTCTATCTTGCAGGTGGTAGCCACATTGATCTACCGCCTAGGCAAACTGGCTCTGCTGACAATTGGAACACTGCCCGGCTTCCTGCTCTTCACTCCAGTCTTCATCGCCACCAAGTATCTCTCAGCCAAGAAGTCTAAGGAAGCACTGGCTGCTTCTACTGTCAAACTCCAGGGCCGAGATGTCATGGCCACCTGGAAACTTCTTATTGCGCTTGCATTCGCTCCCGCACTTTATGCCTTCTACACTGCTGCCTTCACTTATTGGACATACTGGAACCGGGTCAATGGATTTGTTCCTGATTGGGTGCCTCTTTGGTCGGTGGTGATGATCGGCATGGTACTCTTCCCCACCATCACCTTCGCGGCCCTTCGGATTGGTGAAGTGGGTATGGATATCATCAAGTCACTCCGCCCACTTGTTCTTTCCTTGAACCCATCATCGGCCAACACGTTGGTGCGGCTCCGCGAGAGACGTGCTGCATTGGCCCAGCAAGTGACAGATGCGATCAACACCATGGGACCTGAGCTGTTCCCCGACTTCGATGCCTCCCGGATCGTTACAGATCCATTCAGCAAAGAAGAAGCCAGCACGACAGAAACCAAGGCTGGCGCTGGACCCCCAGAGATCAGAAGAACCAGTGTTCCAGACCACGAAGAGAAAATGCCTTCATCAGAGCCCCTGCCTCGCAATGAGTCCTTCCACAACTTGGCGAACATTGGCTTCTTTTCCACACGGCCTCCTAGCCGTGATCGCAGCCGTAGCAGCTCTGCCAGTGTTCGACCTGGGTCTCGCCACGGACTGAAGCCACTCAGCCCTCTCACTGTGAAGGATCCACTTGAGGATGTCAGCTCGCGGATCCGGGATGCTATGAGAGAGCGCGGGGAGCGTCGTCGGCGCCGAAGTGAAGATGGAAGCTGGGATATGGGCAGCTCAGGCCCTGGAACCCCATCTAGTGAGGAGTACCGAAAAGATCTTTGAGTTATGAACCCGTTATATGATAGCCATTTAATTCTTTTTTATGCCCGAGCATCATCACGGTGTTTGGGAGAAGCTGTATACTTATCTGATCTTATATAACTATGCAAGATATCCTCTTTGATTTCACTATGAATGCATCACACCTGGGTTTAATTCTTGAACCCCCGGAGCACAGACAGCAGACAACCCTAGTCTCGACAGAATACCCGAGGGTATCTGACCCCGAAACGAGAGAGTATCGACACGACTGCCAAGTGAGCGAGGGCTCAACCAATTGAGGCGTTCACGCGTTGGCTGATGATCTTGGCTGATGCATTGCCGCGGGCCTCGCCACTTAGTCGAGCAGGGGCCAAAACAAGAGTAAAAAAAGCACATGAAAAAGGTGTAGCCTAGGAACTTCGCCTCCAACGTTATTCTTAAAAATCTCCTCGAATTTCTTGTATCGAAACTGACCACGTCGCCTTTCGTACAACCCCGAATCCGCCCAGCCGCTAACCGTGCACCTTTTTGTTGTTCTGCGACGCATCCGGGTTCTGCCACATCGCCTCCCCCCAACGATTTTTCGCCCGGCGCTGGACATTGGAGTTGAAGGGGTCTATACTGGTTTACAAATACATCATGTCGGGTTCAATGCACATGTCGCGGCTACGGAACTGGTTCCTCGCCTCTCCGCCTGTCGAATATGCCATCACAAGCCTTAAGGAGCTGCTAATCGGCGCACTCCAACAGGGTCCTGTCCCCCAACATGTGGCCTTTGTCATGGATGGAAACCGACGGTTCGCTCGGTCACATGGAATTGAGACAGTGGAGGGCCACAATCTGGGGTTCGAAGCTCTGGCCAGGGTGAGTGGTTGCATTTTGGGAGCTGCGTTGCACGGCAGTGTCCCTATCTTTTGGATTTACCGATACTAACGAACAAAAGATCCTAGAAGTCTGCTACAAGAGCGGAGTCAAGGTAGTCACGATCTATGCGTTCAGCATCGAGAATTTCAAACGTTCAAAGTTCGAGGTGGATGCGCTCATGGAAATGGCCAAAGTGAAGCTGTCGCAAATGGCTCAGCACGGCGATCTGCTCGATCGATACGGCGCCAAAGTGCGCGTTCTGGGCCGCCTTGATCTCCTAAAACCCGACGTTTTAGAGGCTGTCAACAATGCCGTCGACATGACCAGCCGCAACGGAGACCGCGTCCTGAACATCTGCTTCCCCTATACCTCCCGTGACGAAATAACCTCCGCTATCCGCGATACGGTCGACGATTATAGCACGCCGATTCAACAACTTCGCTCCACCGCAGCCGCCTCCCGCACTCCATTCTCGGAATCTCATATTGCACATAACATCCGCACCCAGACTCTCGGCTCCAGGGCCAATGAACCACACAGTGATTCTGAGTCGACAACAAGCTCATCCGCCCAGGACGAAGACGCAGCATCTCGGAATGACCGCCCCAATAGGGTCTACGAGTCCGGATCTTCCTTCTCGTCTTCCACAACCCTTCACCTCGGAGCTCATCAAGACCCCAAGGGCTCGCCACCGCAGAGACCTGCTACTGAATCAGATAGCCCGGTCTATATTTCCCCCGAAACTATTTCCCGTCAGATTCTAAATGACCACATGTTGACCAAGGGTACTCCTCCTTTGGATATCTTGATCCGCACCTCGGGTGTGGAACGCCTGAGCGATTTCATGCTCTGGCAGACCCACGAGAATACGGAGATTAAGTTCCTCGACGTCATGTGGCCCGAGTTCGACCTGTGGCACTTCTTGCCCGTGATGCTGGGGTGGCAGAGACGGATTTCCAAGTCCCGGCAAGACCCCGATGCAGAGGGCAACTTTGCCGGCGACGCAGACTCGAGCGAGGAAGACTTCGACACAAGACTATTGCGTCAAGGTGGAAAGGTCAAAGACATCTGATGAACAGTCTCTTATATACCCTGTCTCTACTTGGATTTTGTTCAGCATCACTGGCGTCTTTTTTGTCTTTTCTTCTTGCGGCGTTTCTGTTGGGCACGCCCGACTGATATCAGCATACATGCATTGCCATCACCTACATTGCTCATCGGTAAATAGAATATCATCTACTTCCCAATCCTCCGCCTGCTATACGCCAGCTCCATCTATAGAACTGGATCCATCATTAGGTAAACCCCACGCCGATACCGGTTCACGTGATGGTGAGTCACCGTATACCGGCCCGGTCCACAAGAGGGAATGCGGGATGCTCCCCAGGTGAATTACCCCAGTCACCATCTTTTATCATACAAATTGAATCAAAATGGTTAAGCAAGTCGCCGGTTCCAAGGCCCTCCTTCTGGGCTCGGGCTTCGGTATGTATCTTGTTTCCATCTCAATTTCCTGCCCTAAATGCGTCATACTGCCCCGCATTAAGCTTCTAGAGTTGTACATCTGCTAATGCTTTGATTCCTGGTAGTCACCAAGCCCACTGTTGAGGTTCTCAGCAAGGCCGATGTTGAGGTTACTGTTGGTACGTCTAATTGATTCTTATATCACATTGAAACCGTGCTGATGCAGTAATTAGCCTGCCGTACCCTCGAGAGCGCCCAGGCTCTGGCCGCTGGCTTCAAGAACACCAAGGCCATCTCCCTTGATGTCAACGATGATGCCGCCCTCGATGCTGCCCTTGAGAAGGCAGATGTTGTCATCTCGCTGATTCCCTACACTTTCCACGCTACCGTCATTAAGTCTGCTATCCGCACAAAGGTGTGTTGGACCTCAAGTCAATATGGTTGCGTGTTGCTGACCTTCCTAGACCAATGTTGTCACCACTTCATACGTTTCACCTGCTATGTTGGAGCTTGATGAGCAGTGCAAGGCAGCTGGAATCACCGTTATGAATGAGATCGGTATGTTTTGATTTGAAAAAACTCGATTGAATCCAAGAAGAGTGCTAATATGGTCAACAGGCTTGGACCCCGGTATTGATCACCTCTGTAAGTCTCTACCCAGCCTATTTGTTCAAGAACCGATTCTTATAAATGACAGATGCTGTCAAGACAATCGACGAGGTCCACGCCGCTGGCGGCAAGATTACCGGCTTCATTTCCTTCTGTGGAGGGTTTGTCTCTATCATCCTCTATGGCTTCAAGACGTCTCACTGACAAATAATAGTTTGCCCGCTCCCGAATGCTCGAACAACCCCCTCGGATATAAGGTTAGTAAACTCCAATTTTTTGCATTTTCGAACGAATAACTAATAGTTGGCCCTAGTTCTCGTGGTCCAGGTTAGAAATTGTCCGTCCATCTTCAAAATTGACAGTTCACTAACTAGCTCAGCCGCGGTGTGCTTCTGGCCCTGCGTAACGCTGCCAAGATCTACCAGGGTAAGTTAGAACAGGCAGCCCAGAACAAGAACCAGATTCTAACGCTCTATTTAGGTGGTAAGGTCGTCAGCATCGACGGTCCCGACCTGATGGCTACTGCCAAGCCCTTCTTTATCTACCCCGGATTTGCCTTCGTCGGCTACCCCAACCGTAAGTCCCAATATCATACTAATGGCGGTCACCAGGCGCAATGCCTTTAATTGGCTGTTCTTGACTAACCATCCAACTTCACCACAGGCGACTCCACAGGATTCCGCGAGAGATATAATATCCCCGAGGCTCAGGATCTCGTCAGAGGTACACTCCGCTACCAGGGCTTCCCCGAGATGATCAAGGTCCTCGTCGACATTGGTTTCCTCAACGACGCCCCCAACAGCGTATTCGATAAGGCTACCTCCTGGAAGGAGGCCACCAAGCAGGTCCTCGGCGCCACCTCCTCCTCCGAGAAGGATTTGGAGTGGGCCATCGCCTCCAAGACCAAGTTCCCCAGCAACGATGAGCGTAACCGTCTCATCTCCGGCCTGCGCTGGATCGGTCTCTTCTCCGATGAGCAGACCATCCCCCGCGGCAACGCCCTCGATACTCTGTGCGCTACTCTCGAGAAGAAGATGCAGTACGACGAGGGAGAGCGCGATCTCGTTATGCTCCAGCACAAGTTCGAAATCGAGAACAAGGACGGCTCTAAGGAGACCCGCACTTCCACCCTGTGCGAGTACGGTAACCCTAACGGCTACAGCGCCATGGCCCGCACCGTCGGTATTCCTTGCGGTGTTGCTGTTAAGCAGGTGCTTGATGGCACCATTAGCAAGACTGTATGTTCGCCCCCTTCTATTGTTGAAAATCTGCTTACTGACTGGGTTTCAGGGTGTCATTGCTCCTATGACTATGGATATCTGTGGTCCTCTTATCAAGGCTCTGAAGGAGGAGTACGGCATCGAGCTCATTGAGCGCACTCTGTAAGGGTCATGTCGATGCTCAAAAGTGAATACATTCTCTGCTAGGAAAAAAAACATAGGAATGATATAGACGATGAATGAACAACATGTGCATTGCTATCCTACTCAATACCCATCTCTCTTTTACAAGGCCATAGCCTATTTTCATTATGAAAAGGGTACGGGCATGGAGACCTAGGGGATTCAAGTTACTAGGTATATGTATGCATCATGCTTAGGGCTATTACTGATCCAGAAACCGACGAGGACCCAATGCTGAATCAATGGGCAAACAAAGCATGACAAGAAGTAACCAGCACATCATCGGCAATGTTCAAGTTTCAAGACATAAACTTATCTTCATTATCATAGACATAACACCATCCTCTATCATAGCATCATTGTGCCCCAACCTAGCACAGACTGCAAGCGGGCCACACGGGTGGAAAAGAAGAGACACGAATTGAAAAAAAATAGAAAGCAGGCAAAAAAAATCTAGTGCTTGCGCTTTTCCAGTTTTATCTGCCAATTCATGGAAAGAGAAAAAGGGGAGAGAAAAAAAAGTCTTTGGATATATGCATTGTTTTGTGTGTTTTTCATGCCACCGTTAAAAGAGATCTAGTCGATCAGAGAATAGTGCCAAACCTATACCGACGAGAAGAACGAGAATGATTAGCAAGGGGTTCCCGAATAGCGATGCTGAAGACTGTGATCTGTAGACAAGAGGCCGGATTGGCAAAATTGACCAGAGAAGAGAGAAGAGAGAAGGGGAAGAGGTAGGACACCGTGCAGATTTTAAAAAGAAGATGATACATACCCGAAAGTCTGCTTAATGCTGCGGACATAGTACATGTCCCAGTTCTGCTTGGTGACATCCTCCTGTCCGACAGGAACGCCGGACCAAGAAACACGCATCTGGGTGACACCGTCGACATCGTTCTGATCGAAGTTGATCTCCAGTGTGCTGTAGTGGCCCTCGGGCCACTGGGCAAGACGCCACTTCTGGACGATCTGCTTGGGCTCATTGAGAGACACGAATTCGCCGGTCACGTTGCCGTCGAAGATGGCGAACTTGCCGCCGACCTTGGCGCCGTCGAACTGGCGGGGCGCGCCGCGGGTGAACGCGGTGATGCGCTGCGCATCAGTGAAGGTGTTGTAGAGCTCGCTGGCTGTGGTGCGGAACTCATCCGAGGCAGTCACGGTGGTTGTGTTGACGGCGACGTTGCCGGTCTTGGAGGTGGTGGTGGTCTGGGTGGCAGGGGCGTCGGCGGCCTTGGACTGGGGGTGGACGGAGGCCTTGGCGAAGCCGCTGGATGGGTTGACGCCAGGGGCGTGCTGGATGTCCTTGCCGTGCTCGGCGATCAGGGCGGGGGTCAATCCGGAGAGGGACTTGCGGAGCTCAGCGACGAGCTTTGTGCGCACGAGGTCCTTTACGGGCTGCTTGGAGTTGGATTCGGAGTGGATCTCAATCTCGAACTGGAAGATTTACAGGGTTAGTATTACGGATCACCTTGGACGGGGACTGGGGACTTATACATACGACGTACTCATCTTCCTCGGTATCGTGGGCTACCTCGGGGATCTTGATGGTGCCGCTGACATCCTCATCGTCCTTGGTCTTACCTATGGAAGCGTCTCAGCTGCCAGGTCCACAAGAAAAAGAAAAAGAAATAAAAGTAAAACTGAATTGATATTGGACTACAAACCTGAGTATTCTAGCGAGAGTTTGACATCGAACAGGGTGATGACCTTGCCCTTGCGCTGGCTGACATCTACGTCGCCATCCATGGACAACAGCTTGTCTACTTTGGCTGACACGCCCCCTTCCTCGACACTAAGGCCAATCAGGGTCTTTTGCAAGTACTCCTTGGCCCAGCCAGAGGCATCCTTGTTGACCCAGTGCCAGTTGTTGGGGTTGTGAAGGACCATGATGAATGTTGACTAGGGAAATAAAAGGAAAATTCTGATTTGATGAAAGACGGATTGCTTCCTCTTTTAAGATTCTGTGGCCCAAACAAATTTGACCGAGTGCTAAAAGTTCTGTTGGAAATTCCTGTTAGCGAGGATCTTTTGAATGCGGTCAAAAGAAAAATGCATTTGAAGGAAAGGCCAATGTCAGGTCTCGGGGCGTAATCCCGGACTTGTTAAGCGTTGTCCGCAAAAAGATGTGAGAGCATCTTGTCAGACTGGTGCCAGCTGGAGTCTCTTCATGCGAGGCCAATTGAGTGAGGTCGAGGGGCAGGTTGAAATTTTGCCCACGACCCTTTCCTCACTCAAAAAGGGGTGGAGATAGTGATCAAGGGAAATCAATGCAATGCGCACTTACAGTTGAAATAATTAAGTCCAAACAATTAAGGACTTGTTAAAGATGAAATAAAATACAGAGGTGTGGAGGGGAAGAAGAGCTATTTGAAGCGTCGCGGACGGAAGACTCTAGAAGGTGCACGTGACTGTGGATACGCTGGCGATTTATCAGTTGCCGATTGAGGATGAGGTCATTCTTCACTATATTCTTCACTAGATTGATGTGTATACCACCGAGGATGAAGATTAATCTGCTGAAGAGGTAGCTTATGGTCGAAAGATGTGTATATTCAACCATCATAATCCCTGGAGACCAAAACTCAAAGTGTTACAGGCACTGCCTTGCAACACTCGATCTATAACGAACGAATGGGGATATCACGCTGCTAATTGCACAAGAAAAAAATAACACACATAAAACCACCCAAAAGAACTGTTTTAATCCTCCAATTGCTCCAATTGCTCCCAGCCATCTTCGTTGACCAGCTGTTCTTTCACCCGTTCTCTCAACCCTTCAATCTGGCTGCCCAGTGCTTCAGTCCACTGGCCCTCAACCGTAGCAACCTTGTCCTTAAGATCAGTTGTAAGAGCCAATTCTTCACCTGCGCGACTCTCTTGCATCTCTCGGCGCACATCTTCCTCCGCCTCGCCATGCTTGATGCGTTGCGCCTCGACCAGCTTCTGATTAGCCCGCATAACAGCGGACCGCACCTCGTGCAAGAGACACAGCAGGTTCGTCTGCGACTCAATGAACTGGTAGCTCGATTTCTCTGCATGTGACAGCAGTGTATAGAGATACTGCAGCGGATGCTCGTGGTAACTTGGGTTTTCCTCGTACTCATCTGCAGGGATCTGCACATGGAACCCACGCAGATCTTCAGGCACCTGTTGTATAAGTGCTAATAAGGACGGGGCGATATCCCAGAATGCAGATAGCTGCACCTCGACACCACGCATAACATTCTGCTCAATAACATCCAGGAAGGATTCGAGCCGACCCAGTGCCTCGTTTTCGTACTGTACACGCCGGTCTAGCGCATCCTGGCTGAAAAACGCTTGGGTCTCCCGTAGCTTGTCTTCGTTTTTGCTCTGCTTGTAGGGAAGCAGTGCGACGGTTTTGTATTTATCATCGCGGTCACTGATGAGATCGAATGACTCACGGTGGAGCTGCTCGCGCGCTTCGAAGAGCCATTTGAGTTGTGTCAACTTCTCCAGGAGCTCCGGCTTCTCGTCACCTTCTTCCTGGGTTTGATCGGGTGTTCCACTTTGTGCGTCATCAGAGAGCATGCTGCTTAGTTGGTCGATACAAGCTGTTGCCCGACCGATTCTGTCTACGAGAATGGTATTCATCGGCTTGAGCACAGTCTCTTGGTATGTATCAAGCTGGCGTTTGACCATTGCTCTCTCCCGTTCGTTCTCCTCGACAATCATCGCAGCCTCCGCCTCTGCAGCCTCCGCGAAGGAAAGGCTACCCTCTTGAATCTGGCTCTGGATGTTTGACCGGAAGTGACGATGGCCATCATCAACCTTTTGCTTGTATTCCTGAAGCATTCGCTCCATGTCGGCTTTATACCGATGCCGAGTAGTTTTGATCTCACTAAGGTCGGTAATAGAGCGCACAGTAGTTCGATGAGTGACCAAATCAGGATGACTGTTATTCACAGCAGGGTGGTGACGTGGATATGGTGGAGGCAGGGTAATCAACCGCGATATGTCCAAATCGCGGCTTTCATAGCGATACCCTGTTCCAGTGGAATTTGCAGGGGAAGGCCCTTCATGCCAACCGACTTTCTCCGGTGGGTATTGATCGGAGCCATCTGGATTTCCATAACTCATGCTCACATCTTTGGGCTGATTAGGAGTCAACTCCTGATCCCAATGCATGGCCTCCCTTGGTAGACCCATATACTTTGACTCCCTCTTGGATCGTTGTAGCCTTCTCTCAGGGCCTTCGCCACTAGAGCCAGTTTTAGACTCCCACCAGCGGCTGGGTGCACGACCTCGCGAGCTTTCATCGTTGCTCATATTGAGGCTGGCGATGGGCGATAGACAAGGTTGGTAGTTGTTCCACCATGCAGACTCAGGTCTACCTGCTCGATTCTGTGGGATATCTAGTTTTGGCTGGGGTTTCGGCTTTGGCGGTTCCTTGGGGGGCAACCCGAAGAGATTGCGCCGTACATCCTCAACTTGGAAAGAATCCCAAACCTTGGAGTAGCGTTCGCGCCGGATCTGAGATTCTGCGAGTATATAGTCCGCAAAGATCTTGAGTGCTTCGGTTTCGTTCTCGGCACTCGCTTCTTTTTCAATGAAGGTCTTGTGTCTTTGACTAGCATCCTGGAGGAAGGCAGGATCCTGTCTCAGAATCGATTCCATTGACATTTGAAGCGGTTGCTGTCCGGGCGTTCGACGGGGCGATAGAGGTTTCATCATTGAGACAGCCTCATTAGGCATGTGAAGAATGTGTGAGAGGGGACGCTCTTCCGTTCCTCGGGAGGGAGCACGGGAGCGTGAGCATGACCGGGATTCTTTCCCCGAATTGAGAGGCGGTGTTGGTAGTGCCTTTGGCGGTACTGCTTGACTGACCTCTTTGGTGTATGCTGAAGAGCTCACTCCATTTGGATTTGGCGAAAATGGAGGTGTGTGAGCGAAGGCAGTAGCTGAGGGACCTGCAGAGCTGGGGTGTTGTCTGGGAGTTCCGTAGGGCGATTGCTCTGGCAAGAGGCCGTTGGAAGATGCTCGAGACCGTGAAGCAGTATGTTGTCCTTCTGACCTCGTGCTGCGGGTACTGAGAGGTGCTTGAGAATAAGCTGGATGCCTATCTTGATCTGAGCTATTGTCTGGTAAAATCAAGTTTGATGGTTTGACCTGCTCGAGAGCATCGGCCCAAGGGTTGCCATTTGCCGATATCGCACTAGGAGGCTCGATAACCTGGCTTTGTCGATTGCGTCGCTCAATGCGTCTCTCGCGGATGCCCTTGGCGCTTGGGTCACGTATCGCTGAGCTGCGGAAAAGTCCACCACTCCCGGGAGTTTTTTGATTCGATGGGTCTCCATCTGTCGGCTCAGGTGCCTTGGCCGCTTTTGCCGTATCGATATATAGTTCTTCTGCCGGTCGACTGTTCAAATATCCTTCATCTATCCAGTCAGCTGGCGTGGGTGGAATGCTTCCCAATCCTGTTCCTAGTATGGGAGGCGCCCTTCTCGTAGTTCTGGCTGACCCTTGCGGTGTTCTCATGGATGACTCTGATGAGCCACTCACACTGACAGACCTCACAGTGGGTGGGGGTCCTGGGGGTGGGGGTGGAAGTGGCATCCCAGGCTCCCAATTATTTGACGGTGACCGGTTCCTGGTCTGACTTGCTGACCTTGATGAGCCTGCACTGCTTACAACAGCCCCAGCGGATGCGGCTCTTCGAGACGCAGGTGGCCGGGATGGCGTTTCAAAATGGGCAGGTGTTGCAGACATATGTTCCGGAAAGTGAGATGAGGCTTGACCCTGGTCATGGTGTGATGAGGAAGGCCTGTGGTTCACTGGAGTATTGTATTGCGTGGGCTGATCGTTATAGGACATGCCGTGATACTCAACCCTGCTCTGAGAAACAGATCTACCCTGCGGAGGAGGTGGAGGAGGCAGCGAGTGGTGCTGAGATCCCGAGTCCGATGGATAAACCATGGACAGCGGCCGCGGCCGATTTGCGCGTCTTTGATACTGTGCGGACATATCAAAGGCACCTTCCCTGTTATCAGGCGGAGAGGGCGTAGTGGTAAAGTTAGCATTTGGGTGATTAGGATATTCCTGGGTCATGCGATTCTGGTTGTTGGGAGGTGAATATGGCGGAGGAGGCGGAGACAATGATACATCTACAGAATCAGCATCAAGTTCCCGCACGAGACCAGATAGTTAGGACTTACCTGGATTATTTCTTGGTTGCACGCGATGCATTGTGCCTGGTTGAAGATATGGCGCCTGCGCCTGGGCCCTGCCCGGAGGCCCCCAATCCTGGGGATTATAAGGTACATTGTACGCGTTTCTAGACGCCATCGAGGAGGACGAAACGGATCTACCGTTTATAGGAGATGGAACACAGGGCGATTGACCGTGAGTAAATGGGCTCGACAACGATGTTGACGACAAGGGTGTCGGCGTAAGTCCCAGGCCCTGGTACTGAGGACCACTCAATGCTGTTGTCAACAATGGTGGCTGCACGGCATGTTCTCGACGACCTGGCGATGGTTGATTGCTAGGACTTGCAGCTGTTGAGGACCAGCCCGAGTAATGGTTGCTCAGCGGCTGCTCGACGCCTGCATGATTTGAACCCAACCAGCTAGATAAGGACGATCAGTATCGTCCGCGCGTATTCATCTATAGAAAACTTCCGAAGAGAAGCAGATGGGTCGCACCTATTCATACTGGGCTGTGCATCCGTTTAGGAGGCCCGATACGAGGCCATGGCCACGCCTGGATAGAACAAAAAGGATCGCGGGACCCAACAAATCGCGGGGGAAGCTATTGGCTTTCGCAAAACTGGCGAGACATTAAATTTTCTATTCTTTGCAACAGCTGCGCGGCGGGCAAGCTTGCCTAAGGAGGGACACAACCCTAACACGCCATACCACTTCCTGCAGACACAAACGGTTCTATGTCCCGGGGACACAGGATTCTAAATTTGGAACAGAAGCAGGAAGAATTCCATCAATTAGCCAAAATCCGAGGACGAATGAGCCAGGCTGAAGCGGGGATTGTTATGCATCTCGAGGGATTCTCATCACACGCGGGCCCGAGCTCAGCGCGTATCGTCCTTTGTGAGAGGCCCAACGCCCTGTCCCCACACTCAAGCAACAATTCACAGTTAAGGATCTTGGGGGAACACGGGATTATCAAGTGAATAGAACATATTTCCACGACAGAATGCAGGGGCACTTCTAATGTGCTAAAAAAAGACCAGGGACCGAGGTCTCGCATCTAGTTGAGATTTGGGAGCAGGGAGTGAGAGTTTGAATGATTCTTATTGGTATCTTTCTGCATAAACTTCTTAACTATGTTGTACTTCATGTACATCCCCAGGATGTGATCACCCGTGTACCTCGGCCGAACGAAGACCGACGGCTCCGAGACTGGATGTTGGAGACCTGTGTACTAATCGATATTAGTGTCATGACTAACAAGCGATGGCAAAAAACAACAAGTGAGAAAGGGATTTCAGATAAAAGCCTTGTCACAGGCGGTGGTCGTCAATAAAAATCCTTACGTTGACCGTCGTGATAAATTGAAGTGAATCATCATAAAAAGATGAGGGCAAGAGAAAGAAGACCAAGTAGCTCAACTTACAAATTGGAAAGCAGATCACCATGGTGTCTGCAAGATTAGTTCTCTTATAAAAGTTCTGTTCAAAATTCATCAGCATCGGGTACTGGATGAATATTGCAGCGATGCAAGAGGTTCGTGATTGATCAGGCATGACTTTTCTCGTCTTCGCCAGCAAGCTGGCTTGGACATATGCTTGTCTTTTGTTGTGTCGTTTCATCATAAGAAGGCAAGGAGAGGAAGGAGACAAAGGCGTACATACACCCACAGTCAGGACAAGATCTCTTGGACGAGTTCATGTTAAAGAGCTATCTGTCTTCAAATGATCATTAGCATAAGCCACGAAATTTTGATGAGTGAATGTTTGTGTAGGAATGGATGTCAGAAAGGCATGAATGGTTATTTTAAAAGATGTGTCAGCATCGAAAACTCGAATCAGACTCGTCATCTAAAAGGGTATCATCATAGAAGGTAGGGCAGTAAGAACAAAAAGACTCAATCGCATACCTTCTACGGTTACATTTGGTCTCAATCAGCATAATCAAAGAGGCTTCTATTCAAAAGGGTTAGTGACTGTGTCACGCAACCATCTCACAAGTCGATGAATATATGATATTGTCTCAGTGGGCGAGGTTTTCTAGGCCTGCCGCAAAAAGGGCATATCCATCATGACCGGACATTTTTTTAAACGCCGTCGGAGCCCAGTGCCGCTTCATCTTCGGACAGAGTGTGGAGGGGGAGATTGCTGAGGGCTTACCATTAGAGCCAGCAGCGCAGGAACCTATCAGTCTTTGAGAAACATTAGCGCATGAACTGAAAAAGTTTTCAAAATGCAAATGTTGAGGTAAGGTAATTATCAGTAATAGCCATTAAGTATCATCAACGACCCGGAGGTCTGAGACGGTAATTTCCAGCGTATTTTCATACACATCGCGTTCATCATGATAGAGGTAAAGTGGTGAGAGAAAGAAAACAACCAAATGGACTCACCCTCTACGCTCGTTGTAAGATACGGTCGGCAATCAATGGGATAGTTTCTGTAGATCATTCCTGGAAAGGGCTGTTAGCTCAGTCCAACTCATGGTTTGTGTGATGATTCAAATCAATGAGGTGAGTTCAGCCTGACGTGCAATAACATAGGTTTCATTCCCCTTGGGGTCAAAGACTCTAGTTTGTTTGGTTATAGGTATCATCATGTTGGGAAGTGGATGCGGGGATCGAGGGAATGAAGTGGACAAGAACTCACCATTGTTGCAGATCCTGTGCGATGACTGTAGGTTAGTGAGAAAACAATCGCGATTGAACTATGATTGGCCAAAAGCCAGACAGATGTTGATGTCAATCTTCATTTGCAATGGAGCCATTAACCATGCTGAAGATGAGCGTAGGATGATGGAAAGGAAAAAAGTGAAAACAGAAATTTGTACTTTTTTCAAGCTCCAACGGCGCGGAATCACCTTCACCCGAAGCTATCCCACATTGGGCCTAGCCCACCGTAGGCGAGTTTGGCTTACGTCATGTGTTTCTGGACCTTGGGAAGGTTCACTGGATTGTAATCCTGGCGTAGTATATAGCAAAGTTCTTGATCAAGTTATCCGTCATGCGTACGAGTAGTTCGAAAGCTTCTCCAGGCATCATCATCTATCAATGCACCGATGGCTGACAAATTACATCCTCCTACACCAAACGTCCGACAAATGGCCTCTTAATATATTATTTTGACACTCAAATGTTTCATACTATAGCTCTGCTGTGCAAGAGTCTATGAACAAATAAGCAGGAACTTCATACTCGGCCTGGTATGATTGTCAACAGTTAATGCAATCAGTAATGCTAGGGAATGAGCAAAAAGCTCACATATTTTGAGCATTCACTACGAAGCAGCGCACATAAATACCTAGTCATTCAGCGTTCGGTCCTTCGTGGCCTTCTTCTTTCAACAGAATTTGGAAGATGTAAAACAGGAGACGTGTTTCAACAGTACAACTCATGACATAGAGGATTCTATGGTACAAACCCTGACATTTCTGTTTCCAAGTGCTACAGTCCCATCTTTGATCGCCGAAGAACCCCCTTCGAAATCGGGAGGAAGCCACAACTCTTTTTGCCCATTGATAGCAACCCAGCGAACTGTCTGCATAGATATCCCGGTTATAGTCTCAGAGGGACTTGGTGACAAGATTTCATAGCAGGATTGAATATCGAAATATCCGAGGTTTGTAATCAGGTGCGGTCGATGCCTCGAGAATTCAATATTGGTGATGATAACTTGAGTGGTTGTGGTTTGCGTAAGAATACCGGTGGCGGGCCCCAGAGCTTGGTGGTCTTCTCATCAGCGCCAGATGCTAGGCACTGACTATCTGAAGAGGGCTGTCTATTAGATGGATGGGACATTCAAACTAGTCAAAATAAGTATATAACCAGAAATTATTCTAGTATCCCCGGAGATGAAAGATTCTACACAACGCCCTCTTTTCAACCGCTCTATACGTGGGACCGTTTCTTTTCTCGAGCCCAGAACTGACACAGAACAGCTAGCATGACTAACATGCACACATCAAGGGCAATAGTCCAGTTATAGCCAATCAGATACCTTGGAGCATCAACAGTCTTCCACACACTAGAACAAATTATACGTTAGTAAAGACCGGAGTGTTCACGGCTTGCACCATCACTTACAAAAGCGGGATCCAAGCACCAAAGGTATTCCCAATGGTATTCATGGCACTGATAACAATAGCACGCTCCTCAGCACTATGAGCACAAATCTCATTTGCCCAAGCATAAATAATAGCTGCAATTCCATCCGCCGTGCCAGACAAGAAGAATGCAAAGAACTTCAGTCCGATCGGGACATTCCAGATTGCAAGCACAATACAAGCAAAGATATTCAGCAAAGCGGTGGTCGCAATCAAGCTAGCCTTAGCATCGTATAAATCAGAGAGAACTCCACAGATCACAGATGCCACAATAGTGACTGCCGGTGAGACCGTCGTGATTGTGTTGATACTTTCAACCGAGTATCCCTCCTCCTTGAGCCAGAGTGGCAGCCCACTGTTTGAGGAGACCCCGTCCGCCTGCGAGAAGAAGAATGCAAATGCAACAAGAACCCACAGCCGCCAACCTTTCAAGATCCCAAGGACCTTCGACTTGGTGAAGGGTTGTCGACCTTCACGGTGTTCGGATGCCATACGTTCCTGCGCAAGCCGGATTTCTTCAGCGCTGAGAAAGCGCGAGTTACATTTGTCTGGTGTACTAGGTAGAACACATAGACCGAGAAAGGCGATGGGGACTGTGCATGCGAAGCCTGGTATCATGAGTTAGTTCCCATTTTCATGCTTTGCCAATTTCCCATACTCACAAATGATATACAGCCATCTCCAGCCCTCAATCCCATACCGACCATCAAGTCTAGCATAAGCTCCTGCCTGGATGTATCCCGAGCTCATACTACCAACTTGGCTGGCAATGAAGAAGATAGCGCCTCGGCGGGACAGTTCTGAGCGCTTGTACCAGCTGCCCAGGTACCATTGCACAGCGGGGAAAAAGAACCCGCCAAGGGCACCAACGAAGAATCGGAAAGCATAGAGGTGCGTGACACTGGTGGCTTTGTACTGTACCAGGGTAAAGATACCCCAGATCAGATCGGCAGCAGGCAGAAAATAGTTCACTGGGCAGCGAGTCATCTAGCGGAGCAGAATACATATTTAGTAAAAATTTTCGATCCATTCGAATGAGCGCTTACGAACCAACAAAGTTAAAGGAATCTGCATTGTGATGAAGCCAACCCTATCCCAAATCAGCAGCAGTCCTCATCCGCCCTATTCGAAACGCTCACATGTAGACTGTCTGCAGGTAATTCAGTTGATTTCCATACAGCTTCAAATCCTCCTTCATGCCGCTCACATAGGCGGTACTCGTAGCGGACGAATCCAGGACCTTAGCCCAATACGCCAGGAAAACAAAGACTATAATGAGTCCATCGAGCTTGAGGATCAGTCGCCGCTCTGCGGGAGTATCTGTCGGCGCAAACCACTCGTACCATTTCTGGCGCTTTGATCCAATCTCGGCCGGACTCTCTGATTTTGTCAGATTTCCCTCGACTTCGATCGGTGTCTTCTCGATAGGCAAAGACATGGCTAGGTATGTATTTACTCGCGAGGGTGGAATACCGCAGACCAGATATCAGATGCGAGGTCCTGGAAATCTTAGAGCTCTTCTATAAAACTGTGCCGGAGCACGCCATCAACCACACGGATGAGGACTAAGTTGCTACAATTTGACGCTATCACCAAAATCGTGACAAGCAATTGCCAAGCTTGGTTCTGATTGGGCTTTGGTCGTCAACGCGGGGGGAGTGGAGCGTGGAATAAGTCGTGGGAGCTGAGGGCTTCAGAAGCCTTGAAGCTGGCATACCATAGGCAATGTAATTTGTTCTTGTGAGGCCACGGCCCTTCTGTACTTCATCGATACGTTCGAGCCAGGATTATTGATGTGCACCACTTTAATCTACATGTATTGTGCGGAATGCTATGTCCACAACGCCTTTCCTGCCATCTTGACCTATATCTTTTCTCCACATATTAGTGATTCCTAGAACTCTAGAGGTGAGATATGTCTTGATCGGGAATTTATGAATAATATTATTGCAGAAGAGGTTTGAGGTGCTTTTGTTGAGCTAAACAGCGTTCAGAAACAGAATTTTTGACATTTAGTGCACGGTAAGCAGTCTAGCTAGAGTCGATGATTTGATCGGGTGGGAAAACACCGCGACTTATATTTGTTTATCATAAATAGTATATTCCAGTAGTATTTCTTATTTTAAGCCCCGACTATGCGGATGGAAGTATCGTAAAACGCTGAAAACAACAAGACGGCGACGAGGTAAGACAACCTCCAGCTAGATCACCAATTCAAGAAATGAACTGGATGAACAAATAGCTTTCGATAATATGCTCACCCAGCATCCAAAAAACAATCAAATCATGTCCATGCGAGACGCTTATTTCTTGTACTTGTTGTACATATCGATAACCTTTTGAATCTCGCCCTTAGAGCCGAGGAAGACACCACTCTTATCGTGGATGTGCTCAGGAACAACATCCATCAATCGCTCCATGCGCGAGTTGACAGCGAGACCGCCCGCGTTCTCGAACACCATAGCCATGGGTGCGCACTCATACAAAATCCGCAGTTTGCCCTTGGGGCTCTTCGAATCGGCGGGGTAGGCAAAGATGCCACCATACAACAGTGTACGGTAAGCATCGGCGACCATGCTACCGATGTAACGGGCGCTGTAGGGCTTGCCGCCGTCGGCAGGGTACTTGAGGCTGTGGAAGTAGGCGTTGCACCACTCATCCCAGTACATGGAGTTACCCTCATTGACGGAGTAAATGGAGCGCATATCGGGAAGCTTCATGTTGGGGTGGGTGAGGATGAACTCGCCCAGCGAGTTCTCGAGAGTGAAGCCGTTGACGCCGCCACCGCGCATTGTGATCACGAGCTGTGCGGAGGCGCCGTACATGGTGAAACCGGACGCAACCAGGCTAGTTCCGGGGTGGAGGAGGTCCTGGGGACCAACGGTCTTGTTGGGACCGAGGACCTCGTCGGGGAGCTGGAAGATACCGAAGATGGTACCGACTGAGACACCGGCGTCCAGGTTGGAGGAACCGTCGATGGGATCGCAGACGACGGCGTAGCGGGCGTTGGGGTGCTCGTCGAACTTGATCACTTGCTCTTCTTCCTCTGAGACAATGATGCGGCACTTGCCAGAGCCGCGCATGGCAGAGATGAAGATGTCATTGCCGATCACGTCCAGCTTCTTTTGATCATCACCAGTTGTGTTTGAAGAACCAGCCAATCCGGTCAAGTTGATCAAGGAGGCACGACGGATATAGTAGGCAATTGACTTGAAGGAGAATTGGAGGGCATGGCAGAGAAGAGTGAAATCACCGGAAGCTTCAGGGTGCTTGATCTGCTCTTCAGTAAAGAAGCGGGAGAGTGTGACGATATCGGTATTGATGTTCTCCGCTCCGACAGGGGCGGCAGCAGCAGAAGTCATTGTGAAGGTATTGAGAAATTAGAAGTAGGATTAAAAATGAAGTAGCAATTGAATGGTCAATGGTTTAAATAGTGGAAGATCAGCCAACTCGAAACAAGGTAGAAAATAAAAAAAAGCTGTAACGTCAGTGGGATCAAACCGGTAGAAGTAGTTCGGGGAGAGTGACTTCAGTCCCGACCTGCGTTTTCGTCATTTTGCCCCGCGTGACCCTCCCCGAGCCCCTCGCTGCACCGCCCGGTTTCCTCCCTCCTTTCGCCGGGAATCTCCGTCAGACTATAAAGATCATCTTGTTGTGCTTGTTGATCTGCTTGATCGCTGCATGAACCCAAGGGAATGATGATACTCCTCAATTCTGTCAATTGGCTATATGCTCATACTAATCATCATACTACTTATCAATATCATCCCAACGATATGCCCAATGGTCTAGAATCTCCCGGTCTCTCCCTTAACTCCTCGGGATCAGCAACGGAAGAAAGAATTCCCTCTACCCCACTTACAGTCATGCGCACCTGAAAAGATCCTGGGATTTAGGTAATGCTGTGGGGGATTATTATGAGGGTAGAGTATGGAGCTCTGCTAAAAATAATAGTCTGGTGGGGATGAGCATGTATATCATTGGAACGATATCAGGGACTATCTGTCGGTTATACATGGAGACAGAAAAGCTAGGGGGCTGATCGGCACGATATAGGTAGTGGATAATGTATAATTCTAGAACCTTTACAGTACAAAAAGAAAGAAAAGGGAGAGAATGACAAAACTAGTCCACAGGGTCCTCCTCCAAAAGGGTCTTGAAGCTGAACGGCATGAAAGGAATACCTTCACCGACGAAATGCTTGCTCATAGCTTCGACCCAGTGTAGACGAAGCGAGTGCAACATAGCACTGGTACCTTCCATCACACACAGAATGCAGATCGTCAGCACGAACCAGAGGTAGAAGCTAACAACGATCATGATCACGCGAGTGACAGGGCTCTCCTGGTCGAAGGCACTGCCAATAGTCATGGTCCAGAGAACGATGGAGAGCTGCTGGTGAGCGAGCGACAGAGCCCACAAACGAAGGTACGAAGCTGTGTGAGAGATACAGTTAAGACAGAATTCGATAGTGTGGATGACTTGGTGGATCATGATATCGCCGAAATCGAACTCCTCGTGCTCGTCGTCTTCGTTGATATCCTGAGAGAGCATGGCTACGCCCTCTCCGTCGCTAGCCATACTATCGCGGCCTAGACCGCCATCCCTGTCACCATCGGCATCCAACGCACTCACCCGGGAGTTCTCGCCAAGGCCGCGGTAACCCAAGGCACGTGCGCGGTTGTGCTCGTAGCGGAGCCAGAACGGCTTGAGGAAGAGCATGACGGGTACTTGGGCCACAGCGATGAGCAGCAACAGCACCTGAACGAAACTCTGACCGGAATAAAGTTGCTCTTCAACTGCACCCGGGCTAAGGAACATGAAAATGAGCATGTTGAGAAGACCGGGGGGGTTCATTCCCTTCTCTTGCCAATTCACGGACCACTTGTAGAGGATGGTGAGCACAAGGTATCCGAAAATAGACTGGAAGAATAGCATGCCAGGAACAAAGTTGCCCCAGATATCAACCTTGGACTTGAAGTGTCGTCCGTTGATGTATTGCAAGCAAAGAGCGTAGGTCATGTGACACCAACCAAGAAGAACACTCATCTTCATCTTCATACTGTTGGAGAAGAGCAAAGAGTTGTCCGCCTCGTGCCAGTTCCAGTCCAGACCAATGGGGTAGCGATAGCCTTCCTTCAAAGTAGCCTCGACCATTTTGCCGGCCTTGATGTCATCGGGCCATTGCCACTGACTGGGGAAGAGGGTGAAGGATTTGGAGAAAATATCGTTGTAGATAAATCCAGTGTAGATCGAGAACAGACCCATCATCAGCATAATATATCTTCCGTAAAAGGCCATGTATGTCAGTTCATCCAGTTTAGTCCGTGCCAGCTTCTTTTCCCAGAAGATCATAGCAGAGGCAGCCAGGGTCATCAGCGCACCGTGACCGCAATCACCGAACATGACAGCGAACAAGAAGGGGAAAGTGACAACTGTGTACAGACCAGGATTGACTTCAGAGTACTTGGGGATACCGTAAGCGTTCACAATTGTTTGGAAGGCTTCGGTGAACTTGTTGGTCCGGACAAAGGTTGGAGGAGTCTTGTTGGTTCGGATCTGATTGACAATTGTAGGAACAGTGAGGCCCGCGCGATCGTTCACATCCTGGAGGGTTGACTTGATCAGAGCAAGGGAGTTTGTCGGGCACCACGCCTCAGCAATGAGCGTCTTCCGCGCTTGGTCGTATGAGAATCTGTTCAAAGTATCATAAACGGCCTTCTCCTTTTTCACAATGATCATCCACGCGGCAAGCGAGCGAGAAATCTGCGAAAGCTCCGCATCAAGGGTGTTCTTGGTGTTATGAAGCACGTTGCCAACATCGCCAAGACGAGTGTTCACCTCGTGGATCTGATCTCTTCTCAACTCGCTGTTCTCGTCGACACCGTATAAGGAGGCATTGAGTGACTCCGAGATCTTTCGAATCTTAGCAAGGATGTTCTTGCCATGGGCGAAGATAACAAAAACATTCTTGTGAACTTCCTCGTTCGTCATCGGATCGATAATAGGCTCTGGGATCTCGGACTGGTTCATGTACAGATTGCCGCGCAGGGTACGCCAAAGGATACGCTCAAATGCTCCAATACGATCGCGGGGAATAACACCAGCAACGAAACCAATGTTCATTTCAGA
The DNA here is from genome assembly GCA_027569675.1 of Penicillium crystallinum. NCBI lineage: Eukaryota > Fungi > Ascomycota > Eurotiomycetes > Eurotiales > Aspergillaceae > Penicillium > Penicillium crystallinum. Next base: position 304,121 of record JAPDKR010000014.1, on the reverse strand, counting down.
GAAGCTCTGCTGTCCCTGGGTGTCACCATTCTGGCGAGGAGCGTGATGTTCAACGTCACGAAGCAAAGGAGCTTCATCATTGTCTAAGGACTGCCGAATGTCTTCTGTTTGGGTATGGGCCTATCCACGTTAGTCGCCTCCAATCAACAATAGCCACAAATGCCACCTACCCGATCGAAGAATCCACCGGCTTCTCTCAGCACCCATCGCCATTCACTCAGCTCAACTTCACGCTTCTTCAGCGTCTCATAGCTATCGTTGAGAGAGATGATGCGCTGTTCAAGGCTCTCGCTGCGATCGGCCAACTCGTCGATCTCAGATGCCAAGGGGGCAGCCAATGTATCGGTGAAATCTGAAGATGATCTCATGGGGATGCCAGCCTTGTCCATCTGCTGGTGGAAGTAACGGAGCTGTCTCTCGACATTGTCCAGGCGACGGATTTCTTTCGTAAAGGTCCTTTGGAAAGCGTTCGTGTCCGGGTTCAGCTACAAGACAAGTCAGCGGACAACTATCAAGACAAAAGCATTCTGTGTCACTTACATCTCGAAACTGGACCTGACCAACTTCACCCAGAGCACTGACAACCTCTCTTCCGATTTCGTTGGCAATGTAGAGCTGGGTCAAGCTCATGTCCGCAGAGCGGAAGAAGGTGTCCCGCGGAGCCATGGTGTAAGGAGGCTACCAAGAGCCGTGTCTTCTAACCCAAAGACAGGAGAAGTAAAAGAGTGACTGTTAATAAATGATTCAAAGAAGGATACACAGATCCTTGGCTCTGTTGTTGCGAAGAGTCCGGGGCTCTACTTGACCAGGCTCTTGGGTGGCTCTGCCAAGCTGGCTGCATCTAGTCACGTGTAAGCCACGTGATATGTCTCCGCCTTATTGTTGGACGAACATGGATTCTGCCTATGGTACTCCATACATAGCTCGACTTTTGCGCAATACTGTGTATAATTCTCCGACAGAGTTTTATCTTGGATATACTTCTGTTAGCTTTTGCTGACTCCAGGTTATGCATCGGGCACTGCCTACACTCAGATGTACAAATATGCACACAAAGTTCATGTACCGTTCAATTGATTACCAAGTCCCGAGGGTTCCCTACTTAGGTACGCTTGGATAGCTAGGCAAAGAAGTGAATGTTCATGATAACTACTCGTCTCTCTCCGCTCTCGCTCTCTTCCCTCTCTTATTACTCTTCCCTCCATTGTCATCCTTCCTCTTCCTCTTCTTGTTCTCGCCATCTGCATTCCCCCCTAGCGAAACACCTTTCACAGCTTGAGCCATTCTATCAATATCAGACTTGAGAGCCAACAGCCCACCATTGATCTGAAACTGCTGGCCCTGTGTTGGCTCAGAGCCAAGGAATCCATCCAGGGCCATCTGAATGTTGTCAAACGTCCCCTTCATTGCATCAGCGCTCTCTCTTAGCTGGGCAACATCCCCTTCAAGAGCTTATTCGATGTGCTCCCACGACTTGTTGGCTTTCTTGTCTATCAGGTACCAGATGTGTTAATATAGACACCACGAGACTAGATATCCTATAGCAGTCCGCAACTTACCTTTGAAGCTACACGAATGGTGCTTCCAAATGCAATTTGCACAACTTTTGGGACCCCCCGTAGTCATTGCAACACATTCCGTGAATGGGTTAGGATACTTGGTGGCGCACCCATCACACTTGCTCTCAGCCCGAGTCCCCACGATTTGGATTGTTGCAGCACCTAGGTGCCCTTTCTCAGGGAGCCTCTTGATAAATTTGTCGTTTGACATTTCACTAAGGCACGGCTCTCGTAATGCTTTCATCTCTCTCATCCTTCGCAACGCCTTGACATTTTCTGCGTCAGCCATAACAACTTTGGTTAGACTCCTATCAATGTTTTAGTTTTCTGGACTCTTGTTGAATGGAGGTTAGGCCATTCTTGTTAGCTCACATGGTTGTGTGATGGTGAGAGACAGTTGAAAATTGTACGTATATGGTGTAAATTTTGATTTGGATAATGATGTGGATGAAGAGGAGGAGTTGACCCTCACTCGCATAGATTATATATCTCAATTATTGCACAATCCAAATGTCACGCAAGTCAAGTTTGTTTGCTATGACATACAAATTCATTATTAGTATCCTAAACAGCTCAAATATACCTCATTGATGCTTTGCCGGACCTACCTATCTAGTAATGCTTTATTTAGAAAGAGCCTCAAGAACATACCATCCAACGTTTTCATGTTGATATCAGTGTTCAACATATGCAACAATCCTCGTGGCTAGAACATATATATGGTATGCAACGCGTTTCCTCATAAACCCCCTCTCCGTTCATTGTCTACTGGGAGCCTCCATCTCAAACAATGCAACAAGATCCTCATCTGAAAGCTGCTCATCATAGATTCTGAACCCATTCTTTTGCAGTACCTTCAAGCTTCCGATATTCGCTTTGTTACATGCCGCAAACAGCTTCTCTCTATTCAGCGCTGATACTGAGGATTCCACCCTTTGGAGATTCCACCATGCATCGACAACACCAGCAACTGCTTCACTGGCATAGCCCTTACCCCAAAAATCGGGATGCATAACATACCCAATCGATGGGGCTGGTATGAGGGCATTAACTCCTGCCACTCCAATAACTTTCTGGGATGGGTCACCGGTGCGAGTAACAGCGAAGAAGAATTGTCGCCCAGAAGTACCTGATGCGTCCGGTGTTGTGAAAATCTTCTTGGCGATGATAGCCTCAGACTCTGAAATATCCTTGTGTACTTCTTTAGACCAGCTATATTTATGTCCGTAGATTAGCATTGTTGAGGCCAGTCTTCAATAATTGTGGTGTCTGCAACAGTGAAGGCTTACAGCCAAGTTGCCACGTCTTGTCGACGGCGGATCTCAAAGATAGCAGCAGCATCGGCCATAGTCAATGGCTGCAAATGTAGGCGATTGGTATATATGGGGCTCACATCGGCTGGCACAATCACCAGTGTGGGTTGATCGGGGTAGAAGCTCATACTTGGACGATCCGCTTTGGTCAAGATAGCTGCGGATACCAGTAGATTGTAGAAGTGCTCGATATGTCCATACAATAGGGAATTTGAATGATACTGACAGTGCAGTTTTATAAGACTTTGAATAGAAGAAACAGGGAAATACAAAAGAAAAGAAGGCGAGGCCCCATGGCGTGACTCATGGGCAAATTTAGCGGCAGGTCTTCTGTCCGTCGGGAGTCGGACATCCGTTGCTCTCTTACTCACGGGAGACTTGATGATGCTACACCCATATTGTTAAAAGTAAACCCCATTTGGTGCATAGAGGCTTGATTGATCTAAATTCATTTAGGAGTTGCCACCCTTTCTGGATATCTGGAAACTAAATACCGTTTCGTGGAGTTTCCGCACAAGGAACCTATTTTATCTCACGTCATACTGTAAAGGGTATCAGTGGATTAAACCAGAGACTCTAAGCTTTTAGGTGCTAGGATCAAATCAGTTCTACCTGTGTCATTCAAGCTCTGGGGTATGTATTGTTCTGATAGCCACCACGGCTGCACGCAATGAGATATGCGAAAAAGCAGATGGAAATCCAATCGAGAAGATAGTTTGAAGTAGTCCAGCGTCATTATTCTCGCGAAAGGAATCCCATTATATCCATCCATTATCAAGCTACATCGCTGTACCCATAGACCTAGGCAATCAGGTGTATATAGGCTATGGACTCTGTCCATTCATTGACAATCTTTCTCACATGCCGTAACCGTCTCGCCAGTTTCCTCATTCTTTAGAAGCCACATTACATATCCACCAGCAGCAACTCCGGCATTGAATGACAATACGATCCAAGTACCGGGAACCCCGTTCACAGAGAGGAATGCTTCCTGTTAACCTATTAGTAGCTCTTTCGCCGCCATGATGTATTGGAAGAAAGCAGGTATGTAGAGGCAGACGCACTCCCATGGTTATCAATGATCTTCGGTTGTAGATAAGGCCAAATGCGTAGAAGGTTGGATCAATCGACTATGAAGCCTTTGATAGTGGGGTATTGGTATGGTGGGCCGGTGATATGGTGTAGGGTCTGACACTGTATGTACATGGGGAGAAGCCTACCATTTTATATCCTACTCTTCAACCATCGGGCGAAGGGATAGCTTAGGGAGCTGGAGTTTGGTGTATGAAAAAGGGGATGAATCAATTACCCCGCCCATCGAGGGTGCGTGTGACATCGGACCTTGTCAGGGCATGCACACATGAGCACATTTGTTTTGCTTTATGTCTTGGCAGACTACCTAGGTAGTCCATGTTGTGAGAGGTATATTGAGCTCCAAGTTTGGGGACGATTATGCCCAATACTTGCACTTTCATAATAGCCCATTTTGTTCAGGGATGCATAACTCTGGTCATACTTCGAGATATATACGAGGGCATATGGTGGCAGTGTAGACAGCTGACATGACAAGCAATCTGGATGATTGCAATTGGTAAAACCCCATCTCAAATGTTTTCTACTGGCCTGTGAACAGACTGTTATATAGACAGTTTAAAGCCAGTCGCGGTTGTGATATTCGGTTTTGTTCGTATTACATGTTGTATGCTGCATATAGATGTGTGTGAGGAGGTGAAGCCAAGAGCGCTTGGTGAAATATATATTTCAGGTCCCACATCAAAGTAACATCATGTCCATATCATCACCACATGTGAACCGATAGAAACTAATTATTCATAGAAGATTGAATGGAGATTGATAATTTATATTCATAATACATGATCAGGGGAAAGGAAAAGTGTCGAGCGTCCAGCGTCACCAATTGACACACTCATCGATATCGGCCGAAGAGCATAAAGACAGGCGTGTTCAACCAACCAGCAACTTCAAATTAAGCACCACCCTCTCTCTTCGCGTATTCCTCCTCTATCCGCTCCTCGTAGAGACGATCGGCCTCCTCCCTGGTCAGAGGACGACTGGAATTAGAATTCTGCGATGAACCAGAGCTGCCAGGCCGGGCCCCGAAATAACTGTCATCATTGTTTTGCCCCGTGGAAGTGCGCGCACTAGGGTCCGAAGGGCTTGTGCCGTTGGCTTCGTTTTGTTGCTTGTCAAAAAGCTCTGCGGTGGGGACGGGCATCTTGAGTGAGGCTTTGGGGCCGTGTCACCGATGTGAGAGTGTGGGTTTGGAAGTAAGGGATAGGTAGATGGTGAACTAGAAGTTGACCTTTTGTAAGTCTGCTCAGTGGGGGGTAGTAGTCAAGTTATAAGCTGGTGACAAAGTTGACAGAAGCTTGGTCGCCACATGTGGCGAAGCCGTTGGCTGAAACGTCATGTCAACAAAACGGAGGCTAGTGCCAGCAGCGCGCTATTGGACAGGAGACACGAAGATAGAATACGGAACAATGTACACTGAGTACAGAGAAGACAAGAGTCACATAGCAAGCACAGGCTCATTCAGCGTGCAGTTCTCCGTAGCTTGTACAGCATCGCAGGTCTGACAGACATGGGAAGAGCAGGAGGCGACCAAAGTCAGGAAGGGGGCACACTCCCGTCAAAGAAATCATTATGTATACATGGAGGTTACAGCTACAACGCATCCGAGCTACTTCTCTTCTCCAACCTCGAGCCACTGGCTCAAAACTTGATGAAAAGAAAGAGTCCACAAGAGTGGGGGGTGCCAAAGAATACGCCTGTCAATGACCCGAGAGCCATTGAACAAACTGTTCCGCCGCGCTGTGCAATGCAGGGACCAATCTGTGGTGAACCGCCTTCATGATCGCAGTCACCCAAACAAGGTAAGTATGAAGAAGAAAAGAAAAGAGGAGGAAGGGCCGGGAAAGCTCGGCGAATATATACACCTTGCACAGGGCGGTGGCAATATTCCTCGCACGTAAGCGAGATCATGTGACATTGACAATTTCATGTGATCCTGATGTGAGTCATGGGCCGCCTCTCCCCTTTTGGGCAATTATTCTGACCTGTCAGCCCTGGGAATGCACAGGTGTCCTACTGTACGACGCACAGAGTACTATTTCGTACCTTGCATTTGCTGCTCCGTACAGGATAGTTGATGCTTTGCATCAGGCACGAGAATGGAGATAAAAAACACACAGACCATACCCCGTAGAAACTCTAGAATTCAATAATTGGAAACTCCTTGACTGCAACTCGACGCCTCCCAAAAAAAAAGAGGCCTCAACATAGTTACCAGCTCCTAGGACACTAAGCCTTTTTCAATTAACTACATGGGGGCCATTATTAGGATCGCTTATGTATAAGCAAGCAGCATCGTCATCAATACTTCGTACAACTATACAAATGATAGCTAAAAGTGTAAAAGACACTTTATGCACCCTCTTTGAATGAAGTGCTGTAAATGTGATCACCCTCATTTCATAGAATCGGGTTAATTTGGTGAGTACTATCTTATAACTTCACATCACGATTGAACACATATGGAGTCGAGAATAGCGGCCTCCAAGTAATAAGCCAAGAAGAGTTTAGCGTGGTGGGTGACTTTTTTCTTTCGTTCAGCTCCTACGAAAAACAAAGAAAAAAAAACTTGAAGTCAGACTCCAGACTCCGTACCCGAGCTTGTGTGGATACCTCTCCCCTATTCCCACAACTTTGTATTGTGGCCCTCATCTCCCGTAGCACTCGGGAGACCTTTAGATCCTAACTTGAGTCGGATATTGTACGGATGTGTTCAACGAAGCAGATTAAGTCGGGCAGGCAATCCACAGTTAATATTAAGCTAATATTCAGCAAACGCCCATCCTCATCAAAGTGTGCCATGTCGATCTAGTAGGCGCTAGAGTCGGGGCCCATCGGAGAGCTTAGATGGACGGGAAATCCGTCCCCTGTGTACACCGAAAGTCAAGGTGGCGAGAGGTATCGAGATTAATTTACTGGGTTACCTGGGTGATATCAGGCTCTTTTTTTTTCCTTTGTATATTTTCGAAAAATTAACGTATGAAGTAAAGTGCTTGCGTGGATTCGACCGTTAGCCTTGCGGGCGATATCTTTGGTGCCTTTTGGAATAACTAGTGGTCTGCATCATGTATGTGTATGCCTGTGAGATACATACTGTAGTCACGCCTGTGGGATGGAGTAATATGCATCCCGAAAAGACGGGAGAGAATCACTCAGGCCCCCCGAGCTCCGCTGTGCATGGCACTTGCATGGTGTCAAAATTTATGACGAGCAAAGATCAGCAGGGTGTGTGATCATCGATGGCCGGTGATTTCTGACCATTCAGAGGACGTAGCAGGAGCAGGGGCGAGCCTTACAACATAGGGAGAACAACTCGCGCGACCGCAAGAAGGGCGAACATGAGCAGGGTTGGCAAAGTCGTTGGTACAACGTGCTTGTATATCTTGTAACGGGTGAGAAAAGGGGTCCTGATAGGGTGCAATCTGGTACCGAGCAGGGAGTGGGTTCGCCTGGTTATCATTACTAGAAATGCTCCGAAGGTCACATTCTGGCAGTCAGGCTTAGGAGTCGGGGATCGGCCTGATAGTGCTTGTAGATCAGGATCATAGTGTTGTATCTTGTATGTACCATGATAGATGACTAAAGTTGTATGGACGTTGGGGGGTTGACTATAGAATGTATAGCGGAGCAATAGAGCTGCGTACCAAGGTACTCTTGGGCATCCTGGATATTGGTTTACCACGATCCTCCGTACGTTGTACTCCGTCTGTATCTTGCAATTACAATGGAAATGACCCCAAAAAAGAGCTCTGATTCAGAGTTTGTCCCAGATAGGGCTGGCCGGCCCCCTATTCGCTAGAATACGAAACCCAGCGCATAGTCAAGTGGATCATGACTTTCCCTTTCTTTTATTTTAGGGTCCTTAGCATCACTGGGCGGAAAGTCTAGAAGAAAGTGGTCGAAAGGGCGAGAAAAAGGGGGCTTAATTAAGGGCATTATTGACCAAGAAGCCTTGTCTTGTGGATCCCACGAGTTCATACGTCCATACTCCGTAGTCCGTACGGAGTACAACGTACAACATACAACATATGGATACATGTACTTTATTGGATGAGACGATCGTTGGAACGCACAGATCACAAATTTTGCAAAGAGGCGACTTTCCGACGTCCAGCGAAGGATAACTCGCTGGGCTTGATGCAAATGTGTTCGGGACGAAGTACGAAGTCGATCAGACCAAAGATCATGGGATCCTTGCGTGTTTGTCACCGTCGATACGCCGATAGGATGCGCATTGGAGGTAGAAGTAAGAAGGAGGGGCTATATCGACGCTGGTTGGTTGACCACGAGGGTGTACGCGCCACTCCCATCATAGAATTGATATCAGACAGGTCATGGGGTCTAAATATTGCATTCGGAAGTTGAGTGAGCCAACCATGCAAAACCTACTCCGTAGGTAGTGCATGTCGCGGCACCCGAGGTTTTGTCCACAGCCATGCGACTGAATCCAACAAAGTTCATGCTGGGCTGATCATCACGAAAGAAGAAAAATGACAGGTTGCCTGCTGGTGGGGGCACGGCTGGCAGGGATATGCCCCTCCAAAGGGAGTACGAAGTACCGATATGGCCCTTCCGAGTGCAAGTTGAGATCGCGTTGAGCATGCGGAGTAATTCAGAAGAACCATTGCAGTTCATACTCCGTACTTACATGCTGACGGCCCCCCTTTGGGCTGTGTAACAGGTTTAAGATGTGGAATGAGGGACCAACGGTGGCCCACCGAACAATCATAGAACCTCCTTACGGGTCCTGGGAAGTATGAGATGGGACATACTTTACGATGATCGGATGACCTCCATTTTCAAGACCCCGCCATGATATCACTTGCCTTTTTTTGAGAGGAAACAAACGAGTCCATATTGGCATCATCTACAACATACATTGCACCAATAGCTGAAACAGAGAGAAAACATCCCAGAGCCTGTCGCATATTGAGACTTAATTTACTGTCAAATCGGTAAGAGGATCCGAACTGAACGGGTAAATTAGGGGACACTAGAGTGAGGCCGTTGTGTCAAGCTGCAGGGCCGATCATAGCTATGGTGTGATACCGGTTTCATCCTGAAAGCCAAGGGTTGAAGAGTTTTTCTCTCCTATTTTTCGCTGACCTTTGGGCACTGAATCTAGTTAGATCCAGTCTAGCGCCTAGACAAAGAACTTGGAACGAGTTCGTGTTCGAAATTCTGACCTCGTACTTCCTGATGATTTCACGAGCGATGCACTGAGTTGAAAAGCATATTCTGGGTTACATAGTGAACGAGAAGATTCGGTATACGGAGTACAATCATCACGAATGAGGATACAGATACCTACATGGAGGTAGCCATCGGAGAGGATCAAAACATCAGAAATACAATACGATACAAAACAAAAACCAATTAACCCCTGAAGTACCATTAGCTAATCGTGGATCCATTGAGCTCTGGGCTCCCTGCAGGTCCTTTCCTCTTTGAGTGCAAAGCGCCATCAACCCTCTGACTCTTTTTTCTCCCTTTTCTCTCCTCCCTTCCCTTCTTCCTCCCACAAAGCAAAATACCCCTACTTCGTGATACCCGAGCTCTTGCGCTCTTATTTCCTTTGCTTTTCCTTTGAGATACCCTATACCCACGCCTTATTTTCGCCCAAACGAAGCTCTGCTTCTTTAATACCTACTTTTTAATACTTTACTTTTAATCATGGCCGACGTCCAGAAGACTGTTGAGGAGACCCCCGCGGTCGTCCCTGCCGCTGAGCCTACCGTTGAGACCCCCGCTCCCGAGGCTGCTGAGGCTCCCAAGGAGACTGAGGCTGAGGCCGAGACCACTGCCACTCCCGCTGTTGAGAACACTGAGGCTGCTGAGCCCGCCAAGGAGGAAGTGAAGGCTGCCACTGAGGGCGTCCTGGGCTACAAGGCTCCTGGTCTTGTCAAGTAAGATGCGCCTGGGACGAACAACTCGAATGCGAGAAGCTAACATGGTCTGTTTACTAGGGGCCTCCGTTTCGCCAAGCGCTTCTTCTACTTCAGCGAGGAGGCTATCGAGAGCAAGCAGCTCGCAGTCTTCCACCAGAACGAGAAGGCCGCTACCGCCAACCCCACCGCCGCCTGGGCCAGCCAGACTGGCAAGGGTCTGCTCTTCCTCACCAAGCGCGCCGAGGATAAGGCCACCCCCGCTGGCATCTTCAACCTCGTAAGTGCCTGTGCGCATCAGTACCGCATGGAAATAAAGACTAACTGACGAAACAGGCTGAGGTCTCCGATGTGACCAAGGAGGGCTCCAACGAGTTCATCTTCAAGGCTGGTGGCCACAAGCACACCTTCCAGGCCTCCAGCGCCGCTGAGCGCGACAGCTGGGTTGTCGCCATCGAAGCCAAGTCCACCGAGGCCAAGGCTGAGAAGGAGACCATCACCTCCAGCGAGGGATACAAGGCTGAGCTCGAGAAGCTGACCAAGCCCGCTGTTGTTGCCGCTGCCGCCAAGAAGCCCGAGGAGAAGAAGGACGAGACTCCCGCCGAGGCTGGTGAGGCTGCCAAGGAGGAGCCCAAGGAGGAGAAGAAGGAGGAGAAGGCCACTGCTGCCAAGAGCCGCTCCCAATCCCGCAAGCGCGCCAGCATCTTCGGTTCCCTGCTCGGTAAGAAGGAGACTGAGGAGAAGAAGGAGGAGACTCCTGAGGAGACCAAGGCCACCGAGCCTGTTGCTGAGACTGCTGAGACTCCCGTCCCCGCTGCCGCTGCCGCTGAGACCACCGAGACTGCTGCCGCTCCTGCTGAGGCTGCTGAGACTGCCGAGCCTGCTGCTGAGACCCCCGCCGAGGCCACCGAGACCGCCAAGGAGGAGGCCAAGGAGGAAAAGAAGGAAGAGAAGAAGGACGAGAAGAAGTCCAAGCGTGCTTCCATCTTCGGCAACTTCTTCCAGAAGGTCGCCAGCCCCTCCCAGGAGAAGTCTGAGAAGGAGGCCACCGCCCCTGCTGAGGAGACCGCCGTCGCCAGCACTGCTCCCCAGCTCGAGAACCCCGTCGAGGAGGCTGCTGTCAAGCCCATCGAGCCCGAGAGCGTGACTTCCCCTGCTGAGGAGGCTCCTGCTGAGACCCCTGCTGCCGAGCCTGTCACCTCCCCCAAGGAGAAGCGCCGCACTTCTTTCTTCGGCAACCTTGGCATGAAGAAGGACAAGAAGGCCGAGTCTGACAACGAGGCTACCGATGGTGAGACTAAGGAGACCAAGCCCAAGAACAAGTTGGGCGGTCTGTTCCGCAAGCCCAGCAAGGCTGTCAAGCTCGACAAGGAGGAGGTTGCCGCCGCTGAGACTGAGGCCAAGGCTGACGCTGCTGAGGAAGCCCCCGCTGTCCCTGCCAAGGAGACTGCCACCGAGGAGACCCCCGCCGCTGAGGAGACCCCCAAGCCCGCTGAGACCGCTGCTGAGGAACCCAAGAACGTCAGCGTCGCCGCTGCTACCCCCGTCCAGGCTGCCGCATGAAGTGCGACTCCAGGGAGACGTGTTGTAGAGTTTGAAAGATGGTGGGACATGCCCTATCCGTCGTCGACTCGCGATACTCCAGATGGCCTCATAGAGTCCTGATGGTTGCAGTTTTGATACCTTTTTTCTAATTCCTGTACTGTCTTGCTGAATTTTCTTTGCTTTTTCCCCTCGCCACTGTCACTGTTTTCAGTATCCCATGGTCTCTAGCCTGTGGACCTGGGCTTGGAACGGTGGCAATGAGATACCCGCTGTCGCTGTTTTAAATCTCTTTTCCCCCAAAAATAATACCATCGGCGCCCCCGACGCCAGCAGTCCTCTGACTGCGGTTCATTCCTTCACGACCTGCGTCCCGCGACTTGTGAGTCTCTTCGCGACGCACTCATGCGTTACGTGGTTTGTCGCCCGACTAGATTGATACCACTGCCGTTTTTTTTTTATTCCTTGCTTTCGTGTTTGATACCCTGTGGGGAGGATGAGTGTTCCTTTTGCCCGTTGCTTGAGCTCTGGATTTGGTCTTGCCTTGCCTCTCTTGCAACCCAGATTGAACGTCTAATTTTGTCTACCGTTATCGTTGCCCGCGGCTGTTTTATATTCCATCCGTGGAGGTGGCGCGCCTTGCGATAGGTAATCCTTAATAGAATCTCTCAGTTTTTGCTTTTATCTTGGTATACGCAGTCCCTGTAATCTTCAGCATAGCGTCTGCGTCGATCTACCTTGGTATGGGTCCGTCGCGTGTCGGGTGGGAACTGGCTGCAGGGCCCTATGCAAGAAATCCCGCGGAGACGAGGAATTAGGGACCCCATTGCGATGCGTTGGCGATCTGGGGTGCATTTGATATGCTGTCTGATTGATCTTGATCTTCCAACCCTTTCCAACCTCACGTAGGCCGAGGTTTATAATATCGATCCAGTCAACACAGAATTGTAGCCTCTCCGACGACCTCGTCTTATAAGTGCTTGCGATATACTACGCGTAATGTATCACCGATAGAATCACCTCGCTTGATGTATGTTGAGTTCATGTGTGTACTTTGTATGTAGTCGAAACACAACCCTAAACCAGCCCTAGAACCAGAGGTCGGATGACATATTTCTCTGACAGAGGAGTCCCGATCCGGCACCGGATCGGAGCCTCAAATATGAAACGTACGTCAGACAGATGTCTAAAGATAAGAACAGCAAAGTTAATTAAACTGGGGGCAATCTATTCTCCAGACTCCCATATTCATCATGGGATGTACTCCGTAGCCAACGCATAGTCACTCCGGTAGTTTATAGGAATACGAAGGTGATTACAAATGCCTGTTACTGCCACCTCGACCTCGGGAGGTACTTCTCTTCTATACGGAGTACGAAGTTGCGCATTTAACACACAGAAAACTTGGTTCTCAATAAAAAGTCAATTTCACGCCCTTCGGCAGAACTACGATAATGCGGGTGTTCTCATAGGACACGGGTGAACACAGCCCACCGCGGGGAGGCAATTAGGAAAAGATCGGTGGATCCTGTCCTGGAAGTCTTCTCCAGGAGAAGCACCGGACCTCCCCGGGCCAATGGACTGAGGTGAAACGAGGTGTAATACGATGTGTATGTGGACGAGTCCTCAATGGCAGAGAAACAGCAAAAGGGCAGAAAAAGCAAAGACGCAGGGAAAAGGCAATGGGAACTGGATGCCTCTGAGGGATGAGTGAATGATTGGTCAATTTGAGAACAAACGGGGAAGATCGCTCAGAATGGTACATCCCAAATACCTGAACTATGTAGGAAGTGCACCGTAGACCTGCAAGTATCGGCGCCTGTACCGTAGATAGGACGGATGCCTGTCCCCTGTGAACCAATCAGAACCACGGATTCTTACTGTGACTCACACCCCGTGACTTTTACGACTAAGCCCCGTGCGGCTCCGGAGTCCCGATTGGTCACCGCCAAGGCACACACTCCTTAAGAAGTGCCTGAGTCCCCCCCTCCCCTTCCTGCCTGAATTTTTTTCTTCCTTACTGTGCTTTTTTTTCTCACAACTCTATATTATACTATAAACCGCCATATTGCTGTCAGACCAAAACTATCATCAACTTCATTATCGCCAAAATGGGTGCCCAATAAGCCCCCCGTTTCACACAAACCAGTCTTTCTCAACTGAGACAGACATTATTTCTCCAACCGGAACCCACCCTTTTCTCTCCTCTCTTCCCCCTTCAGAGTCTCCTATTTCAGGATCTCTGAACTTCAGCATCGCATCGCGTAGCTCAAGTTCCTCTACCAATTTTACCCCGATCGACTTAACGTCGTTCACCACGGATTACCACCAGCAATCATGGCTTCCCTCACCCCCGCCGCAACAGCCCTTGGCTTCCAATCAGAACAACAACAGCAACAACAACAACAGTGCACTCGAGGACTTCGTGCTCTACCCATCGTCAACTCCACACCCGCAGCCTCGCCCGCGTGTGTCCGCGACTCCAACCCATAGACCGTCTGCTCTCCAGCCTTTCCTGGCGCAGAACAACCCTCGACGACACTCCTTCAGTCTGCAGTTGCAACGACATCTCCAGCAGCAGTATTCTGGCTCCCCTGTTCCAGACCCCAGAGTAACCCAGCTTGCTCGGTCCCCTTCTTATTGGTCCCACCCCACGCTCAAGCACACTCCGAATTCGGCTTCTGTGCCTTCCAATTCTCCAAACACCAACCGCCCTCCCATCCCACTGTTCAACGGTCAAACCAAAAACGCGCAACCCTACCGACGCGTCATGTCGACTCCCAACTTCATGGAAGGTAATTACTCAGATATCTCACCGTATCCTCGCGTCCTCATCGCTAACCCCGCTCTAGTTCACGAGGAAGATCTCTTTGGTCTCCCCTCCACTACCTTCCCTGCTAGCATGGACTCCCCTCTCGCGTTCAATGACCTCGGCCTGACCACTGGTTTCGCCGCTGGTCCGCCAGGCACCATCTCGCCCAAGGATCTCATGATGGATGCGTCTGTTCCTCCCTCGGGAACTTTCACCGATCTGAGCACTCCTTCGTTCGAGTCTCCTGGAAACTTCAGCCAAAACACCTCGCCCATGTTCACCGACTTGGATATTGCCGGCCACGAAGAATGGCCTTCGCTCTTCGATCACCCCTCCGAGCCACTCAATGCCTTTGACCTCGCCGCTCTGGATGCTACTGCCTACGCCGAGCCCAAGAAGCAGGTCCCGCCCGTTTCATCTCCTCTTTCTCCCCGCGCTAAGCGCTCGGTCGCTTCGTCCCCAGTTCCTGCGACTGGCGGTGTGAAGCACTCGAGCATCTCTGGCATCAACTCACGGGCGCGCAAGAACCTCACCCCCGTCGAGTACGACCCCAACGATCCCATCGCTGCCAAGCGCGCTCGCAACACTGAGGCCGCGCGCAAGTCGCGTGCCAAGAAGATGGAACGCCAGTTCACTTCTGAGCGCCGCATCGCGGATCTCGAGAAACTGATCGCCGACCGCGACGCGGAGATTGCCAAACTCAAGGCTCAACTCCAGATTCAAAACACCTTCCAGTAATGGTGATGCTTCCATCCCATTCTTTGGATTTTAGCTCCACTTTTGGTGGTCCTTGACGAATGTAACGATCGGACATCCAAGTCCCCCCCTGTTTTGTGCTTCGGTAATTGTGTTACTTTGGTTCCTTTTTGACCCTGATTGGGTATTGTGGGCGCGGGTGAAGGGTAAAGCCTTGCCTCGTCTCACCGAGATCAGATGAATTTGGTTTCGTCTGATTCTCTAAAAGTTCTGAGACTTGTTATCACAACGTCAATTGCGTTTCTTTCTGTGTCTCTTTGTGTTTGTGATGCTTTTCATTATCCACTTGATTCACTTCTGGTTACTCCGTTTGTGTTCTGACTTTTTTTTGTTTCGGCCGGTTCTGATTGTCTCCCACTTGGAGGTGGGATTGACTCGTGGCTCTTAATATGGTATTCTATCTGTTTGAATTCAAATTGCTTCATCTCCATCTCATGTCCCCCGTAAATGCTCTCTAGTAATTTGTTCCAAATCATAGTCTTTATTTCTATCCCTGATTATCTCAAGCATCTGCCTAATCAACGTATGATATTTCTATCATTATAAACGCCTATAATCCAAACCAGCTCAGACTTGCCTTTTGTACCCCTCATCAACACCTATATCCGTCTCCTCCAACCATCCCTCCATCTCATACCATCCACACCCGCCCGATCCGCAATCCAAATCTCTGCCCTATACCCACCCAAACAGCGCTCGATACCGAATGCGCCCCTTCTTTCCTTCAGCAGGAGCTACACGCCGTCCGAAGACTGCTGTTGCCCTCTGGCTAAATGAAAAATTGGGGACGCTGGAGACACGAGGCGTTTGGGATCGGTGTGTATAGAGTGTTGAAAATTCGAATCGAGCGGAAAAGGCGCAGTTGCTGGAATATAGAGACGAAAGTAGATCGTCGAGGAGAGACAGGGTTTCGGAAGTATCTGATTCCATATTTTGTCATCATCGCCGGTGGAAAAGGAAAGAAAAGAAGAGAGAAGAGAGAAGAGAAAAGGGGGTATCTATAGCCAAGGAAGAAAGAAAGAAAGAAAAAAAGAGAAAAAAATGCAGAAGAAGGGGGAAGTAGATGTGTAGAGGTAGAGAAAGGTCTGTAAGATCAATTTCCAAGCACCAGAAAATCAACTCAAAGCATCCGTCCCCCTCGACCTCCCCGTCTCCATCTTCGCAGTCCGCGCCCCAAACTGAATAGCTCTCTTCTTCTCCCTGGAAACCTTCTCCATCCCCAACCGCACCGCAACAAGCCGCAGCGACAACTTCTCCGCATCGATGCCCGTGACATCAAGTCCGAACCCGCACTTCTCCCACACAGGCGCTCGCAACACCCACGCCACGAACTCCTCGTCCAGGAAAGGGAAGCGCGTTTCCCGGCCCCAGTGCGAGAGGACGCGGTCGTCGCGGCCCAGATTCCGAGACCCGAGTCGGCTGACGTCTAGGTCGATCTCGGCGATTAGCTCTTTGAAGCCGCCGCGGGTGAAGGCTACGCTGTGACGGCCGTAGCCGGCGAAGAGCTCGTCTGCGCCGAGGCCGGAGAGGAGGACGCGGGAGGTGGTTTGTGGTGTTTGGGAATCTTGGGCGCGGGAGGCGAAGTACAAGGCGCATGCGATGGAGAGGTCCATTTCGGTGTTGTGGGGTCTCATTAGGCGTTTGACTTCTGGGCGGTGGGTGAGGGTTTCTGTGTAGGGGATGTTGATTGCGATGAAGCGCCATTTGCGGCCTGGGCAGGTGGTTTGGAGCTCGGCGTGGGCGGAGCGGCCGGTTATGCGGTCTGGGCAGGTTTCGTAGATTGAGATGGGTTGGGTTGAGGGGTTTTGGTTGGCTTTTGCGGCTGCGGCTGCAACGCGGGGGTTTTCAAATGCTACGTTGAGGAGGTCGATTGGTTCCTCGATGGGGAGGATCTCGTGGGAGAGGCGGGCGAGAAGTGTGCAGTCTAGTCCGCCGGAGAAGAGGACGGCTATTTTTGCGGTCTGGCCTGCTATGTAGCCTGGAGGTTCGGGTACGTTTTGGATTCTCAGTTCCAGTGATTGACGTAGCTTTGACTCGAGCTCTTTGACGAATGCTGAGTCTGTTGTCAATGCAGGAGGCTGTTCTGTTGGTAGTGATGTGTTCATGGGTGGAATTGATTTTCTCTGTGGTTTGTGTCAGTTGTTGATGTTGCTGGGAGAGAACGAGGTTTGACATACAATATGGCCGGCTGGTACTGACGCAGCAGAGCTCCAGGGCATAGTCTTAATATGGCACAACTCCTTGGGAGATGGAGAAGGATCTTGATAGCGGTCTAAATCAATAGTATAAACGCCATCGGTGCCCACTTCTTTGAAGCAATCCACGGAGGCACTGTCACAAATACTGCAGATTTTCAAGTTTCCTTCTTCATCAAATCCCTCGAGCAGAGATCGTCTCCCAAGACAATCTCTGCCGTAGAAAAGTCTTGAGTTGACGGCATCATAGAAAACAAAGGCAAAAGGTCCAGAGATAGTGGCAATTGCTTCAGCTAATTTCTCAAGAGAAGTCTCACGATCACTGGTCACTGTTTGCAGAAATAAGTTGAAAACTTGTTCGGTATCATTGCCTTGAACGCGCTCCCCGCCAATCTTCCAGGCTTCTCCATTCCAACAAAGCACAGATTGAGTTGTAGGGTCTACGAGTGGCTGTGTATACACATGATCACCTCTCAATGCAAGCACAGTGGATGTGAAGGTGAGATGATAGGAAAGGGGTGGATACAGCCCATCCTGTGCGTTGACATCTTTTTGCAAAGTATGAGTTTTCTGGCTGTCTGGTCCTCGCCTTTCGAGAAGACTGCGAGTCTCTTCAGTTGGCGGTGTTGGCCTTGAAGAGCTCAGCGAAAAGAAGATACCACACATGTTGGGGAAGCAGCCTTGGAATGTGGATGTGTTGCTTGACGGTTTTGATATGGAGACCTGTGACTTTTTTGGGTTATTTTAATGCCTGAGGCGTATATGATTAGTCATTCCAATAGGAATCCACGATGGATGGATGAGCCACTGGGGAGGACCTAGGCATCTGGGCAATCCACTTGAAGGTCCCACCTCAGAATGGGGGCTTGGGCACATCTATATGGCTTAGGAGCAGATATGTGCAGGTTGTCAACCACAGAGATGAAACTGCAGGTGCCACTTTGACTTGTAATGAGCTCCATTTGAAGTAACGAGGCCAAACACTAAGAACGGCAGACACGGCCATCCAAGGGTATCGGAGACTCAGCAATAGAACAATATTTCCAATTCGATCAATATAAGAGGATTTTTGTCTTCAACCTTTAAGATTTCAAACCCCGAGACATCTTGACAAAAAGTCATAGATGGGAATCCTAAATCATGCATCATTACTCTCTGATAGCACTCATTGATAGGCGGACTACCTCGGTTGAACAATGATCCGCACATCAACATGAGAGCCGCATTGTTGCGCATATTCCTAGCCTTGGAACCCCCCTGAATCTCTCAATTTAGCCCAGGCGCGCATGAAGAACATAGCCTATGTCAGCCCCAGAATCCCCGTCCTCTCCGGGTCCCGAGATGAGAGACGCCCACTATACCCATGAACTCAACAATACGCTGGCCGCTTCAACCGATCCCCCAACCAAAACACAGAACGATCATTCGAAGCCAAACACCAGCGACACCAGTGAAATGAGCTCACAGGACAAAACAGAGCCATCAGCCCTTATCGGACCGTCGGATCCCGCGGCGATGGACTCTCATATAGCAACCTCGTCACCAGCTGAGCAATCACCACTTGCGGGGCAAATGGATGGACTGTCACTCTCAGAAAGCACAACACATAATCCGACACCCACCGCAGACACTCCTGCTCCACCTCCTCCACCTGAAAAGGACGATGTCTACCGCAACCTCAACATAAGTTCTACGACCCCTGCTCCAACTTTACCACCCATCGATACGAATCGGACCCCAAGCCCCGAGAAAGAGCTCCCAGATGTGCCCGGTGACAGTGACCCGGAAACTAAACGAGATGATCAGACCGAAGGACCACGGGATGATAATCTCTCGCAGCCGGAGATTCAAAACATTATAGGACAATTTCAGGACCCCGCGCGAAGCACCGACCAAAAAGAGATCATGTCTCCACGACTCGAGCTTGCCGAGCAATTTAGAGGTGGTCCAGCCTATTTCCCACCGCGCAAATCTAGCTTAGACCCTGCGCCTGCCTCCGAATCAGTGGATTCCCCGGTCGCTACATCACCAGAGAAGCAGGCAGTACCCCAGCATCCCCACAAGCCCGATTCGCCGGTATCTAACCGGCGAGCCTCTACATCAACAATACTACCACTTCCAGAACCAGAGTCTGATCAACCATTTGATTTTCACCGGTTCCTAGAACAACTGCGTCACCGCACCGCTGATCCTGTAGCAAAATTTTTGCGCTCGTTTCTCATGGAGTTTGGCAAGAAGCAATGGATGGTCCACGAGCAGGTCAAGATCATCAGTGATTTTTTGACGTTTATAACGAATAAGATGGCCATGTGCGAGATATGGCGAGATGTATCGGACACAGAATTCGATAATGCCAAAGAAGGCATGGAGAAACTTGTGATGAATCGCTTGTACTCCCAGACTTTCGCGCCAGCCATTCCCGCCCCGCCAACGATACCCCGAAGTGCAAGTCGGAGCCGACGGAGAGAGCTTGAGAGGCTTCACGGGCCGTGGCGACGTGGCCAGCACCAGGAGGACATCGAGCGGGATGATATTTTGGCCCAGAAGATTCGCATCTATGGCTGGGTCAACGAGGCACATCTTGATATCCCACCTGTAAGCAACGGCGGGCGCCGATTCTTGAACTTGGCGCAGCAAGGTATGTCTATGTTATGGACTATTGTTGTTGACTTGCTAACTGTTTGACAGAATTATCAAAAATTAATGGCTACAGGGCTCCCCGGGATAAGGTTATATGCATTTTGAACTGTTGCAAGGTCATCTTTGGTCTATTAAAGAACTCCAAAAAGGCCGACACATCCGCCGACTCTTTCATCCCCCTCCTGATCTACGTGGTCTTGCATGCAAATCCCGATCATCTTGTTTCCAACATCCAATACATTCTTCGATTCCGCAATCAGGATAAGCTTGGCGGAGAAGCTGGGTACTATCTCTCATCATTGGTATGTTTGATACTCAACATAGGTTTATATCGCAATGCTGATATGTCATAGTCTGGAGCCATTCAATTTATCGAAAGTCTGGATCGTACCAGTCTAACCGTTAGCGATGAAGAATTCGAACGCAACGTCGAAGCCGCTGTTTCTGCAATTGCAGAACAAAATCGGGAAACCGAAACTTTTGAAGAAAAACCCTCATCTCAACCTCCTCCACCCCAGCCCCAGGCTGGACCAAGCCGTAAAGAAACCACACAGTCTAGCGATGACGACACCCCCGCTCCTGTTGCAGGGTTACTGCGGACAATCCAAAAACCTCTCTCTACCATCGGCCGCATCTTCTCTGACGAGCCAGACTCAACTCCACAAGAACACCCTCAACCCGTCCCGACGCCACAGCCTGGTGTCGCTCCACCCCGCCTTACTCCAAATGTTTATCAGCCACCGCGTGCGAGCAGCGAGGAGAGCCGCCGCTCAGGTGATGGTCGCTCATACTCCGCTCATGGTAGCGGAACCTCCGCGAAGAAAAACTTAACCCGTGTGCTCGATGCCCAGGATGCCGCCGCTCGCCAGGCTAGCGCCGAAGATGCAGAGGCGCGCCGCATACAGCGTGCTGAACATACAAATGTCGTTGAGACACTGTCGAACATGTTCCCTAACCTCGATCGGGATGTGATCGACGATGTCGTCAAGATGAAAGAGGGAAGGTGAGTCCCTTTGGTCAAGTTCTTTCATTGTGTCCCAAGCTTCAGACTAACTATTTTTGACAGGGTTGGTCTAGCTGTCGATGCGTGTCTTGCTCTAAGCGCAGAGTAGTATATAGAATAATGTAGCATCTTTTGCTTGTTCGGGAATATCATGTCAGAAACCGTCCTAGCGGCATCTGTCTCTTTCGTCTTCGATTCGCTTTCATCCAATTACGCAACCCTGGAGGTACATCTGTTCCTCTCTTGGAGAATAATCCCAAGCGTTCGTATGAGCACGTACATGCATGATCAGCAGGGTTACACACTCAAGGCGTCCAAGAAATCCATCAGTGTCAATTATGGCTATTGCAGTAGTTATTCAACTGTTGAATTATACAATTACTTATCAATTTATATGAACAAGTGTTGACCTGTTACAAGCATAATGAACATCGGCAGTTGTACGGGCGCGAATGCCCCAACTCCCCCAAGATCCCTCGGCTCCCCGCAAAACCGCGGTCTCCGGAAATTCAGTAAGCCTGTCCTCCAATTTCCTCTATTTCCTACAATAATTCCGAGGCTCAGAAATAAAGACGACCTCATCTCCCCCTTTCCCTTCAAAGGGCAACCTCGTACACCATGTCATCCCCTTTTCGTCTCGTTAACCATGTCGTGCCCGCTCAGCACATCAGGGAGTATCCCGGAGCTACGGCCAATGATCAAGAGAAGCCCCTGCAATTGGCCGTGAGACAATATATTCCTCTGGACAACCCCAATCCACAACCGGGCGATGTAACTATTCTTGCTGCTCACGCCAATGGCTTCCCCAAGGTATGCGATCTGAGATGCCGAGGTCCAGACCCGCTTTTGGAGATGCGCTTGTGGCCTTCGAGATAGAGAGTCGGAGACATACTGATTATCTATCTCAGGAACTATACGAGCCTCTATGGGAGGAAATCTACGCTCGATCCAAACAGAATGGGTTCCGAATTCGCAGTATCTGGATGGCCGACGTTGCGCATCAAGGCGAGAGCAGCGTGATCAATGAACATGATCTTGGAAATGATCGTATGTAACCTGAATCTCTGATGGGGAAACACCGATGCTTACACCGCTACAGCTAGCTGGTTTGACCACCCTCGAGACCTCCTTCACCTAGTCAATGTCAAGCGGGCTGAAATGCCCCGGCCTATTGTTGGCGTCGGACATAGCATGGGAGGCGCTCATCTGTAAGCATCTATGAAACCGAAGAGACAGACAACAGCAATCTAACATACAATTCAGCGCACAACTATGTCTCATGCACCCACGTCTCATCCACACACTAGTCCTCCTGGACCCAGTCATCCAACGCCAAACCACCCAACTAGACGGCGCCAGCCTCCAAATGAACCTGCGCAAAATCGCCCAAACAACCCAGCTATCAACCCACCGACGCGATCTATGGCCCTCCCGCCAAGCAGCCGCAGAAGGCTTCCGCCGCAGCCCCTTCTACAAAACCTGGGACCCCCGAGTCCTATCCCGCTGGATAGAGTCCGGGCTCCGCGACCTCCCAACAGCAATCCACCCACTGGACCCCAACACCCCAATAGACAAAACCACTGGACCCCCAGTGACTCTCCGCACGACCCTCCACCAAGAAGTCTTCACATTCTCCCGCCCAAACTACAACCACCACCCAGACAGCAGGAAACCCGTCAACCGCGTAACACATCCAGACCTGGACGCAACACACCCACACAGCTACCCCTTCTACCGCCCAGAGTCAGCCCGCATCTTCTCCCAGCTCCCATTCCTGCGCCCCAGCGTGCTTTACATCTTCGGCGGCAAGTCGGACATGTGTACCCCGGAGATGCGCGCCGATAAGCTCGCCAGCACGGGCGTCGGGCTAGGCGGCAGTGGCGGCGTTGCTGCGGGTCGGGTGCGTGATGTTCTCCTCGAGGATTTTGGCCATTTACTTGCCCAGGAGGCTGTAAATGAGTGTGCCGAGGCGGCGGTTTGCTGGATTGCCCCGGAGATTCGACGCTGGCGGGATGAGGAGGAGAGTTTCCGCGCGGCTTGGAGTAAGAAGTCCAAGATTGAGAAGGTTACTGTTGATGCGGAGTGGTTGAAGAATGTTCCTGCGCCGGTACGTCGGCCGAAGAAGGCGCAGAATGGGGAGTCGAAGCTGTGAGGAGTTTGGATGTACAGCTTGCTTCTTCGATATCCTAGATCCGTAACTGTTCATAGCGTTTGGTAATAGACCTTGCATGGTCTGCTTTTGCGATTGATACTAGTGTCTATGAATATAGAATCTACAAGGTTGTGTCGCCTGGATGTTTTTCTTTTTCTATTGCTTTCAATACTATGAATGAACACGCTTAATCGACGATCGAAATACTTCACAAGCCTGACTCCCATCTATAGCAACGACCCCGCGCGCCTCCGGGTAAAAGGCAAACGAACAAAAAAAAGCATGGGTATATCTATGGTCCAAAGCCAAGGAATCCGTCTCCAGGACGCATTGAGGGTTGTGCCAAAGCAACGCCAAGAACGAAAAGTGGTTTGCTCCGAGTCTCGCGGCAGAGAACAAGAAGGAGCGTGGTATCTAATTCATGTTGAGATGAGGATCAAGTTCGCAAAAGTGCAGCATACAGCCACCCAAGAACAATGGACGTGAGCAGAGAACCGGCTGTAAGAGAGAAAAGGGGAAAGCGAGAATGTCGATAGACGGCATTTTCACGTTGACTTCTTGGCTCGGGATACCCCATTTTCGGACGGAGCACCCGATGTACGGATAACTTCGGGGATGTGCCAGAAGTGTGCCCAGCGCAGGTGGTATTCGTCTTGTCGGTTGTTGAGGCAGTGACGGAGCCAAATGCCCCATACGATGTAGAGGTAAGCACCAATGCCGGTCATGACATGCCTGTGAGAAGAAATTAGCAGATGCTCTGATGGAAATCGCATGTTCAAGATCATACCACCACCCATGTCCTTCCAGGAGGAGACCCCATGGAAGGCCGACAGCACGGCGCATTCGCCGAATCTCGGTGCAGAACACGTTATCCAAGTTCCAAATGAAGAAGCCTCCCAGAAACATGCTCAGCCCATATGCGACCATGAACCACATGGTTTTGAGGGTCTTCTCGTCGCGCACGTTCTCGTAATGCTGGTGCTCCTGTGTTGGAACGGGGAGTCCCTTCTTCTGGCGCGCGAGGCGGTCTTCCTCGGTCGAGTGGCGCCACTTTGGTCGGAGGGTTACTTCCATGGTGTGCATGCTGCGTAGGACGACGACGGTGGTCAATAGTGCGTATGCGTTCTGGTGGAAGACCGGGTCTTGGAGATAGTGGTAGTATAGAGTGATGAATATAGCAAGACTTGCGAGAGAAATGCCCAGGAAGAGGCGTATGGGGGTGGTTCGGGAGTATGAGAATGAGGCGTAGGCCATGAGACATGTTGTGTAGATCATCGAGAGTTCATCCACAAGTTGCATGGGGTCTGTATTGATATCCAACGGTCAGCATTGCTCGTAGGAGGAATCGCATATTGAATTTAGGTATTGTTCTTTCAATGCCCGCCACCTTTCAACTGAGCTGTGGGGCATGAAAGAGCTAGAGGGGGACTTGCACTTCAGGGTCGAATGGAACAGGAAACTCCCCGTTCCAACCACCAGGTACCCCAACAGAGCGACCAGGAAGATCTGGTCATGTCCATTGCGGCGGCAGCTGATGATGCCTTGAACTCCAAGATACATGAACAATAGATTCGTGAGTGTATTGACGATCTCCGCAGCGTACTCGGTAGCATAGTAGTCCTGCGTGAAAGGGTATCTTAGTATGGTTCCTGTCTATCATCGCCTGATGATCGTTTTGGGAATACACACCTCTTCGCACCAGTTCAAGGTAGAAGTAACAGGCTCCCAGTATCCATCCTTTGCAGGTGGGTAGGGAAAGAAAGGTAAAGACCAAGGCATTCTTCTGTACACCTTTGAAAGATGTCAATTCTGTAAGCTTCGTAAGCCCTGTGAGCTCTGGAAGCTTTAAATCACAAGAGAAGAAGAAAGCGAAGACAACAAATGCCACATGACGTCGATTACACACGCATCGGGGCTGATTGGCCGTCCGTGCACTCCGCGAGTTGCCGGATGCGGCTTCTTTCTCTTTGTACATCTACACACTCTCTGCTGTCTTTCTTCATATAGTGATGGTGAGGTTTTGATCTCTAGTCCTCGCAATTTCTTGGACTCTCAGCTATAAGACAATATGCATATGTATATACGTCTATCGCAAACAGGCTATATAGCCTCACCGAGGTCTCGGCTCAGCATGAGAGATCAAACACAATAAGAACTACATTAGGTAAATGGTTTATATATGCTATTAAGCAAACTGTCAAAGACCCAAAAAATATGCCCAATTGACAATTATATTAAAAAGATCATAACAAAGTAAGTTGTGAGGGAGAATTAGTATGGGCGCCCGAAAGCACTACTGGCACCCAATGCACTAGATCTTGTTTACTGTAGTTACTACCTTGACACTGCTACCCTCAACTCCTTGTATTGAATATGCTCCTAATTCAATTGTTACTCAATCGAACTTCAATTGGCTGAATGTCTCAATTGCCTTAATGAAAGAGCTCATAACTCCCGATGTCCGGAGTCCGGAGCCTCTTATCGATAGGGCATCTCGCTGATCCCGATGACTTCACTATTTTCAACCTCTGTCCGTGATTGACCTCGGTAGTCCCTTCAGCCTGCAAATATTCGTGGGTATCCGGCTTATTCAGACCTACTTGATTCCTCCCTGGTGGATTGCGAATTAGTGCCCGTCTCTAGTTGTGACAGTCCTAGTGGGCTTTTCTAAATTTTTTTTTACGCATCCGGTGGATCTCAACGCCTTCCTTGACCGCCATACGACACACTGATGGACCTCGATCTGGCATCGAATCAGTTCTCTTTATAACAAATCCATTACCCGTCACGAAACTTGTGGTCCAAGTCGACCTGCGCAACCAGAGATGTCGAACAATGGGACAATAACGGTGCCGCAGGTGAAGGCAGGCACCTCGACAAGTATGTTTCCTGTTTACCTCCAATGTCTCTCTGTTATCATTGCTAATCTTCATTTTCTTCTTACTCCAGCCTCAAAAACACCCTTTCACTTCGCCGCTGGTCTTTGCTCTGGCCTCACATCCTCCATCCTCCTTCAACCCGCTGATCTTCTCAAGACTCGGGTCCAGCAATCCCAGGGAGCCGCGCTCCTCCCAACATTGAAAGCGATCGTCTCTTCTCCGAACCCAATCCGTGGATTATGGCGCGGCACACTCCCTTCCGCCCTCCGCACTGGCTTTGGGTCAGCACTATACTTCACCAGTCTCAATGCGCTGCGCCAAGCCGTTGCGCAAACAAACTCTCTGGCCCTAGCCAGTCCAGTCACAGGCGCTACTTCATCATCCGTCCTCCCCAAACTCTCAAATACAGCCAATCTCACCACGGGAGCGGTCGCAAGAGTCGCCGCAGGATTTGTAATGATGCCTGTGACCGTGCTCAAGGTCCGGTATGAGTCCGACTACTATGCATATCGGAGTTTAGTAGGCGCAGGACGCGATATCGTCCGAACCGAAGGCCTGCGTGGTCTATTTGCAGGATTCGGCGCCACTGCTGCTCGTGATGCGCCTTATGCGGGTCTCTATGTTCTCTTCTACGAGCAACTGAAGCGCCGGCTCGCTCTGATGGCCACAACACCCTCGAAAAATGGCGATGCACCAGTGACTGGTGTATCCTCTTCGTCAATACACTTCGTATCCGGTGGAGCTGCTGCCGGTCTCGCAACGGCAATCACCAATCCTTTCGATGCCGTCAAGACTCGACTGCAGCTGATGCCCGCCAAATATGGGAACATGGTGCATGCCACGCGTTTGATGATCCACGAGGATGGCATGCGCAGTCTCTTCGGTGGGCTCGGTCTTCGCATGGCTCGCAAAGCTATTAGCTCGGCTTTGGCTTGGACCGTCTATGAGGAACTCATCCTCCGCGCCGAGAGGCGGTGGGAGTCGAATCACCAAATCGGCCTTTAGGCCAGCATTATACCTGACCTCTTGGCTATCACATCCTCTTATCTCATACCCCTCCACTTTTTGTATCATAGTCTGTTCAAACCCTCCGACAAAAGCTTGTGGTTTGCCATCTGGTACCTTGCTCGGCTACACCTTGCCTTGAGCTTGATCCAATGGAAGGTCTCCATCATTATCTAAGGCTTGGGATATATATATCATACTGTACCTTTAGATGTCGCTTATCAAACTATATCTAGTTTCTACTTTAGAATTCGTCTTGGTGTTGTGACCCCGAATGGCCGTGTCAGGCAATTTGCACCTACCTATAATAGATAGAGACTTACATTCGAGTGAGCTAGATATAAAGTTTTAAGCATTTCTACTTAAGGCCTTATAAAGACTGCTTATAAGTTTAGTAACTATTAGTATCCTAGGTCTATCTCTTCTTAGCCCCTTATTCAGAGCAAAAGTCTAACTAATATATAGATTGTTCGAGGTTACAAAGAAAACTGATAATCAAGTTGATATGTAAGATGTCCTATTCAATGAGAGTTGTAAAGCCTTTTCCTGTATAATCCTAAGCTCTAAGTTTGTTATAAACTAAGGCCTAAATCGAAAGATGTAAGTATTAAATAACAAAAAATAACAAAAAATATATTATTTACAGGAATAGCCTTTTCATCCCAACCCGCTATTTCCGGTTTACAATTCCGAAAAACATGCTGCCTGGAGCACCGGCACTATTCTGGTTTTGGTGCTAGGCTGCTACACTTTATATATATGCTCACAGCGTCAACTGGTTATGCCCAGCGGCAAAGGCCCACTGCGAACCGAATCTGCGCTGTATCTATCTTCTCATCCTCAAGACATCACCTCCGTTCTGATCGCCAGCCTGGTAGCTCGCCATATGGGAGGACAAAAGGTACTCGAATCCATCGTCCTTGATCCTGCCGAACCAATCAAGGAGCTCCATCTCCGCCAAGTCAGCTCTTCCCTTCCTCACTCCAACAAACGCCTCCATGTCGCATTCCCTCAGACGAACATGGCTCTCATGGTGTAAGAATCGCGCTCTCGGCGAGTAGCCAACAAGCGATTCGCAGAGGGCCCCAGTTACCTCATCCATCTTCAGCAAGTCAATGTGACCTCTCCAGCCCGCGATGTTTGGCTTTATCTTGTGCATCTCACTGTGCTGAGCCAGCCACTGCATCACTGGCGTCACCACATCACGCGGAGGCTCCGGGCCGCCTGCAATGAAGCGGTGGATAGACACGGGGATGTTTAAATCGGCATTTGCCTGCTCGAGAATGCGCTCGCCCGCCCATTTGCTGGCGACATACCCGTTGCTTCCGTCAGTGGCGGGTTGGTTCTGAGCAACCGAGGCTCCGATCGGGGCGTAAGCGGTCGTGGGCAAGACGCCAGAGGATGAGATGAAGTGGATGGGAACACGGCGGCCTGCTGCTAATTTGACGAGTTCTCTGATTGGCTGCACGTTCGTCTGGCGGAGGGCGTGGTAATTGTCCCAGAATGAGCGGACGGCGCCGAGATGAATGATCACATCAGCTGTCAATGAGAGGTCCTCAAACTCAGGATTGCTGAGACCCAGCATTGGGTCAGACAGATCCCCATGGTGGACTGAGACCTTGGGCGAAGACACCACAGGCTTGTCACGGACACTCACACAGTGAATTTCGGTGATGTTAGGGTCATTTTCAAGCCGCTTCAGGAGGTGACGGCCGAGGAACCCGGTGGCACCGGTGAGCACGACGACTTTGGGTTGATTCCGGGGTGCGGTATAGGGTTCAACGGGAATTGGTGTTGCCACAAACGGCACAGCCGTCTCGCGGTCCCAATCAATGGCTTCGACACCGACGCTCTCTTCGATCTTGCAGGCCATCTCGCCAAGGGTGCTGCTCTTCATGAGCTCGAAGACAGACAAGACGACACTGAGCTCTTCGCGGATGCGAGTTTGTAGGCGGACGATTAGGAGGGAGTTACCACCAACCGAGAAGAATGTGGTAGCAGGCGTGATAGAGATGTTAGTTACGTGCGTAGACAGCACGTCTTGCCACAAGCGGAATAGCTGAGTCTCAGTATCGGTAAGTTCGTCGCTGAGGGTCGGAGTTCCAATATGTTCTGGGAGTGGAAGCGCTTTGACGGCCTTCCTGTCAACTTTGGAATGGTTGTTCAATGGCAAGTGCTCAATAGGAATAGCCATAGCGGGAACCATATATCGTGGAACCGGTAAGTCTTGAAGGACATTCTGAAGAAAAGCGTCCTTATCGGCAATGTCGCGTTTGGTGTCGAAGACGACGTGGGCAACCAAGAAGTCAGAGTCCTCGCCGTGAACAGTGACGATGGCTTCCAGGATTGCACCGTTGCCCGCGCGCACGATGTTACTTTCGATGTCTCCAAGCTCAATTCGGAGACCACGGATCTTTACCTGAAGGTCGGAGGAGATACGGTGTCGGAAGAGGAGTGATCCATCCTCGCGAAAATGTCCGTAGTCACCAGTGCGGTACATTTTTGTCCATCCATTTGCCACATAGGCCGCAGATGCGAATGGGTTGGGTATGAATTGAGTGGAAGTCAAGGCAGCGTTGTTGGCATAGCCGGCAGCAACGCCTGCTCCACCAATGACGATCTCACCTGCTATGCCAATTGGCAAGGGCTTGAGATCTCCGTCAACGACATAAGCTGAATAGTTCGGGTACTGGGAGCCAATCGGAATATCACCCTGCTCTCCTTGACGGTAGTCGATCTCATGGAAGCTTGATCCGCAAGAAATTTCTGCTGGGCCATAGCTGTTGATTAGACGTACATCGGACAAACTCAAGGCCGCAAACTGCTTTGCGACGGTGTCTGTGAGTCTTTCACCACCAGCAATTGCGTACTTCCAGTCGGAACATTGTCGGAGTGTGCCCATCCCGTACTGAAGCCACATGAGATATTCGGACGGTGTTGCTTGTGAGTAAGTGATATGCTCATCTCGCATCACCTTGGTGATCTCTAGTGGATCGCCCCTCTGGCTCAGGGGGCACATGAAGACAGATCCGCCAGTTGCAAGACCGGTGAATATTTGCTCCAGTGAAATATCAAAGCTCAGTGTGCTCTGCTGCAGCGTGGTTTGTGGGGTTTCCATGCCGTACATTTTGATGGAACCCTCAATGTAGTTTCGGAGACCCTCATGCTTGACTGTGATACCTTTGGGAGTTCCAGTCGAACCGCTGGTGTAGATGATGACAGCGGCTTGCGCGCTCCGAGACAAATCTGGAACAATTGCAGATGCATGGGCGGGAACATCGCTGACATTGAGCATAAGTGCATTGCCCGCACACAGGCTGTTTGCGTTAGGGCTGGTGGTGGCATCTGTCAAAATCACACTTGGCTGGCAAGTTTCGACGATCGCCGCTAGGCGAGTTAGTGGGTTCGCGACGTCCATGGGAACATAGATGCAGCCAATTCGCCAGATAGCCAGAAGCGAGACGATCCAATCAACGTTTGGCTGTTGGAAGACGATAACCCTAGATCCTGGATCCACGCCGGCCTTTTGCAAGGTGGCTGCAATGGCTTGACTTCGGTTCATAAGTGCTCCGTAGGAGATTGAAGTACCATTGCCGCCTCTCACAGCCACTGCGTCCTTGTTTTGTCTTGCAACTTGTTCAACACGACTCGAAAGAGTTTCAGGCCATTGGGACAGCAAGTCAGGTCCTTTGCCCATATCGAGTGCTTGCTGGATTTGTGCTTGACTGTATAGCGAAGGCTCGCCTGTCCTCATGGTTGGTGCATCAACGAAGGCGTCCAGCAGGTTGATATACGACTCGAGCAGCAGGGTTGTGGCATGGCGATCATAGATCGTCGCCTGTGTCTCAAATATGATACCTGGACCTTGATCATCTTCAACGACGGTGATGTTGATATCGTAATTTGTCTCTCCGGCGTTGTTATGCTGCATATTAATCTGGCAGTTGCCAAACTTTGAAATCTGCTTCACGCCAACTTTGTAGTCAAAGAAAGCTTGAAAGAACGGAGCATGAGTTGACGAACGCTCGACGTGATGGAACTCCTGGAGCATCATGTCGAAGGGCAGCTTGGAGTTGGCCAGCGCGGTGTATGCTTGATTCCTGGTTTCTGTGACCGAGGCAGCAAAAGTCTTTGCCTCGTCAGGCTGAAATCGTAGAGGGAGAAGATTAAGGAAGAGACCAATTGTTCTAGTGATGTCGTCGTCGGTTCTGTTAGCATCAGCGATACCGATCGTGAGGTCAGCAACGCCAGACAATCGGGCAAGGAGGATGCGGAAGACGGTGAGATAGACGTGGAAGTTTGTCGAACGACTCATTTTAGCAACAGCCTTGACCTTCTGCCCAACAAATGGGCTGACTCGCCTCGAGACTTCGTTGCTCTTGAAAGCAGGAATGGGTACACGCGAACTGCTTATGGCCATTGGAAGAAGTGGAAGCACAGCTGGTGAGTCATGAAAGACATTCTTCCAGTATTCAAGCTCAGAATCCATTTCACCGGCTTGGAGCGCCTTGCGTTGGTTCACTGAGAAGGTGGGAAATTGCATTGGTGAAGGACCCAATGGTGTGCTATTGTATGCTTTTTCCAGATCGGACAGCAGCACCTGCAAGCTGATACCGTCCATGATGATATGGTGGTAAACGACAAGCAGGTAGTGCGCCGTGGTATTGAGCGTAAGAAGGGTCATGCGGAGGAGATGAGGTTTACCCAAATCGAAGTCGTGTCTTTTATGGATCTCGTATTCTTGAGCTGCTTCATCGACATGGTTGATCATTCGGTGCTCTAGCTTGACGTGATTCGTGTCGGAGACGCTTTGAACTGCCATGCCAGGCTGCGAAAAGTCATTGACGAAAAAGGTTCTGAGAGACTCGTGTCTCATGGCGACGAGCTCAAGCGCTTGTGCAAGCTTATCGACTTTAAGATTTCCATTCAATTGGTACTGGAAGGCGACATTAGAAGCCGTACGATCCTCGAGGAAGAGATCGAGAAGCCAGAAGCGTGACTGTGACAGAGACACCGGCTCTGTCCTCAAGACTTTGAACTCACTCAGCTCCTTACTTTCTGCAATCTCTCCTAGGTCTGAGAATGACGAATTTCCGCCGACACTCGATGGCGGCGTCGCAATAGATTCCCCGCTCGAGTGCGTGTCCGTGGTGGTAGCGGTGTCAGCAGTAAGGGCGTGCCGGAGGGCAGGGCGTGCCAAAGAAGCGTTCTCCTCCGTTTTGCTTGCGCTGGTAGCAACGGACGGGACATCTTGGTGCATGAGCGGGCGTTTTGCAGGCTTTTCCTTCTCGGACTTCGTAATTGATGGAGTTGCTGTATCGTCGAGCATGGGAACGAGCTCCGCAGGTAACTTCTTAGAAGCTTGCTCCGCAAGGTCAGAGACAGATCCACCACCAAGAATTTTCAGAACAGGCATATCCGTTTGTAGCTCTTTCAAGAACCAGGAACGAACTTCGACAGCTACAAGAGAGTCGATGCCGATCTCCACAAGCGGGGCATCCATATCCATTTCCTCGCCTGTCAGCTGCAGAACGATCTGCAACTTGGCCGCGAAGCAGGTCTTGATGATCGAGATAACTTGTTCCGCAGTTGTGGCTTCAATTAGTTGTTCGCGAACTGGTTGGACTGTTTGTGAGGAATCCGCAACGGCTTTCGTCTCCTGCGTATCAATGAGATAGTGAGACAAGCGTGGGTACAGGATCCAAGGAGGAAGATTCTTGCGATCCGCAGGAACTCGCTCAATGCCGGTACTTATGACTGGCTCGAGGTTCATCTCCGGAATACCAGCGAATATTGTCTCGGCAAACATCTGGTGCAGGTCTGTTTCCGAAAGCGGCATGTATGAGTACTTCTCAAACGTTTCTTGGACGACTTGAGAAGCACGTTCAATGTAGCCAATACCAGCGACTCTGCCAATGTCAAAGGCACTCCCAGCTAAGCCGCGAGCTCGCCTTTGTCGGACCAGGCTAGTCATGTAGGAACAAGCAGCTGCATAGTTGCTTTGACCAAAAACGCCACCGACAGAGGAGGTCGAAGAGAAGCATACGAAAAAGTCGAGTGGGGTGTCGTAGAAGATCTCATCAAGCCAATTACTACCATCGATCTTTGGTCTCAAGACGTCGGTCATTTGCTGGTACGTCATCTGCGAGAACAAAGTGTCTTTCAAAACCATCGCAGCATTGGCGACGCCCATGATCGGCGGGTAGGATGCCTGAATGTCTTTGACGACCTGAATAACATCGTCTTTTCTTGTTACGTCCATAGCGTAGACTGCGACTTTGGCACCGTAAACCCTGAAAGAATCAAGCCACTTTTGGTCCACACTGGGATGGCGGCTGGTCAACAGGATGTTTCGCGCACCGTTCCGAACCATCCATTCACACAGCGACTGACCAATTTGACCAGTCAGACCGACCATGAGATAGGACTTGTCAGCCGAGAACAGAGGTGCCGCATCAATGGTGTCAACAATAACAGAAGCGGTGCCTTCGGCAGTCCAATCAACAAGGGTGGTAGGATGCAAAGTTGTCTTAACATCGGTAACCTGACTCAGGGAAAGCTGTGTTGGTTTATGGCCAGGGACGTGCTGTCCCGCGGCTGTAGCAGCATTCTTCAGAAGGGAGATGAGCTTCTCTTGGTCTTGGAAGAGACCTGAGCTTGTCGCCCGCCAAAGATCTTTCGAGCCAGTGTACTGAACACCTGGCAGGGCTTGCTGGATAAGAGCAGATACTTCCTTGGACTCATCGTCGGTTGCTAGGTCCAAAAAGTTGGTGACTCCAGTGGGCAAGAGGTGCTTGATGTTTTGACCGTGCATCCAGGGGCTAAGTCTGAGCCAAGAAGGATCCTCGTCCGCCCTAGAGGTACTGAAAATGATTTCAAAGTTTCTGGCAGATGCTTGCCCCCTGAGAGCTTGCGCAAGGGAGGATCCGAGGGAACCAGTACCGGGCTCGTGAACAAGGACTTTGGCCCCTAAAACAACTGTGGAGAGCATGCGGGCCGCCAGAAGTTCCGCCGCAATGGCAGACAGAAGATCGGCTGGGTCTTCCCGTGCGTCTGTAGGAATGGTGACCACTGGGTAGGATTTATTCGAGTTTGAGGAAGAAAGGGCGATGACGGCATTGGATGTCGAAATTTCAAGCCCAACACTGACGAACAAATAAAGGCCGGCAGTGATACCCAGTGCCGACAGAGTCGAAACGCACGTCTTCATGACGGATTTGCCTTCCTTCCCTTTGCTGAAGAATGGAACGTCCTTCAAGACCCGCAAACCGGAGCCTGTTTCACTAATGGAGATCACATCCGACTTCAGGCTGGCGTGTTTAGTGACTGGGCGTCTTTGAGAGTTGATGCGATCATTCCTCGTCGGGTCAGGAAGCATGCGCGGTACGTAGAGGCTTCCATGCTGGAACATGAGCTCGGTCTCCTTAGTGTACAACAACTGTTGATCAAGGCGATCAGAAGCTTCCCACTGGCTCACAGTATGCAGACGCAGGGTCACCTCCATGATCAATGCAGAGACTCCATCCAGGCCAGAAGCAACATCAAGATGTTGTACTGAGAGGTCAGGCATCTCATGAATAATACACCTTAGGAAGCCAACCATGGCCTGCTGATAAGGATGGTCGCGAGAATTGCGACCAACCCAGAGCAATGTCTGAGAATGCTCTAGCACAATCTTGAGAGCATCCATCTTCTCAGGTGTCAGACTCTTGAACATTGGGTCTTCGAGATCTGAGAGACAGATCACAGTTTGTCCGGGAACAACAGAGCTTTGAGCGCTGATTAGGTCTGCGAAGGACTCAACTGATTGACAGCTCAGTCCGGCAATGTCGGCGATGTCCTCGGCGATCTTAGACACTTCCAATGATTTGCCACCGATGATCGTGAGGTGGGAGATTTGTGCGGCGTTAGATGAACGGTAGAGAGGCTTCCTCAGATAACTGACACGATTGTCCACGGCCTGTGCTGAGATGACCGAGAACGGCCAGGCCAGTCCATCACGATTGGGAGTGGTTGAATCAACTCCGCAGAAGCCGGATTGGCGAAGAACAGTATTCCAATCCTCGAGAGGCATGGTAGGAGCATAAGGACGCCCATCTTCGCAGCCAGCCCACCAACCTGAAATACCGCCGAACATTGAAGTGAACGCAGCAAGCTTGTTGTTGGTGATTTCGAGCAACATCAAGTATCCGCCAGGCTTGAGAAGACGGCGAACGTTGTTGAGTGTTTTCTCCATCGATTCGGTAGCGTGAAGAACGTTGGAAGCAATGATGAGATCATATGTGCCTTCCCGGAAGTCCTGAGACTCAGGTGTTCTCTCGGTATCAAAGCTCTTGAAGATCAGTTTATCCTTCCAGTCGCTGAACGCCTCAGCGGCTTTCTCAAAAAAGCCACTGGAGATGTCTGTGTAAGTGTAGGAGGAAAAGGTGTGACCGATGGTCTCGAGAACGAATTTGGTCGCGCCTCCTGTGCCAGCACCTACCTCAAAGATCTTGGCCCTTGGATAAACGTGCGTGAACTGGGAGACCATTCTGCCCAAGGTCTCGTTGTAAATCTGAAAGCCAAGGCCATATTTGTAAAACTCGTCCAGTAAGCCGTCTTTCATCATATGTTCAATCATCGTTGATTGACGTCGAACGGCAGATGGAAGAGTCTCGCCCACGGTTCTCACCAAGCGGCAATCCACGGAGTCAGCATGCGCTTCAAAGAGAGCATCGATCTGTGTTTGGGTGTCATTCCGCCACTCTGACTGGATATAGGGATGCTTTCCAGCATCAACGAGAGACAAGGTCCAATTAATCGAATCCCGCAGGCGTTGAAAATGCCACTCAGACTTCGTCCAGTCTGCCTCAGTAAGCTCAGAGATCCACTTTCTGTAGTAGAAGAAGGCAAATCTTTCACGAACAGTGCCAAGCTCCATGTCATTCGTTGATGGTTTCAGTTCGCCAAGAGCCAGTTCCCCATTTGGAGCTGCGACGCCCAGCTTGTTGTATGAGAAGACAGTGCGATCGTCTGAAGCCGTGGCCATCGAGACGGGCACAACAGCAGCGCCTTGGACCTGGATCATAGCGTGTTGCTCGTCGGCGCTGAGTATGTCTAGATTGCCCCGAATCGAGTCGACAGTGTTCGCCTCAGGGGCAAGGAGTTGAGCTCGCACCGGAAGCTGGACTGAGTGTAAAGGTAGCGTAGCACAGAGTTCTGGATTCACGCGGATACACTCGAAGAACGTTGGGATGTGCAAAGACCACAAGCGTCCATCACCAGGCGCCGAGTATGCCAAGATAGCACTCTGGAAAGCCACGTCAAGCAGCGTGGGGTGAACCATTAACCTTTCAGATTCATCGCCGTAGTCGAAGCTAGATATCAGAGCAGTAGCCTGATTGTGCTTGCGCTTCAAGTTTGACATAGTGCGGAAAGAGTCAGAGTATTCATATCCAATGGTTGAGAGAGAAGTATAGAATCTCTCCGAGTCGGTCTCGGTCATATTCGAGTCGTCCAGCTGGATTGGTGGCAGGACCGACATCGAAGGCTCACCGAAGATCACGTTTATTGTACCGCTGGCGTTGACTTCAAGGTCTCGCGCCGACTTGATAGCAGCGGAGTAAACGGAGAATCTCGCTGCCCGAGACTTCAGATTCGATTTGCTTGGAGTAATATCCGTTAGAGTTACCAGAGTCTCAGAAGCAGGATCGGATTCGCCTCCAAAGGTGATGGCTTTTCCAATGACCAGATCTCGCAGTTCGATCAATTTGATAGGCCTGTTTCCAATAATGGACTTGGCTGCCTCAAAGGCCATACTAGCGTAGCCAGCTGCTGGAAATACCGGCTCACCCTGCAGCGCGTGGCCCGTCAGCCAAGGTACCTCTGAGATCTTAAGCACATTCGACCAGCGACGCTCGAGCTCAGTATTGTCAACATGTGGTACACCGAGCAGCTCGTGGAATGGGTCCGATCGACTTCTCATCCTACGTGCGATGCGAGACTCCTGCCAGTGGGTTCTCTGGTCCCAGTGGTAGGCAGGCAGACCAGTGACGAGCTTGGCATGCGGAGCGTCAAGGAAAAGTCGCTCGAAGGCAGCGAAGTCAACAGCCTCAGGGCCAAATTGGGTCCACACATAGCCCAGACCGTCGGCGAATGCTTCAACGTCGTTGAGACCTCTGTGCATAACACCGGCGTAGGGAAGGTTGAGGCCAGTTTCGGCAATGTTCTGCTGTGTTGGGCCCTTGAGAGCAGCGTGAGGCCCAACCTCAATGGCAAGAGTTGGCTTCTCAGCTTGAGCTGCTGCCGTCACAGCTTCATAGAAGGAGACTCTCTGTATCATGTTGTCACGCCAGTATAAATCTTGAAGTAGGGTAGTCGGCTCCATAACCTCACCACCTGTCACACTGGAGTACCAGGTCACAGAGGTATCGCGGTTTCGGTTAACTTCAACTTTGCATGCACGCAAAGCCTCGATGTAGGGATCGCCGCAAGCCAGCATATGGTGTGAGTGGTAAGCGGTGTCGACCTTGAGCAGACGTGCGAACTTCTTTTCCTCTTCGAAGACAGCCTTGACCTCAACGATAGCATCTGCATCGCCCGACAAAGTAACGCTTGCTGGGGAGTTGTGTGCAGCGACCACGACACGTCCAACAAAAGCGTCAAGCTCAATCACTTCGGTGGCATCTTCGAGAGATGTTCCAACAGCAAGCATAGCGCCTTTATGTTCGCTCGATCCGCCCGCAAGCTTCGCGTAAAAGCCACGGTAGTAGGCAATTCGAATAGCATCCCGGGCATTGATAAAGTTTGCAGCGTATGCCGCACCAATCTCACCAGAGGAGTGGCCCACCACAGAACTTGGCATAATCCCGGCGCTGCGCAAGAGGTCGACGAGCACAATTTGGACTGCTGTACACAGCGGCTGTGAGAAAGCGGCTTCGGTGATACAAGAAGACTTGGCATCAAGGAGTAATTGATCAGCAATTTTCCAGGTCGGTTGGTGTGTAGCTGGCAAGGTTGCAAGGGCATCATCAAGCTCCTGCAATCGGCGGCGAACAAATTCAGAGGAACGTATTAGTTCAGCACCCATGGCTGGCCATTGCGCGCCCTGACCAGTGAAAATACCAAGGACCTTTGGAGCGCTTGAACTCGATCGGATGCCAATGTTCGCGTCCGACTTATCCTCGTACTCTTTGAGTCTGAGCTCGATCTTTCGGATCAAGCCTTCGACGTCAGAAGCCGAGAATGCGATTTTATGCGGGAAAGTAGAACGACGCTGCTGGAGCGTCCAGGAAAGATCCCGCATGTTGACCGGGTTGGTTTTTAGATAGTCCAAGTGTGCCTGCAGATTGGAAACAAGCGAGGTGTTTGACGCTGCGGAAAAGACAAAAGGAGTAGCCGGTACAATCAGGGCGCTGCTAGCGTTGTCAACCTGTGCTTGATAGCTCTCCAAGATGGCGTGAGAATTGGCGCCGCCGAAACCAAAACTATTCACACTTGCCCTTCGCACAGCATCTTTAGACAGGACAGGCCATGGCATTGCATGAGTTGGAACCTGCAGGCCCTGAATGAAAGGTTCAATGCTCGGGTTAAGGCGATTGAACAGCAGGTTAGGGGGAATGACGCCAGCTTGAAGGGATAGTGACGCTTTGAGTAGACCGGCTATTCCAGCAGCACCCTCCGTGTGACCAATGACGGTCTTGATCGACCCAACATACAAAGGATCACTGTCAAGTCCTCCAAAGGTGGAGTGGATTGCGGCTGCTTCCTTAGGGTCTCCTACCTTGGTACCGGTACCATGTGCCTCAAAAAACTGAGGTCTGTCGGCGGGATTTGCAAGGTCAAGACCAGCTCGAGCATAGGTGCGGCGGATAAGTGCAGCTTGCGCCTCCGAGCTTGGTACAGTGATTCCCTGTGTGCGGCCATCTTGGTTGATGCCAGTCTCACGGATGATACATTCGATGTGGTCACCATCAGCAAGAGCGTTGGTCAGCGTTTTAAGAACAACTGTCGCGATACCTTCGCCGCGGGCATAGCCGTCAGCATCAGCATCCCACATGCGGGATCTGCCCGTGGGCGACAGCATGTGCATGTTACTCTCGGCCACATACATTTCTAGAATCCGTTAGCTTGATCGCTCGGTGTAGAGAGTTGGCTTACCAGGGCCTAGAAGCAGAGTACTGCCACATGCAATAGCAACTCTCGAGTCGTTAGACCGTAGTGCTTGAACAGCATTATGCACAGCGATCATACTAGAAGAGCATGCTGTGTCGATGGTCATAGACGGTCCACGCCAATCGAAAAAGTAAGAGATTCGGTTTGAAAGAATTGCGCGCGATGTGCCAGTCGCAAAGTATGTTGGTAGACTGTTGGCATCTCTGAGAAGGCTGGTTTCATGGTCCCCTCCCATAACACCAACATAGACAGCAGTGTCAGAGCCACGTAAAGACTGGATGGTGTGGCCGCCAGCTTCAAGGGCCTCGTAGACAGTTTCAAGCAAGAGGCGCTGCTGAGGATCAATAGACTCAGCCTCCCCTGCACTAATGCCAAAGAAGTTGGCATCAAACTTGGTAAGATTCTCCTCCAGGGTGTAGGAGTGTAGAACATTGGACGTGCCATGGTGATCCCCGTCTCTGTGGTACCAGCCTCGCACATCAAAACGTTCTGTAGGTATCTCCGTCAAGATATCATGTGGACTTTCCAGCAGCTGCCAGAGAGCAGCAGGAGAATTGGCAGCACCGGGGAAACGGCAACCGCTGCCGACAATAGCGATGGGCTCAGATCGTTGATAATCCATATTGTGCAAAAATGAATGATAGAATATGTGGAATATAGGAATAACAAGTTCGACGATGTTGGAACCGAATGCGAGGACCCAAGCAGCTACCACATCCTTCTCAAGTCTTTATAGATTCTATGGAGCGAGCGATATCATGGAGCAAGACACTGTCTATTTTAGGAAAGCGATTCCTTCATTTCCATTGGCTGTTAAACATCCGAAGCCACAAGAAAACAACATCCTCCGCGCCATCCCTATGATGGATTCCTTTCCTAACAGGTGATGGATCTCGATTGGTTAGAATACATTGCTCGAACCAGAATAAAATGGCTGAAACAAGAAAAAGGATACAAACAAACATGAAAAAAGCTGTTCTGATCAAGTCCAAAGGAATTACCCAAAAAACCAACACACATGCCTTGTGAAGGGCCAACAAGATCGAACGTTATCACCGAACGATTGGTTTGCTTTGATATCGGTTCCTGTGAGGCTGTGACAGGGGTTGGGGAGTGCGATTGGCCCTCGAGCAGAAGATGCAGAACACCCTACGGAGCGTGACATGATTACGTTGAAGCACAAGTTTGAGATTGAAGACAATGACTATGTACGCCATCTAGATACGCCGCTTCGCCCCATCGATGGACGCCTACCGCTTTACTATTTCAGGCCATAGCGTGATCTGATCCGTTCTGATCTGTAGCCACGCGTACCACGTGGGTTATTAGGACTCAATGCAAACGTGATTTCCATTTTTCCTACAGCCATTGGTTTTATCGAATTTGACACTATTAAGGATCTAGCAAGTCATGCCAGATTCTTCGACTTATTAACACCCATATTGAGACCAAAATCTGCGCCACCGCTTAGTAGCGTGCTAAAAGGTCGAAGGATCTGACATGATTAGTCCTGACAAACGGGTGCGTTTGGGCCGGACTTTCTGCCCGTGGCCTTCCCAGGTACCGGTCTAATGCAGGACTACCTAGGTAGGTAAGAAGGGGTTGGCACGGGGCGTTCCACCTGCCCTGCTGTGGCCCGGGGGTGGCCCGCGGGCATCTGTCAGCCCTAATCGTGCCAGATCCTTCGACTTATTAACACCTATATTGAGACCAAAATCTGCGCCACCGCTTAGTAGCGTGTTAAAAGGTCGAAGGATCTGACATGATTAGTCCTGACAAACGGGTGCGTTTGGGCCGGACTTTCTGCCCGTGGCCTTCCCAGGTACCGGTCTAATGCAGGACTACCTATGTAAGTAAGAAGGGGTGGCCCGCGGGCATCTGTCAGCCCTAATCGTGCCAGATCCTTCGACTTATTAGCACCTATAATTAGACCTCACCAACATCTACACCACTAACACCCATTGAACGATGCACCCCCAGATTCGCGGAGCCCAGCCGCAATCCTGCGTTGCTACCGGTAGATTCATTGGCTGATAATGTATACGATAGTTGATAAATTACCATTCATATATCGACTATTCTGTCACCTGGCTCCGCTCATGACACCTGCTCTTGAACCACGCAAATGGAAAGCAATTTGGCCAGACCAACCTCGGCAAAACGAGCCTCATGCGATCGCTGTCATCTTCAGAAAATCAAATGCCCTCGACCGGATTTGGACGATTTGAGCAGCTGTGCCCGATGCCAATATCTGGGGATACAATGTGTCTATAGCGCGCCATTACCAAGGGGACGGCCAAGCGGAAGCAGGAAGTCGACCAGCAAGAGCTATAGAGCGTCGAGGGAGGTACCCCTTCTGCCTCGGCCCTCGCAAACTACCCCGGAGCCCACAGACAACCAGGAAACGATATCTGATGAGCTCCAATCAGTACTGATGTCTCATGATTGTGGCTATCCGACAGGAACCTGGTTTGAGTCGGATCCATGGTCCTTGTTAGGGACTGCAGCTGAGAGGGGATCATTCGCTGATCTTCCCATGAAAACAACATCAACATACACCTCAAGCACCTCATCTGCTGAGCTGTCCCACGATGAAATTTTCACAAATTCGATGCAGCAGCTGGCAGCGCTAAGTTGCAGCCTCTGTACGCTTCACACCACTTGTCGCAACGAGATCGCCCGCCTGGAGCTCCAGCCCCAGCTCGTCTCTCATACGAAAGCCTTCAATTCCTTGGCCACTTTACTGAGAGCCCTGCCGAGCCTTGATGAATACGAGATATACACGGAAGCCTGTCTCGCATCAAAGAGCTTGCTCCTGGTCATGTATCGGCTTCGGCTCTTCGACTCCCCAAATGATGAGGTTTTACCCGCTGCCCTGCGGCATCTTCTCTCTGCGTGTTATGTCCAACTCCTGCACGTGCATACGATTCTGGTCAGGCTTATGTCATATGAGGCGTCGAACCCACCGGATCCTCATCAAGGCGACCCCTTCTCCTTCGCCCGACTGCGCCTCGTGGTCATCTACAACCTTGTCAAGCATCTGCTGGAACACGTACGGCATGGCTATGGTGCATATGGTCTGACAGTGGCACGGTCAGGCTCTCAGCCAACTACCTATACAGAATCCCACGAAATCAGTCAGGCTGAACACAAGCTATGGAACGAACTCCAGGGGTTGGAAATCTGTCTTGCTCCAAGGTTGCAAACGCCTTCGGCCCATTCAGCTGCGGAGTAGGTTGTGATGACTTTCTTTATGGCGAATTAACGTATTCGGTGAGCGAACCGCCACTGTAAGCGAGCCGCCACTTTCTTTCCGACAGCGTACCCTACATTGATTTGAGACCATTATTTCTCACCAACATCAATAAATACATTCAATGAATTAAGTACTGGTACGATAAGGGCGTTGAGGCCTTCTATGCCCGAGAGTATTACATTCACTGCATCCAAATTAGCGCCGCACAAGCGTTGGGGAGACTGGAAGCTCACGCTCGGCCAGAGCAGCAGTAATACTTTGAGAGGCCTCAGCTGGGCTTGTTCTCTAGCAGGACCTTACTCATGAGGTATCTGCTTCTTAGACTGTCGGACTTTTGCTCCTCTTTCTTACTTACAGCCTTATAATCAAGAATTTATTTCTATATAATTAGAAGCTTATTTATACCCATTTCATAAGTTTTAGACGCGTGGTCAATTGCTTCATCAAAAACTTCCAAAGACCTGATTTGGAGCTCAATTATACGCCTCTTGATGTTGTTTATATGATATTTGAATTGATGTTATGAACACGGTTGCCTTTGGGGTGGAAATACAGCCCTTACGAAGCTCGATGTCAAGGGTCAAGTATCAGAAGTACCGCATGGATCGAGTTATGGACGATCATACGATCATCCTAAAGCTTTCAGCTTCTCCACTTTTCTAGAGACACTATTGTTAATATAGATACACTTAGCGTTGGTCGAGGCTGTACCGCAATCTCCTTAAGACAACACTAATGCACGGGCGTATATTTCTAGCTTAGTGCGAGAGACCATCGATCACGATCAGGCCAACCGTCGATCAGGGCCGTGCCGCAATCTTGAGACAACACCAGCGCACGGGCGTAAATTTCTAGTCCACTGCGGAGTTAGCCGGTGGCAGTATACCAACAATCAGCTAACAATATACTCTCAAGCACTTGGTTGACGCAGCATATCCCTTTTGTGGAGGGACGCTTGGCATGTTGGAATGGCTGAAATGTTCCCATGTACTCCGTACCTTGCCGTTGTTGCGAGTTTGCCCCGGCCTTCAACGACTCGTAGACCTCCGACTGTGGTCCTGTCTGAGAGCTCCCACTATGGATTGAAATTGAGTCTAGATAAGATGACCACAGACCCGACATACTGGAGGTTAGTGAAAGGAACACAAATCCCTTTTCCAAAACACAAGTCCTACTTCTCAAGTAACCAAAGGTGCACGCCATCACTATGAAAGCTTTCACCCTTACGTTTTTTGGACATGTCTTCTCTGCTACTCTGGGAGCATTAGCTATCCCAGCAAGCCCTGGTTCTCCTATATCGTATGACTTGGATGTCAGAAACGAAAACAATCGCTAGATTAAGTACGAAGGTAAGTATCTAAGTTTTATTCAGGTACGAGACGAAGGGCCTGAGCTTTTCACACTAGGAATGCTATCCAGTAACCAATCAATACCATTATAA
The DNA here is from genome assembly GCA_027569675.1 of Penicillium crystallinum. NCBI lineage: Eukaryota > Fungi > Ascomycota > Eurotiomycetes > Eurotiales > Aspergillaceae > Penicillium > Penicillium crystallinum. Next base: position 260,438 of record JAPDKR010000014.1, on the reverse strand, counting down.
GTCACAAAGTGGGCTGAACACTATGTTGTATCTATCATTGCGAGTTCAAAAAGGTAATTTGCCCTGGAGCCCATTACTCTAGGAGTATGCCAACTCTACACTCAGTGTACTGACGTAATTACGAATAAAGAATGCTACTTTGATTCTTACACTAGAAAGTGCGTCTATCAGGAGGTGATTAAATGAGGCATGTAGTTCTGCTGCTGCTATTAGATTGAAGTAGTCACCATATAGAGGGACCTATATAAGTTTGCTACGTTTCAGTATATGTTGTTAGACCTTGCCAACTCCTGTGGGACTAAAAAAAAAATGGTGGTCCTATAACCTGGTCCCACGAAGTCCTATGGGAGTAAAAGGTTTCCGGTCCTAAATCCCGGTCAGTCTCACGCTAGCCTAATGTATCAAGATTTTACCAAGATTTTACCAAGATTTTGCTAAGACCTTCCTATTTTAGCTGTATCATTTGATTAAATAATTATTTATATGTCAAAAAGTCAGTGTAAGTTCCGTTTTTCTTGATGTTCACACTATTTACACTCCTACAGGACCCCCACGAAAGTAGACCTCGCCCTCACCCGCAACGGGTTGGTCGAATCGGAATTAGGAACCGACCCTTAACCCGAATTGATCCGCCAAGACTCACCCGCACCAACCCGCACTCCACGCACCACGTTATGAATGTACATTTACTTCCTAATTAAGCAAGTAGGCCCAGGTCGGGAGGGTTGGCACCGGACCTAGCCTGGGTCTAGTGCTGGGTTAGAATCTTCGACCCAATTCCGGTGCGTGCGGAAGTCTAATCCTCATCCTCCAAGGACTCGTAACCCGCATTTTATGGGTTGCGGGTCGGGTCGGTTCCGAGTCTGTGCGGGTGAGGGCGAGGCCTAATCCCTACAATGGGGCGGTTTTACACATCTTTAGTCTTGATATAGTTTTATTACTCCCCTTAGTGGTGCAAACTACTCCGTAGCGCCACTAAGGCTTGAATCATACTGCACGATACCCGAAAAAACGATCGTTTCCACCAGATCTATCATAATAAACAACAATAAAGGGCGAAAATTTTATGATCTACAAGGGTGTTCCCGCACTAGCCCGTGCGTCGGACTATTTTACCCAATCAACTAAGCATAATCCTCTATCCACTTGGCTACATCAAACGTACCTAAGATCCCTGTTCATTGCTCCTGTAATTTTATTCCAATCCGCATGAGACTCACCCTTGAGCGTCCAAACGTAAGATCACATCAGCCCGGCTTTTTTTTTATCTCGCATGCTATGATTCTTGATTAGCCTCTGAGTGAGTGTCACCGGAGAATAATTTCTTTTCCTGAACATTCGAACAAGAACCATGGATTAATTGAAGATGTAGCGCGTAGAGATAGCAATTGCGCCAAAAAACATATTCCATTATAAAAACCTTCAAAATCAGTAAAAAGATCGTAGAGCTAAATGAATTCCTCTATTTAATCTAATTAATAGATAAATTTTTTGGGGAGAAGGATGGAGGAAAACCAGTGATATTAGTAGTTGACAAAGGAAGAGACTATCAAGATACTAAGAAGTCTAAACAACCCAGGTGGCAGCCTGAACTCCAAGGCCCTCAACAAAATCTAGCTCAAAGAATTTTAGAGTCAGGATATATAAAACCACCACCAGACTATACTATTTCAACGGCAGCTATTCTATAAAGCAAACCATATATTGATAAAACAATAGCTAGCGAAGTAACAGACTATGAACTAGATCTCAGGATCCTAGGACCTTAGGAAAGCAAGATATTTCAAGAGTTCGATTTGGTATCATATAGTCATTATCATTTCTTTTCCTATAGAGAAGTATCCTCTCTCTACAAGTAAAATTCTCTTTCTATCCAAGAGGTACCCCTTTAATATACAAGCAGTTGTCTTTCCTTTGGAGAGATACTTGTCCTCCTTCTCAAACTCCTATCACTTATCCAAGTTGATTGGATCTCCTTTTTCGATTCTATCACTCTTCATAGTGGGTCCGTAACAGAGAGCTTCGCCTAAACGTCGTTCATGAGGTCACCTCATAACACCCTTGACGACTTGTGCTCGAAGCTGGGTTCGAGTTCAACATGATGACCGTAGGTTGCATTGACCTCCTTAGTGCGATTCTGGAATGCGAAGCCTGCAACTGGTATTAGAAACGAGAATTTCCCTACATGGGACAGAACCGTACCTGGTTGAGCAATGTTTAAGGCGAACACCGCCATGATCACCATCGCCGACTCTAGCCCAATGAACAGACCTTCATCGTGGAAGACTGACCCACTGTATCCTTGACCGAGCTCGGCAATACGGTAGCAGCAACGGATGTAGATAAAGAGAACAGATGCCGAGAAGAAAATGCCAAAGATCCTGAGGCGCGTCGAGAGGATCCGGCGTTGATCCAGTTGCTGCGACTTCCGGTGCGATTTGTAGCGGAAGAGGTAGTCCAACGCCATCGCGGTGAAGATAGTAAGAGTGAAGACCTGGAACGCCAGACCTGCAATCGTGATGTACTCGCCCGATTTGTCACTTCCCACCGAACTCGATGATAACGCGCCGCCCACGGCCTGCAAGATCAAACTGACGATATCGCACGGCACAAACACCCACACATATGTCTTGACCGGAAACCTGCAAGCCTCGGGGCCCAAAAAATTCGCGACCTTGGCCAGCGTGACGTAGATGGCGGCGGCGAAGAAGACGGGTGAGATTGTAATGCAGCAGATCTCGATGATGAAGCCGTCAAAGGAGAAGGGGTTCTGGTATAGCATCACGCGCCCGCCGTAACCGATTATCTCGCCGATGCAGCCGAACGCCATCATGCCGGCAAAGAACCAGGTGCGGTAGCGGATGCCCTGGGCCAGGTGGATGAGCATGGAGACGCCGAAGAGGGCGATGAAGGCGATTTGTGCACCTAGGACCGGCCGGTAGCCCTGGAGAGAGGCCTCGACGGGGCATAGGGCGAGAGTGCAATTGGCGTCGGGGCCGAAGGAGACCAGGTACTGGGAGGGATCATTTTGGCCGGCTGCTTCGGGGGACGACATAGTGGTAATAAGTGACAAGGAGCTTGATTTCGTAGAGCAAACTCGTAGCGGGCCGGAGAAAGGGACCAGAGAAAGTAGATCAAGAGTGAGTCAACGCCAGAGTGTTGTGAGCTGAGATGAAAAACCAGAGCTATGGTTCAAAAGTAGGATGCGATTGTAGACATAGAAGACCAAAGCTGATGCCTGATGCGAGTGTAGACCAAAGCTGGTGCCTGATGCGAATATAGACACCCTGTTCGGAGTTCATGTTTAGCGCCATCCCAATGGCAGATCAAAGCTGCTGCCTGTCGCACGACACGTCGCGGCGAGCGGTAATTGAGCGTTAATAGCCCCGAGAGGGGCGTAGGAGGAAGACAAAGAAACACACCAGTGTAGACTCTAATTGGTCGAAAATCCGCCGATCCTGATGCACCTTATAGGAATTCTCGGCTGATGCCGGCCTCCACCTACGGGGCCCCAGGGCCAAAAGTCTAGTCCCACCCCCAAAAAACACACCAAAAATGCAGATTTCGGCTTTTACTCACAAAATTTGTATGGCAAGATATTTTTCAGATATTTTTATTTAGAACTCAAGTAGTAGATTGATAAAATACCTCCTTCCGCAAAACTCTCGATTGGTCATTGGGCAGAAATTAATATAAATCGGAAAAAAAAAAAAAATTCTCGGCGAGATTAATAAAATCGCTCCCCCAGCTTCAATCATTGTTAACTAGAGAGAGAAAAATATTCGTCAAATAATCTGTACTATTCCATCTTACATTTGATCTGACAAATAAAAGAAAAATAAACAGAAAATATGTTAAACTATGAGTTTGTCGAGAAAAAGCAGGTCAAAAACCTCCACTTTTGGGGGGAAATGCATTGGGGCCAGACTTTTGACCGGGTAGTGTACACCAAAAGAGTAAGGGAATAGGAAGCTAGGAAGCCTCATAAGGTAGAGGTCAAGGTTCAGGTCAAGGTTCAGGGGTAATTCAATGATCCAGAAGTACTACATAGATAACCTTCTACCTACAAACGTCGAAGCTGTCAAATCGATACGCCTTATTGATGATAAAATCATGGCTTTGACAAGAGAATGGGAATCCTTCCCATGGGATAAGGAAATATGGACTAGCACAAGAGCACAACTTGGACGATCGAATGGAGGTCCTCTTCGAGGTATATATGTGGTAGTTCAGGTTTCTTACAGATTTAGCTTATTGCACAGTGAAGCTGGACCTGATAATGCGGTCAAAAGTTGAATCGCTTGCGATATTTCAGAGCAATCTCCTGTGGCAATTTGTTTCCTCTTCCAACTTCAAGATAGTACAAATCATGCGCATTCTGGTCGAATGCCAAAAGGCAGAAGATGCGTCACTAGCGTTGGTGAGCTATCGCACTCCTCCAAGTTGTGGAGTGTGTTCAAGTCATCTCAGCCGATTCTGGCTCAGTGACCCGCGGCTTTTCATGCACCAATCGATTTGCCTCTTCCACTCCCAAGCCCGTCTTGTGTTCAACATGCTCATCGGAAAGTTCCTCGCTTCCGACGAGGAAAGATGCAATGAGTCCAATTCCGGAAAGAACGACGAAGAAGATCCACATATCGGCAAGACTGTCCTTTACGGTCAACCTGAAAATGTTCTGCTGGGCTGGAGTGAGCTGTGCAACGAGATCCATAGATCCAGTTGCGCCATCCCTTGAAATTGCTGCCGCCATCGTAGAGCTGACTCCAGCAACAATGAGACGATAGCTTTGTGCCGAGAGTCGATTCTCAAGAATGACGCCGCCCAGGACGATGCTGAAGGCGGCGCTGAGGGCGCGGATTGCACTGGCGGCGGAGACGGCGACGCCCGCGTCGGCGGGCGGAAACCTGGCTTGCAGGGCAATGGTCGGTGCCTGAAAGTTGGGACCCAGGCCGACGGCGATAATCAGTTGATAGATGATGATCTTTGGCCAATTGATTTCTGCACCAAAATTGATCAACAGACCGGTGCCCAGAGTGGTGATAGCCATGCCTGCAATGATCATGTATAAGTACTTTCCCGTCTTCCGCATATAAAGACCTGTCCCGATGGTGAAGAGAGACAGGGGAATGGCGAGAGGAAGGGACCAGACCGCCGAGTTAATTGGTGTTGCTCCAGTAACGACCTGGAAGTAGAATGGGATAAAGTAGGCCGTGCCGTACAAAATGAATCCGTGCGTGAGATCCACCACGAAAAGGGCGATAATAGGGCGAGTCGTGAACAGTCGTAGAGGGAGCACCGGATAACGGGCCAGCTTCCACTCGATGACAACAAAGATACCACAAACCAACAAGCCGAAAAGTATCAAACACACGACAATGGCAGAGCTCCAAGGATGCACCTCACCGCCATACTGGAGGCCCAGGAGAAGCATAAGGACCGAACCTGTAATAGCAATCGATCCCAGCCAATCAACAGCCATTAAACCTTTGATAATTTCGGTACGGGGATTGTGAACGTGGAGGAAAAAGACCAGGAGGGCAAAAGCGATTCCCTGGAACGGTAAGTTGATGTAGAAGCACCATCTCCAGCCGATATTTTCCGCCAATGCTCCTCCTATGAGAGGACCGGAAGATATTGCGACGGCATACACCCCACCGAGAATGGCAAAATATAGTCCGCGTTCTCTGGGAAGTGGGTCAGCGCATGCTAGGGAGCAGTCTTTGGAGGCATAAAGTAACTTCATAGCTGGAATTCCCAATGTCACTTACCTTGGACTGACGAGATCTCCTATTAGAATCGTGACGATGAGCAACACGCCGCCGGCTCCAGCACCTTGAATAGCACGCCCGGCGATAAGCATGCCAATGCTATTTGCTACGGCACAGACCAAGCTTCCAATGAAAAAGACGAACATTGCCACCAGCGTAATTGGCTTGCGTCCAAAAATGTCGCTCACCTTGCCCCAAAACGGAGCCAAAGCGGACTGGGTTACGAGGTAAGACGAACCAACCCATGAGTAGCTGATTTGAGAAGCCTGGAAGTGCGCCGAAATTGTGGGCAAGGCGGTTGTGACGATGGAGATGTCAAGAATAGCAAGGAACGACGCGACGCAGAGTGCAATCATGATGGCGATCATGTTTCTGCGTGGCGTGTAGTCACCGCCATCATCTTGTGATTGGATTTCCGCATTTTCAGACCGAATCTCAGGGGTTTCTGCTTGTTGCGAAATCCTCTCATGTTCTGAGTTGCTCGACACAGCTGGATCCATGTCAACGCACCGCAATCGAGTTTAGGGCAAGAGCGGGGAGTGAGAATATTATCACGTGACTCTCGTGATTCACGTGGCACAGCGATACTTTTCTGATGTTTGACCGAGTTGGCAAGGTTATGGGAGTCTGGAGAGACCATTTGATCTGGATATGCGGCTGGAGATGAATTGTTATTCCAGATTCTGCTGTCTACGGAGAGTGATCTCGCGCTATGGGTTTCCTTGGTGTCTCTGACGTTCGGCGCTTTTCAGCCATTCAGACGAGGAGCGGACGATGACCGGCGACTTTGAGCATCAGCTGCAGGCAACAGCAGTGCCCCCAACAGCAGTTCCACTTCCTCACGACGATGAAACCTAAGGAGTATCATATATTGGGGTCCGTTCTACCGCGCCCTGGCGATTCCCATGGTGCAGATAAGATGCGAGGGAAGCCTCCGGTCAAAGAACATGGGGACAACTTCAGACAACTTCAGCCCCCACAGTCCCAACAGTCCTAAGAATAGCGGAGCCTAAGCCCTGCGTCTCATTTTAGGTAATGTCTTCGGTCGCCTCCACCTTTGCAATCCCACGGTGCCAGAATGCCTTGGTGGTTGCCGGCCCCGGTCAGCTTTCTCTGCGTCAAGATCGGCCTCTGCCACACGTGGCCCCTGATATGGCCCTTGTTCGCACTGTTGCTGTCGCTATTAATCCAGTCGACGCCAAGATCCTCGATTACAGTCCAGCAGTGGGCGCTATTCATGGATGCGACTTCGCCGGGGTCGTTGTCGCACTCGGCTCAGACGCCCCGCGTCATCTTTCCATCGGAGACAGGGTTGCTGGGGCCGTTCATGGGAACAACTCCCTGGAAACCCGTGTCGGTGCCTTTGCACAGTATGTTGGAGCGACCGCTGAGCTGCTCCTCAAGATTCCTGACACGATGACTTTCGAGGAGGCATCCACTCTCGGCATCGGCTTGGCCACTGCGGGTCTTGCCTTGTTTCGCGAATTAGAAATCCCCGTGCGTATTGAGGATCTGATCGACAGGGCCGGGCCGGTCGGCCCGGCCGGGTCAGATTCGGATGTCACACCGAATGCGGTGTGGGTCCTTGTATCTGGAGGCAGCACCGCCACTGGCACCAGGGCCATTCAACTTCTCAAGCTGTAAGCTCTTGAGCCTTCGCGTTTGATTTCGTCGCACTGAAAACGGCTCGCTGATGAAAGGACTCTGCAGGGCAGGAATACGGCCAATTGCAACTTGCTCGCCGTCGAATTTCTCACTGGTCCTTGGATTTGGAGCCGAGAAGGCGTTCGATTACCGTAGTCCGGACTGCGCCAAAGAGATCCGCGCTTACACACGAAACCGCCTGGCGTACGCGCTCGACTGCGTGTCTGAGTCAGACAGCGCCCAGCTGTGCTATGGTGCAATTGGTAGGGCTGGCGGGCGGTATTGCGCGCTCGAGCCCGTCCCCCAAGCCGTGGCAGCTGCGCGCCCGACCGTCCGCGCTTCGTGGCTGATGGTCCTGACCATGTTCGGCGGTCGCGTCGCGTTGGATGGTGAGTACGCGCGCGAAGCATCAGCTGCAGATCGGGCCCTGAGTGCGAAGATCTTTGCGGCTACACAAACATTGCTGGACAACGGTCGCATCAAAACTCACCCAGTCAGAGTCTTAGTCGACAGCTGGGCCGGTGTCATCCAGGGTGTGGACATCATTCGTACTGGGGCGATCTCAGGACAGAAGCTGGTGATCCGTGTCGACTGATACGCTCGTCAAGACATCCAGCTAGATAGAATGCCCGCGTTTTCCAATGTTGCTACATGTAATATGCCCTCAATAAGATCGATACTAAACTAAGATACTTTGCATAAGACTTATAGTTCCTGTAGTGCGGTAGATATGGACGTGGCAGGGATAATATATGGGTATAAGGATGAATTAGAAATAGAGCTCTACGGACCTTCCTAGCTAGATAAGTGTGTGCTGTCTTCTGTAGCACTCAATAGGACAGTGTGTCATATCGGTGATTCGTGACCTCTTCTGCACAGCTTCCACGCATCAGTAGGTATACCGCGAGCCTTTGCACTACCAGGCTCGCTGTGCCATCCTGTAGCATATCTTTCATACAAGGTTTGGACTCAACACCTGAATCTGGTGTGAGGATCCCAAGCTGTCAATGTCAATCCCTTCACGTGTCTGAGATAATATCCCGATAAAATCATTGCTTGCTGTTTCCAACTTATAGGCCGTTATCGATAACCCACCTGGTAGCTACCTAGGTACTCTTGTCAGCTTGTTCGCAAATCATGATTAGGCCTGACAAACGGGTTTGGGCCGGACTTGCTGCCCATGGCCTTCCTACCGGTCTAACACGGGACTAGGAAGGGGGGGGGGGGGGCATTCCACCTGAGACGGAAAAGGAAGGCCAAGAAGTGGCATAGGATGATTCAGGCCGAGAGTTTGCTTCTCCTTGGTCAAGCACTTTCTTAGCAGAGATATAGCTTCGGCATCGTGGCCAGAATATTTCCAGGTGATAGCGAGATTAGCCATACTGAGCAGCGTCTGAGGATGATCCTCGCCGAACTTCGCCTTACGAGTCTCCATCACCAGCACGTGAAGCTGCTCGGCCTCTCCCCACCGGCCTTCATCATAGTGTACCCTTGCTAGTGTGTTCCAGGTGAAAGCCTCACCCATTTCTATATTGATGTAGCTTAGGTCAATATTTTTCACATCCGGAACATGCAAAATCAGATGCCGACGAAACTGTGGCTGGTGATCTTCCTTTGTAATCTGAGAGCATGCAGCAAGCACAAATTTGGTATACTACCACTGCCATTGTTGATTTTGCTCGCGGTGAATTGCACGCCACTGAACTAGGCTATGCATTATGGTACCAGGCCACTCTCCGTGCACTCGCTGTATCAGGCTGTAACGAGTGAGGACATCTATGCTTTGTCGATATGTGGAATTGTCCCATTTCCCTTCGTCTTCCGGAAGAAACATCTGGACCTCAGTGGAAAACTCTTCACCGAGCTTGTCGACGACAGTAGTCATACCAAGACTTGCTAAACGAAACATTTCATCCTGGACAATGGTGCCTTGGAAGTGTGCCAAGAATGTCAACAGTAGACCAGGCTGCAGCTCGGTATGCTCTGATTCAATTTTCTCCAGGGTAGTATCCCATACAGTCCACCCGGTTTTCTCCGTGGGGGAAAGCCCACGAAGATGATTCATCTGCAAGAGCTCATCACGATGCTTCTCATAGTCTTCCAAATACTGCCTAACGGATTGTTCGGGGGCAATGCTATTACCAATGTACGCACCAGCAAGATCTAATGCTAGTGGTAGAGATCCAAGCTTGTTCACTATTTTATCACAGTCCTCTTGCGCGGAGTTTGGCAGTAAGTCAATATCATCTGACAGGTGACGCAGAAGAACCAATCGCGCTTCCCGAGGCGACATAACATCAACGCGAATTTGTTCACAGCCCCTATTCGATGAGCTTTTAACTTTGGTCATCACGGCTGGTGATAACAATTTTTCCCCGGGGTTCCCAGTGATGAGTGCCACCATATTTCCAGTCAATTGACTCGATCAGATATAGAATCTGACAAGGCCCCAGGTAAAGTCGTCGGCGTTGTCGACGATAACTAGTCATTCGTTATCCATTTCCGTTCGGTCGTGAAGCCATCGAAGTACGCCTTGGATGACGCGGTCGTCTGTAGGAGCCGCGCTCTGTTGCTTCTCCTGTTCTTGCGGCAGCCCGATTTCCGCAGCGCATCTTGTGAAACTGGATCGGATAGTCTCTTCATGTGTTGCATCAATCCAAAGGATCGGGTTGAACTGATTGACATGACTTTCAGTGGACTTCAGCGCTAACTGAGATTTACCTGCCCCTCTTAATCCATGCAGAGTGATTGCAAATGGAACGCTGGCGCTTTCATGCCGTATTTGAAGCTTTTCTTGTAGCTCCTTCCAAAGCTGATCACGCTGAATAAAGGTCTATACTGTCTTAAGCGGAATAGAATAGTGATGCTTCGCTGGTTGACCTAAATTCATTAATATCTTCCTAAGCTTTGATGAGATGCTAATATAAATCTGATTTTTTGAGTCGAACTTATTCAACCCCCCCATTCCCTCCATCATGTGCTCTGAACAAAGAGCTCTTGGAATCTCTAAGCTCGAACGACGACAGCACTTCACAATCGCAGAGCGGGGCAAAGGCCATACACTATATACTAGGAAATCCTGGTATTGGCCTTCTCCCTAATGAGGTTCATGCTTATCTTTCTAATGAATTAGCGATCCCACTCCTAGATAAATTGTATCCCCAGCTCTGGCTAGTTATAAGGAAATCTAGACATCATATCGACGCGTTACATTCCCAAAAGATTAAGGGGCGCTCTGCTATTCTAACCGAAGACCTGAGACTCCATCTCATTTGGAATAGGAACAAGATCTATATCAAGCCTGTACATTTGTTTCTGCTGAACTATGAATTTTTGGTACGATATTTACAATCTCGGAAGTGAGTGTTATTGTCAGAAAATCCCTCACTTCCTCCTGAATCTCTCAAGCGAACCGCTTCTGCGTTCAATCACTCGATTGCAATAGGGTTCATACGCTTATACACATATCTCATCATGTGCCCATTAGACCTTATAATCGTGAAGGAGTGTTATCTGATTCCGGCTAACATTGACTAGATTGAATAGTCAATCTTCATCAATCACTTTCGTGTTATTAGAGATAATAGTGTTGCAAAGTAATACCACTATAGACAAATGTGTCTGTCCCGGCTAAATTGGGCCGTCCGGATCTTCTATCTACGGTAAACTCGCATCAGATGGTTCGATGAGAATCCCTACTAGTCCATTAGTGATTTTACGGAGAGAGCAACTCTCCCTCTATTTTTCCTTTTTGCCAGCATATCTATCACTCTTTCATCGATGCAAGTTGCGCTGGTCGTTCCGGCGGATCAACGTTGGTCCCACGTTTCAGACAATCATGAGCTACAAGAGATGAACAGAGCATTTTGACTCTTTTCCATTGCCATGGTACTTCTGTGGCTGTTAACATGGGTTCTCCTCGTCGGTGTTCCCCCGCTTGTTTTGTGTTCGCAAATTTTCTGGGATTTCAGAAATCGAAAGAAACAGGCAAGAGATACCGACTGTCTAGATCGAAGCGGCGTGTAGTACTTCCAATCCCGTGCGATCACCCTTTTATCAATTGTCTTTCAGTCATTCACGCTATTCCTACAGGCCCCCAGGTGAAGAGAACGTAGTTGCAGGTGGGGATGCATGGACTCGTACCCACCCATGTCGCTTCTTCTGACAGATCATCGTGATGCTTAGGCTACAGCTGTCGATTCTGGCTTTGGCCGGCCCTCCATGTACCGGCATCTCATCGACCGCTTGACACAGGGTGCCACGACTATCTACCCACCGTGAGACCTGTCTTCGGAGTCGGATGAAGGTCCTGAGATTTCGATCTCTTATGAGATCAGCCTGAAGCAGGTTCTGATTGAGGATCCGGAATGGAGCAGGTACTTCGATTACCGTGGTTTTGGTGCTGTCGATGCCTCATCATAGAATTCTTAACGGTGCAATGAGAGACGGCGGCAATAACGCCTTTGACTGGGATATCGCTGTCTGGATTACGGTCTTTATCTCTGGTATAGATTTTTCAATATACAAAGCATAAAGTGCAACGGATATTTTTCGACGTTTTTGAGTGGGCTTGAAGTTTTATTTTTCCCTAGTCGCAGCATTATGTTACAATTCATCTGCATGTATCGCCTATTGAGTTGTCGCTCACTTCTACACTGGGAGTTATCTCAGAGGATCCCGTTCAACTTGGTTGTCTCTAGAATCTTGCACCAGTGATGACTTATAAAGACCTGGACTATATATGTATACAATATACCGAGCTAGCACGAGGTGCAGTTGGCATAGTGGGAAAGAGGAATAGAACAAAATCGAGGTCATCAACTCATACCGCGTTACTGTACCACATACTCTGTGATATATAGATAGAAAACCAAGTAACAGATCTCAACATGGCATAATATAACACAATCTCAACAAGACATAGCCAGATCAGACTGAGTCACACAAAAGAACAATGGCAACTTTGAAGCAAATCATGTACGCAAACCCGAATCTCTCATCCAAGCACCAATCATCACAAGGCAGCCGGCGCAGAATGTTTATGCGAAGATGCGCACTCGGCCCCTGGGGCTCTTCTTCCGGACGAGGAACATCTTGTCCTTGTTGCGGTCGTTGACCCTCAATTCGGTCAGGGAGTGGGATTGTTCGGCGAGAACCTTGCCCTCACGTATACGTCGAGTGTGTGCGAAGAGCTCTTCTTGAGTCTCTTCGGTGATCCACTTTTTGATGATGATGAAGTTGGTGTCGCGCTATGCAAGAAAGAGACCATTAGTTTCTGGTACGGTATTACCCGAAAGAACATGAATCATACCTCATCCCACTCCCACGGCAGGTTGTAGGCCATCAAGGTTTCTGGCAGCAAGTGCTTGCGGTGGACCTGGTATGTTGTTAGTTGAATCTCGAGGATATAGGATATCAGCAAAGAGTGGACATACCTTGATCCATGTGATTTTGGTTTCTTCCTTCTTTTCCTCCTTCTCCTCCTTTTTCTTCTCCTCTTTCTTTTCTTCTTTCTTCTCCTCCTTCTTTTGGTCGACCTTTTTCTTTTGGTTGATGGCATCGATCTCCTCCTCCGTGTAACCGATGCTGCGAAGATGATCACGGAATTCCTTCGCCTTCCGCATTGCCTCTTCGGCCATTCTCTGCTTCATCCGCTCTTGTTCAAGCTTCCACTCCTCAACAGCAGCAGCTTTCATCGCGAGCTCCTTCTTCCTCTTCTCCTCAGCCTCTCGCGCTCTTCGCGCATCCTCTTCTCGAATCTCCCTGACGAGCTTCTCCCGCTCCTCCTCTTCCTCTTTCATCCGGGCAAGTTCCTTCCACTTCTCCTCTCGCACCAGCTTATCTCTCTCCTCTTGCTCCTCCTTGAGTCTGGCAAGTTCCTTCCACTTCTCCTCTCGCATGAGTTTCTCCCTCTGGTTCTTCTCATCGAGCTTGCGTGCAATATCCTTCAACCTCTCTTCCTCAAGCTTATGCCTGACCTCCTCTTCTTCAGCAGCAGACCTTCTATCTGCCGCAAATCTCTTGAGCTGGAACCGTTCCTCAGCCTTGCGCTCCTCCTCCTCAGACTGATGCTTGCGTTCATACCGCTGCAGTCTGCGCAGCCGCTCAGCAAGCTCCTCCTCGTAGAGATCTGCCTCATCTCTCATCCACCGTGACTCATGCGGATCAGGCTGATTAATAATAATCTGTTTCTGCTCGCGACTCTCGCGCTCAGCGCGATCACCGCGATCCCGAGTCTTCGTCTTCTCACGAGTCCTCTGTATCTCCCGCTCCAGCCGCTCGATCTCCATCTGATGCTTCCAGAGATCCATATCCTGCCGGATATCATTGCGCTCGATACTGTGCTGACCCATGACGAGTTCCAGATCACGGCCGATGGGGGAATGCTCACGTGAGACACTGCTGGCGGCGCGTTGGCGGCGAGCAGGGACAGGTAAGGCCTCGACATCGTCGAAGTGGTTGTGTCGGTGGTCGTGCTGTTCGGTGAACCGCTGCTGCACCCGGCGAGATACGGGCTTATTCTCCGAGTGGTTCTCCGAGCGCTGGCCTTGCTCGTTGAAGATCATTACTGCTGGCGCGGTTTCGCGCTCGCGAGGTCGGCGCCCACCGGTCGAGGCCGATCGGTGCACGCGTTGCTGCACTGGTTCTAGGAACACTCTTGGCTCCGGGCGGCGGTGGCGCGAGGCGGAGCGCTGGTGGATATGGGTTCGATGGCCTGGTCGGCGGAGGGAGACATCGGTCTCAGAGAACTCTGAGTCGTCCGAGTCGAAGGCATCGTCATACATTGCTTGGACGGGCATTTTTGCGAGTTGTTGCAAAGATTATGCGGGGCGTGGGTTGTAGATTGAGACCCTGATAGAGGGGGCCTGAGCGGGGTTCAATGTATCAGCTGCGGGTGGCAGATGATAGGATGAATGTGAACACTAAGAGGAAGGGAAAGAAAGGAAAGATAAACTGAAGAAGAGAAAAAAGAAACGAGACCAAGGCCAATTAAATTATACGAGATGTGTGCGCTTATATGGGCCAGAGCGGGGGAGGGGCTGGAAAGAAAGAGAAAGAGGGAAAGAGGGCCTTGTCCCTTTTTATTCAGCTGAGGCGTCATGGGCGTCATTCGTTTTACATTTCAGCCTCATGGCGCATAATCTTCGAACTTAGCCTCGGGATATAAGGCTCGGCTTATAACATTTCTTAATTCCGCTTCTCTCGATCTTGGTTCTCCTATTTCCATCTCCCCTCGCTTTATCCTCTACCCTTTCCCTCGACTTTGATTCTGGGGAATACCAGGTAGGTACACAGCATCAGGGCCCACTTCGAGTCCAACCTCGAAATCCATCTTCACGGCCTTGACAACTGGGCATGCAAGTCCCACCGAGTCCTACCTCTTCTAGACCGCATTTTAGGCCTCCGAGCTGCATAGACTCCCGAAACACGAAGCCATGTTCTTAGTCGCTACTTAAAATAGTCACGATCGGCTTGGAGTTCGCGCCAACTTTCTATCGAACGCCGGCATCTCTTCATTGAAAAAAGAACAGAGCGGTTACTGAAACGCGATCGTATACAATTTACTTGTCTATGGATAAGCTGTGGCGCACGTCTTCAAATTGGTTTTGGTTGGACTTCGACTTGGGCCTGCAATACATTTAGGCGCTGTTCCCCCATTTTCCCCTGCCGTATGTCAATGTGTGTTGTTCAAAAATGGATATTGGCAATGATACATGGGATTGGGCACCAACGGTGTTTCACGATTCATATCCATTACGACTCTCGGTACCTCGACGGGTGGGGCTTTCGTTGACCATGGATCTTATCGCTTTAATGAGGGGTAACGTGTATATTTCAGTCACGTGCTGCATCGATCTAACGTCATCACAGTGCAAGAATCATCTGTTTATCGAGGTAATGGAAGGATAGTAGGCCTTGATACTGACGGTGGATGCATTTTCAGTAAACCATTGGGACCTGTGGCGATCGCCATTGCGATTTTCGGATGATTGGGCAGATCAAATCATCAGTTTGTATTAGCGAGCCATCGCATGCCTTGGCCTACAGTTGTGGTGGCAGATCGTCGACGATCTGCCTGTAAATGTAAATGTTATTTCATAAAAGATATAGTCCTTGTCTTTTGTCTAAGGCTTTTGGTCTCGCTAGAAGTGGCATTGATCTTCAGCCTGGCAAATTGATCGACGAAGCTGGACCATATGCATGATTTGGTATCACAGGAGAGAGAAACCTTGGAATTTTTGAGCGGATAGAGAATTGATAGACTGGCCTTATGGGAAGTGAGTTGAGGAAGGATTCGCTTTCATCGAAAGGGAGCCAAAGTGATATCTCGGAGTGGAAATACGACTTACTAGAACGATCCGACGCAAACAGACCTCTGATTCATGTAGGTTGATTGTTTGGTCTCTTTAAATCGATGGTCTTTCTGACGCTTATGCTATATGTTACATACCGCTCACTTGAATATCCTACGCTTTGAACATGTATCTATTCGATCTAGGCGATACGTCCTCAGACTGATTGTTTACTCATACATTGTCGTTCTTCCAACTTCATTGCCGCGACCATAGAATTAAGTATAGAATATCCTATAATATTCACAATGCCCTCGCTAAGGGCATGCCACGCTATCATCTACCAATAAGAAAGATCAATCATCCCTCACTTCCACAAACAGAGATTCGGAAATATCTACTATATCATGAAGACGCGTAGTTCAATCATATCAAAAGCAGCGAGCAAGTGACCAAAAATGGAAACCTTATCAACGTGATCCCACGGGACGCAGCAACGAACCACTGGATGATCGGGTAATACCGTGAGATGATCCATGGCACCTGATCTCTGCACCTGACTTCTATGATCTTTCTACATCACATCTGTAATCATGCATAAGATGTAAGCGCTATAAGAGGTTCGTTCGAGATGCTAAGTCTCAGGATAAAATCCATCAAAGCATGTCCATTAGATCAAAATTGACTGTTGAAAACCTCTCTTCAAATTCCGATAACTCTGAAAATAATAGCATTCAAATGATTACATGTACACCCCATAAACCATCCACGTATGAAATACCTAGAACCTCAAGTTAAGCTTCAGCCTTATTCCAACATCAGCTAAGGTATCCAAACAAATATAAACACTGAACCCCAGCTACACGCGGATAAACCGGATCTCAAACAAAGAAAGCGGCAAGAGACAAATTTAGACAAAGTACGTTACCCATCTGCAGCCCTAAACCGGGGGGACCCTGATGAATAGCAGCGACAAGGGTACTTTTCTCACCCATTCAGCAAAGAGAATTACTACATTGGATATTGTGATGCATAAATCATATGTGCATTTGCATTTTCAGTCCCTTGTTCCAGGGAAAGATTGGCCAGGAAGTCCAAGTATATACGTCATATTTAATATATGCAGTGGGGAATGCGGGCGTTGGTGTAGTCTGGTCACGGAGATGACGCCAATGGCGTTGATGTGGTACGTGGAGTCTTTGAGAATACCCGAATATCTTTTGACTACAGAAGCTGAGCTACGCTCCTGTACTCTGCAATCATGATAGTATTGATGGATGTGTCTTCTGCGCTTGTGTTCTTGGTAGCTGGTGTAAGCTTTGAAAGGGGTTCCAAAGGGACTGCGCTGCATACCAGCCCTGCGGGTTTGAGATTTTGATGACATGGGCTTAATGCCCTGGAGTTACGGAGTACAGAGTAGATGAAGTGCAGTTAACCGTGCTTCGCATTTGATACTCCTTGCATCGTTTTCGTGACAGCTGCAGCGTGAGGAGCTAGCATCAGCCCCACTTGGTCCCTGACAACGACAAAGCATAACATGGTAGATTGTCTACATCAAAGCGTAAACTATATTGCGCAATGGCTCTTTTATGCTACGAGACAAACCTGCATCAATGCTCGAATCTATAGATGCAGACATTGATTGAAAAATGCCAGGGCATGAAAAGCGCACTGGCAAAGAAGCTCTCAAGGCATGTTTAACACTCGCTGGATTTTTTTGAACAGTCAAATATGCAAACAACAATCCGGGTATCTAAGTCGCAAGCCCTCAACCCAAAAATGTATAGTCACCAAAACGCGACCAGACCAGCCGGACATGAAGGTTGAACCACTTCGTTTTCCCCTTCCATCTCCAAGGCAAGGTGTATCATATGCACTCTTCAGAGTCGAGGCAATGCCATTCTCAATCACCTCCAATTCCCCCCGACCTGCGTCACAGGTCCACACGGAGTGAGGAAACTTAAAGCAAGATCAGCTCGTTCCGTTCCTTTCCATTAATATTCAGATACGCTGAAATCGCGAAATCCCTGATGTAGACATACCACAATCAAGGATATCCATATCATGGGAGCGCATCACACTCGCTTTTCTTTAATCTCATATTTCAGTCCCAACAATTCATTCATGCCCTGCCACCAGACTTGAGGATCTGTTCCAGGTTCTCCCGGCTCTTCTGATTCGTCGTCTCATGGTATTGTAGCTTCTTCTCGAGACTGGTGATCTCAGCGGTGGCTTCGCCGCTTTCGCGTGCAAGCCGCTTATTAACAGTATCGATGGGAACGTTGACGAACCTAAGACAGGGGTATGAGTCAGTCTCAGTTTCGCAAAAATTGTCATCAAGTAGTTCCCCTGACTGTCTCACTCAAAGCCGCAAAGATCGAAGACATGAAGGGAAGAAAAAGAGCAAATAGGAAAAACGTAAACACGGGACAGGAAAAAAAGAAAGACAAGGGGCTTACATCTTTCCGACACCCTCATAGACCTTCGTCTCAGTGGGCAAATCAGACAATTCCTTCGATGTGAGCTGAAGCATGCGGATGTCGCGCTGCTTGGCGGTCATGTGAGCCTTGGTGATGCTGATCTGTTGCTGCGAGGCGATCGCGCGGGTCTCAATCTCTTGCAGGAGCTGGAGATAAAGATGGTTAGTAATTTTCTTTATAAGTCACAGCAATGATTTGTGGTTCAGATTGATAACCAAAGCAGCGAGCAGAGAGACAAGAGGCTGAAACCGAGACGTGCCAGGCCGTTGCCTCTCGTCGTATCCCTGCAGCATACGAGGGGGGAAACATGAAATCTTCAGTTTGCGTACCTTTTGAAGAGCTTCGTTGGGAATCGACATTTTGGCTGAGTATGTTGTCTTCGGAGCTTGAATGTGTTGAGGGGTGGAGGGGTGCGGAGGTCGGGCGGGGTCGATATTATTTTGTTTCGGACTCCAGATTGATGGTTTTGTTGCTTTTGATCGGGAGCGAATAGAAATTGACCAGACTTGGATCTATTGAAATTGTCTTGTACTGATGTCTCTGCAATGTCTTGCTCAAGAGAGTCAGTTTGCGGCGAGACCTTCGGGGTGGAGGCGGTCGGTGATATTAGGCGGTGAATAAGTATTGCCTCAATTAGGGCTAAGAGCTCACGAAAGTCATGTCAAGACGGGTCTGTGAGAAAAGCAATGAGATTGTGTTTGACAAGAGTCAGGGGTATGGATAGACCATTGCATGCTCTGATATATCGTGATTTTATTTGATTGGCCATGTCCGAGACCTTGGATCAAGGTGATCTTGGCCATTCATAATGTAGTCCGTTGTAACTTGAGGCTATTCAGAGCTTCTGCCAGCAAATATAATTGTAAATTGGCATTCTAACTCTCTCGTATAAGAGCTCTTGGCAAATTTGGTGAAGCGTAAATGACTGGAATTGTCGATCAAGAACAGGTTTGCGGTACTCATACAAGAGCCCTCATCGTCCCGAAGAACTTTTGTTAGATGACGGAATGCAATGCTCAGGTTGGTATACCGGAATCTCTGCTGCCACTTGACAAGATTTAGACGAGTAGAGTTGGTGTACCAGACTTGAAAGTAAAAGCTACGAGGATACAATGAAGCAGATCATCCAACTCATCATAGTTTTCGAGCTTCCGAGCATAAATGCAATATGTGGAGATCGCGTGGGCATCGGGCAACTAGCGGTGTGATAGAAATGTGATAGAATCGGAATAGAAGGGCGCATGATGTAACACGGTTAGATCCCAGATTGCTTGGGGGATATCATTGCCTTTTAGAGCCCGAAAGAGGAGAAGGTATGACCAGACCCGTGCAATACGACGCCACTATAACCGGAATCGATGGTACCGGTCGTAACAGTTTTATCTAGTGCTTAATATAATTTGAGAGAGAGAAGAGTATTAGAGTAGATATTTGAATTGGTCAAAATGAATGCAAAAAAAAAGATCGCGATCCTCCCATCATTGTCGACGTGAAAAATTCAGAAATCTAAAGACCCAAGCTTTGAACCGAGCGCAGACTGGTCTGGAAATCAAGTGAAAATACAGAAAAATGCCCGAAGGAGTTCATCAGATGATAGAAAGAGTAAACGAGAGAACCAAGGAGATCATTCATAGATACCATACGCCGGAAGCCCAAACTCCATCCCACTGAGCTTGCTTTTTGAAAGCTCATCGGCATGGTCAACTCTTGGGAGTCTGCTCAACCAGTAACCATCCGCAAGAAGTTGGCCAGCCCTTATTTTCATGTGCTCAATAAACTTGTGTAAGGCTTTTTGGGTAGCCAAGCGCACTGTGAGCCCCAGAGCAGCGCTTAGTAGTTGGTTGCGCCTTCAGCGGTACACCACATGTCGAATTCACCGGCTGTGGGCTCTGCCATATGGCCTTCAGGACGAGACATGTCCCAGGAGGGGTCCCGAGCCTCGATATTCTGCATGTTGGGAAGATAGGCAGAGGTCATGCTTGAAGAGGGGTAGGCAACAGTGTTAGGTGGCATAGATGGAGCCGAAGAGCTTGCGTAGTAGCCAGCATGGGCATCCTCAGTCCATGTAGGATATGAGCTGGGAGCGGAGGCATAAGCAGGACCGGCCATAGCGGCAGTAGGCTCGTTGCCGTTGCTAAGAAGCCGGGGATCCATGTCGTGCATGGGCATGTTATGTGTTGTGTGGACGAGCTGAGGCTGCAACAGCTCGTGATGCGCAGTGCCGGGAATGCCAGCGAGAGAGGAGCCATATCCGACATCTTGGTTGTTTGGGCTTGATGTGCGGAGGAACAGTTCTTCGGCATAGTTGCCTTGAATGGAACTGGGCTGTGTACCCTGGAGGCCACTTGGGTGGCTTGTATTTTGCCACGATGGATGAGCATATCCGGGTGTGATCATGGAGTCAGGTCCACCGAATGGCGAGGAGTCACGGCTGCTAGCGTAGAAGGTGTCCTCGAAGCTTTGAGATCGAGAGTGGGCGAAGGATTGCACGCGCGCCATACCCGAGATAGATGAGCCATATTCGCTGTCAATGTCAGAGAAGTTTCCTTCATCGGCAAGATGTGCTGGCATGGCTGATGGTGAGCTACTATCCCGTCGGCTCGAGGTTGCATTCTTGTTAGGGGAGAACTTGTAGTCTGGATGTGTTGCAGCATGGTTATCCCGTTCAATCTTTGCCAGGTCTTCGTATTTCCTGCGAATCTCGGGGGGCTCCAACTTCCAGCCCAGACCCGCAACTTTGGAGACAATCTGGTGGTTGTTTGCACCGACTAGCCTCTTGGTTCGCTCTGCATAAGCCGACCGATAGAGCATGAACGAATTCATGGGCCGAGAGATCTTTCCATTCTTCTTGCGGACCTCATCCTGTCGCTCGAATGGAGATCGAGCTACCCAGGCGTCCATGTCTTTGATAGGGGTGTTGTGGAATGATTCCGTGAGCTGACTGATGGGTGCGTCAATCTTGACCGCTGATTCAGAAAGAACTCTCCGATTGCGGGTCTGTCGCCGCCTGACTGCCGAGCCTGGTCTGTTGCCCCGTTGTGGGGATCGTGATCCAGAGCGGGAAGCAGGTCTCATGCTAGGAGATCCCATTGGAATGAAAGCTTCATCCGGTCCTGAAGGAGGCGTGGTTACCTGGGGGCCCATCGCCATCATCTAGTTTCACGCACCCAGGTCAGTCTCCTATGTCGTTCAATCGCACGAGAAGTCCACTTACTGGTTGAGTGTGCATGGAGGCATAGTTAGGAGGATAAAATGGGGGAGAAGCATAGTGCTGGGGAAGGTTAGCTCTACTGACAGGCACAGCTCAGCAGAGAGGGGACTCACCATGGCTTGAGCCTGGTTGCCACTGTTGATCTCTTCGGGGGTCATCTTGACGTTATACACCGGGGGGTATACTCCAGGGTCTTCGAAAGATTCTTCGGACACAGGGTGTCCGTCTGGGGTGTGGGGAGGTGAAGGAGGAATCGGTCTTGCCACCACGGTCATTGTTGTGGTTACTGGCTTTTACCCTTGTCGGTAGAGAAACAAGATATGCTCCTACCAGGCTCGCCCGGAAATCTCCAGCGAGAGTAAGAGAGGGAATTCCAGAAACAGGAAACAAGTGGAAAAGAGGTAGAATAAAGATCTCCTGTTGTCCAACACTCCTGAAAGAGGTCTCACACACTGCCAGTGAGACAAACACTGCAACAATCCAATTGGATGTACAGTAGATGATATGAAGATCCCGTGGATCAGTGGACCAGTGAAGAGAGTCGATATATTAAAGAACAAAAGAGCCAAAGACTTGAAGATTGAAGATGGGGCGGATGAAGGACTAAATAGAATTGCAGAGTGCAAACAGAGAGGCTGAAACTGACTTAAGAAGGCCTGGAATACAATACGCATGGCGTGGATCTATTTCTCTTGGACGCTGATTAGTGTCTTTTATTTCTTGTTTTTTTTTTTATTTCTGAGTTTCTGAGGATTTTAATTATTTTGAACATTTTTATTATTTTATTTTATTTTTTCTGAGATTTCGATTTTATTTGATATTCTCACTTCCCTCTATTGGACCTGAGGTTCTTTCTTCCCCCCCTCTCTCTCTACTCTATATCGGGTGGAGGCGTTCGCGGGTTTCCTTCTTTGTCCTGGTCAGATCATGCATCTACGATTGGCCTGAGATGTCTATTTTCTTATTGGGTTCCCCATTCAGAGTCTCTAACATATAACATCTTTCATATCTCAAACGGACCCTTTGTGCCATATTTGGATCCCCACAAATAGCTCACAGAGAAAGAAGAAGGTTCGGAAGATTGACGATGCACCAAATACCCCGTGAACCCACTCTCCATGGAATACCAGCATGGGATAGCATGGGATTGCGCTGGGACCATGGACCTTTCCGGCGCCCGGTCTCCGCGGATGGAATAGACCAGATGGAAATGGCAGAGATCCCAGGGTCAGGGTCAAAGGGATCAAAATCAATAGTCAGAGGATCTTGGCTGATATGCAGGTTGGATGTTGGTAAATTGGTAAACGGATTTTGTTATTTTATTTTGTTTTATTTTTTCCTTCAATATAATCATTTTGACAATATACATCGCGGCACTTGGAGACTACCAAAAAAAGCAATCATGGAGGTACATCTGGAGAATGCAAGTAACTAGAAAAAGGCTAGTTGGGATGGAAAAGGAAAAAGGAGCTGATTAAATTCCATGAAGCGCATGTAGCTCATTGCCGTCAAGCGCGGCACACGTTATATGTCTACCTAGGTAGTCGAATGGAAACACTATGAAGTGGGGTAATACTAAGCCTGCAAGACATGTTAACGGTCAAACTGATAGCCTGGGCAGGGACACTACCCATGTACCAAGCGTGTAACATCAATCCTTAAATTACCAGTGATTACTCCGTACTAGTGCCTTCATGTAGATCGCCTAGATCAATTACCACCCCTCTCGAGGCCTATTCTACACTTCCAACTGCCTTACCAGAAGAGATGAACGCATTTCCCCTCAGGAAGATACTGGTCCAGAAAGCGTTAACGGTCAACCATGGGTTGCCCTCAAGAAACAGGAAAGAGTCTAGATTCAAAGTTGTCGTGAATCTCGGGAATCCGGGGAGTTCGGGGGCTCGGGGAGCGAGGTTCCTCTTTGCTGACAATTCTATTTTTTGGGGGACCAAGGGCGACTTGGTGAAGGTCGGGGAGATACTGATCTCATCACGGCTGTAGGGGTACCCTCCTGATCGACGAGCAACTTGACATCGGTTGAAGCCGATACGATACCCCAACACCTCGTTGGATCCACAGATGCGCCACCCATTCGGTGATTGGGTGGAAGAGTGTTGGGTGATGTATCCGTCCAAGCAGCGAGTCAGAAAAGGGAGAAAAGGAGTCTTGGCACAGGGAGCGTGACCTCCTGTGCCCTCATTTCTCTCGGTCCCGTTCAGTGGAGACTCTCAGCTCGACTCTTCGCATAATGTGAAGACTTGTTGAAATTAGGATTTGCACGGCTATTCACGAGCTATAGTGTACCCCGAGGTATAGTAGGGAAAGCTTGATGTGGGAGTTTTGCGGTCCACCGTTCACCGAACGTCAATCTCCACGCCTCGGAGAAGTCAGGAATTCACTGAAGCTTGTCCCCGTGCTGCTCCGGGGGATCTCCCCGACCAATGCTCCTAACCCTATTTTGTTCACTCAATCTAGAGAGCGGATCGCGCTTACTGGGGGGCGTGTGTCCGGATTAAGACTAGCCGACACGACATGGAGACATCGCTTTGACGGGGACGTCGTCAGCCTTCGGTATAGGTCAATTGTTGTCAGTAGACTCGCAAATCTTTGGATGTGGCTGTTTCCAGAATACGGTGAGAGACCAACAGAGCCCTGCATTTTCCTGGGTAGGAATTATGGTTCCTCATGGGCTTCTGGGATGTTGGATGCAGGAACGGGGCCAACCACGTTTTTCTCGCTCCCTTGTTTTGATATTGATAGCCATGCAGGTTTTTCTTTGTTTGACCGGGCAAACCCTGTCGTCGCTCAGGCACTCGAAAATCGACTAGAGATCTGCATTTGCCGAACTGGTCGAAGGCTTGCAGATGCCATATGCTATCCATGAGGACCGGGGGGGCTGAGACTTGCAGGGAAAGTCCTCGTGGTTGACTTCAAAGCAAAGCGGGAAGTTGATCCAAGCCTACGCTTTGAGCTTATCTTTGCTTTTTAGGCCTGCCCAAGATGGTCCTGACAGCATCCTGTAAGCATCTTATTCGCCCCGGTCTATATGCCGGGGTATTATGGGGCTGAGCGAAAAGATGTTCTCGGTGTGTGCAATGAGATAATGTCCAACAAAAAGAACCCACCAGAGGGCAGTGTAGCTACTTCCCGCCGACTCGGCGGAATGACATTGGGGGCGAATCTCTAGGTTTGTTGGTGGACTACGAACTTCAAATTGAATATTCCCAACACTGAACGTCCACGATGACCCCGTCCCATGGACCAGTTGGTTGGTACATTAGACTGATATTCGATATACAGTCCTTTGGTTTGGATCTGAATTGCCAGGACCAACATTGAGAGATCAACAAACCCATGTCTGCCGCCTCGGCGGAATCATCAACTGTCAACCTATGTGTAATTCAGGGTGCACCATCCCGAGGGCTCCCCAGAGACACCAATCTATGGCCTCCGCCAAGTTGGGGTGCTCAGACCCCTGAGCCACTACAGCTGGTTGGCATCCCATGAACTCTTCTCTAGAAAGTGGGAACCGGATTGACAGCCAGGATCACCCCGCTCGAGCGCTTGCCTGCCTTCTAGAAGGTCGAAAAAGGCTAAGCTCCAAGGCCAAGGGTCTGTTGGTCCTTGTCTGGTCTGCTGACTCGACCGTATTAGGTTGCCGCAGGAAAATGCACAGATCTCCACGGTCTCAATGCGAAACCATTTCGTTTCATCAGCAGGCTTCTCTTTCACCTCCTGATCGTCTGCTTGAGTGTTTCAAGTGTTTCTAAAGATATCATCGTTTCAACATGTCCTCGGCATTCTCATTGTTGATACTATTTTCATATCTGAGAGCAAAAAGAAAGAGAGCTCGTGGAACGAGAGCTGGAGACATGATCAGCAACATGGGAGAACGCAAGATCCACCATTCAATAATGAAAACCAGCATAGAAGCAGGATGAATCGATTGGACTGGGCAATCTCCCTACTCACGCTCTTATTCGAGGCCATGTCCCCCACAACTTGAACCCTGAACCCTGTTGAACCCATAGTCCTACACCTGAACAGGGATCCCGGTTGGCTCGGCCAAGACAGCCGGAATGGGATCTTCGTCTCGCTATCCTGCGATCTGCTTAGGCTTTTCGAGCGGGAAGGATGAAAAAGATTCATCAGATTTGTTCATGAAATACACGATACGGGGGTACTAGTTTCGCGATTAACTGCTTTCAATCGTTGCCACGGACGCCATCAAAACGCCCTGGGCGCACCATTTACTCAACGGGCTGATATAACCCAATTGCAAGTGCATCTGTCGACACCCGATACCCACGATCTTCTTGCGGTCAGGCCGCGCCGCATGTTGAGGGGTTGGGTGGAGAGCGAAAAGCAAAAGAGGGCCCAAAAGGGATGAACTACAAATCTGGCGCAAACGGCGGATCGCCCGGGGACATCGTCGTAAGGGTCTCCGAACCCATCATGCAAAGTCTATCCTATCAAAACTTAAACCCATGACAGAAATCATCCTGGACCTCAAGGCGCACAAGCGATGGGTGAGGGAGTTGATCATATTTGTGCCGATTCCTAGACCGCCACGAGGAAGTCCTGCGCAGCGGCTTCTTTTTCATTTTTTTTTAGCAATATAGACCAGGGTTGAATGCGCTTGTAGCCCAAAGGGGGGAATGGACAGCTTGCAATAACCTGCAGGCTCCAGCTCGACGAAGTCGGTGTCATCAACCAACACCAAGCCTGCCTTGAGATTGGTCGAAGACTAGATCGGTGGTGGTTTCCTGCCACACCAACGCTCGGGTGAGAGAGCTGTGCAAGTTCAGGACTTGAAGCTGTGGATGACTATGGACTTCCTGTCTTTGGGTTCGTTTCGGTCTACCTCACTTACTCTGCAGCTCATTGGTAGAAGTCATGTCCTGTTCATCTTTACCAAGAATACCACGAGTCTACACATCTCCCCGCTCCCTGCTCCCCGTACCCTTCTCCCCTCGCCATTTTAGACTTTGGTTGCTTTTGATCAATTTGGCTTTTTCGTGTATGTGGTGGATTGCCAGTATTTGTCAAAGTATCGGCAACGGGAGCTGATCGTCATATGGACGATTTGGGAAGCCGGCGTCAAGCCCCTCAGAAATAGAAGCTGATCGGTGGCATTTGGTCACAACTCTAACGCCCGACGTCCCCGCCAGAACACGTGTTCGGAGGCCGAACCGGCCGAACAGCGAGTCATCCCACGACGAGTTACCAGGCTATTGGTAATCTTGTCTAAACCTGAACAGGTTCGCTTGGAATATCTGGTTTTGAGCGCTCATCCCGTACTCCGTGCCGTGTCTCTGGTCGGTTAACTCACCAAGACAATAGATTGAATGTTCGGATGCGGACTCCTCTGCTCCCGGTCAAGACCTGTAGACTGGATATGTCTAGAGTCAAATGGTATCCAAGATAGATGCAGGAGCGGGACGAACTGAGCCGCAGTAGCAATCTACTCCGTACTTCCCACGAAATTGTCCTACGAAATGGATACGACAGAGACGGGTCTGACCTGCGCCCGAACCATGAATATCACATACTAACCTCCAAAGTACTTAGCTCCATCTCCCTGGCCCCTGCCCGCATCGGCCGACGGTCACCTGCTCGACCATCTGGGGTAGCTCTCTGTACTTTGGACGGGAGCGGGAAATGATGTATCTTTGACGCACAATAGTACAGATCTAGACCAATCTGTCCCCTGGGAAGCGGGAAGTGAGAGCTCAGGGTGTTACTTTCCTGGACCGAGATTGCGCAGTCAACTACTCCGTACAGAGTAAATATGTAGGCACCTACCTACATAGGTACAGTGTCCTCCGTAGCGCCTAGATCCACAGAAAAGTACCGTCCTCCGGGCGAGTACAATGCCCGGAGATCTGACTCGCGACGGATGTGATAGTCGCTTCCCGTCACATTCCAATGGCGCCTGAATCTCCACAGTGGCATTGCCCCATCTCCGCAGGTTTGAGACTATAACTGGACGACCAAATTTACACGGGACTTCGGCTGAGAGTGCTCCACCGATCGTAGACATTGTACGGAGTGCTCCTGACTTTGGACTGAATATATATATCTCGTGCCAAGATCCCTAATCAATAGGTGGTTTAGGTCGGCATATACGCAATATTTCCTGACAGTCTGGTCACGATTCCAATGTGGTAAACGAGTTGGGTTCTCAATCTGGTCAGATGAAAAGGGGGTCCCACAGAGGGCGACGGCTTCTCAGACCCTGTAAGATATTGGGAGCGTGAAGCAGTGACCAGGTCTTGGTATCAGAATTAAGAATCTATATGCCTGTGCTTTGAGGTTTTCGAGACAAGATTAATATGGGAGGACTGGGTCCCTGAGCTATGCATGACAGGGAAGGGTTCAAAGGAGATCTCCCAATGCGATTGTCTTTTTTTTCTTTCTTAGCAAACCATACGGTTGTAGTTTAGTGGGGAAATAGTCGCCCTCGTAGCCCGTGTTCGAGACTAGAAATTGACGCGGTTGACAAATACTTGAGACCTCGGTTGTCCTTCCGGTTTTTTGGTCCTCCCATTCCCCTTCCGACTGGATTTATGTTTAGTACGTCCGGAGTACTTATGATAGAATCAGAACCTGGACACAGTCTCTCCCCACAGAGTCAATGGGTTAGCCTTGTGTATCATAGAATCGAGAGGTGCCAGAGAGGATAAAAGTCCAGACTCGGGAAGACAGCCACGAGTGGCCGGGCCAGATTCCGAAACTCTACTTTCCCTGTTTCCTTTCTGACAGAATGAGCTGCAGGAGTGGAGTCAATGGAGTCAAGGATCAACGCCCAGATCATGATCCTGATTGCCGTGGGAACTTAATTTCAAGTGCTACTAAGGGTCCTAAACCTCATCTAGGAATCTAGTACTGGAGTCCTCCGTACGGAGTAGTGTGCGATACACTGTAGATCGAGGGCCTCGTATTAGTGCGGTTGCTTTTTTCCCAGACTTGGTTCTGATTGGATCGTCGAGCTTCATTTTGTGTACTAATCAATGCTCTGCGAGACCTCTGTGGGTCTCGGCCACTGACATGATAAAGCCCTAACTTGATGCCTAGATGCCTACAGTAAAAAAGTACACTTCATGAGAGGCAGCTATCAATGTCTCGGCTACGTTGACTATACGGAGTACTCCGTAAGAGTCCCTGGTTCCAGATCCGGTCACTCTCGGGAGAGAAACTCTGGTCCACTGAGGTCAAGGAGGGAGGAATGACATCTACATTCTCCATCACCCGAACCAAGTTACTCGAGACGGCACCTATGATGTACACCCTCCCAAGTTGTACTCCATACTCCCTACTCTTTACTGCACAATATATATCCAATTGCAGATCTCCTGATTGGACGATGTGTTTCATAATCCGAAATTCACAATCTCGTTATTTTCACTAATATGACTAGTATCCATTTCCCCCCTAATTAATTAATTTCCCCAGATACCTACCAGTAGGTACATAACATACTGTATCCCTGCCGGCAGCCCTGAAAGTGCCATATGACAGCAACATGACAGCAACATGGCAGCAACATGACAGCAACATGACAGCACCATGACATATTTTACAGATCAACAAACGGGATTTGGATACTACATCGTACCTAATTTCAAGGAACAAAGTGCCGTGAGATAGGGGGCAAGATGCACAAGCAGCTAACGCAATGTAAATTAGGGCGCGATCGATGTAGATCGCTTCCAATTAGCATCGGGCCCGGTCGCCTCTAAGTAAGTTGACTGCGCCGCATGCTTGATCCACCAAACTAGGTCAAGTGCTGTACTTTTGACAGATTTGGCGTATTCTGTTAGCGCCTCAACATCCTGAACTTCCTTTGCTCGTCGGGCATCTACCTAAGACACTTGCTGCCTCATTAATCTCAGCCTTGTATGGAGTACGGTATGGAATCGGGGTTTGCAATTGACGGAAGGACGGTGTCTGGTTTTTTTTTTCCCCCTGGGTTTTTGTGTACTTTGGTATCCTGGCGTCTCCTTTTGGGGTTTGTTAAGCTGATCACCCCCCTGGTCATTGTGATTCTATTGTATTTATGGGAAATGAAACAATTAATAAAGAGATGGCATAATATAATTGCGGCACTAGACAGGAAAAGTCAAGATGCTGCGAGCCGTGTTGGTTTGCATGGTGCTCATCGTGAGTACGGAGTACAGAGTCAAGCATGTATCGTGTTGGCGTGCGTCTGCTGCTCGGCTGGGCAGGACTGCATTGGGCATTGCATGTGCAGCCACGGGTATATGTCGATCGACCTATCGGACAATTCTAATTAGGACTAGGCGTGAGACCTGTGTTGACTACATTCGTTCTTCTAGATAGACGATGCGATGCATATTGAGAGACTTGATAGAGATGGACCATGTTCAAAGAGGTTCTTGTATTGGGTGAAATAGATAACAATATTCTTAGACCTTACATGGTTGGAATTGGGTGGATAGGCTGTCTACGCCATAGATAGGAGCTTGCATCGATATACAACCTACAGAGTATATCTGACTGATATATATCACAACATATACTCTACCCTTTCTAGTGTACGAGGTCATGAGCCATTCCAGTAGTTCACGATCGAAATCAAATCAGATTCTCTATTAAAATACACTGCCTGAGCCCACAAAGAAGAGGTGTCGAAGGCCAGACCGTCTGCAAACGCCGCTCGAGTCCCCATCCATCTTGATGCATTGTAAAACAGAAAAGAAATCAATTGAAGAGGGATTCAAACGCCAGCCCACCACATTGTCAGACATGCCTAAAGAGAACTGAAAGAAATTCTCACAAGGCAGAGCCCCAACAATAACAACAAAGGGAGAGAACTCATGATCAAAGGAGTATGGTCCATCTGCAACAGAGGAACTTTTGGAAAAAGAGAGAACAGGGTGGTGGCATGTCAAAAAGCTTGGTATGGGAGATTTTGAATTTGAGATGTGTGGCGGGCCGTCTCTATGATAATAACTCCGGATCATCAGGAAAAGTATATCCGGAGGGATGCCATTTGCGCCCACTTGGCCCCGTATGATGCAGAAGTTTAAACAGACGACGAAAAACAGATTGATGGGACAGGTCAAGTTTTCCTGAAATGCACTGTAATACGATTTTGAAATCCGGATTTGCACAAGATAACCAAAACGTCACTCAGATGTTTGCAGATTTTCGAAAAAAATAAGGGGTAAAAAGGAATCATGGACCAAATAGAACATGCTGTTCATAGAGCTATGCCAGAAGTTCATTGATTCCGACCATTACTTCCACGGTAAGGTGAAGGGACGGGATCAGGATACTGCGAAACAGCCCCAGAACCCAAAGGAGGAATGCGATTTAAAGACGGCGATGACATCACATGCTGACCATTGCCCTGGTAGGGGTGACCATGGTGCAGCAACGAAGCATTTTCTCGCTGTCGACGCTCCTCCTGCTCAGGAGTCATGCATTTGACGGGAGGAGGGATCGGAGCATCTGGAGAGCTACGGCCCATAAGCTTTGGGCTTGGCTCCAGTCTGCGAATGGGCGGCAAGACGGGCGCACCTGCCATTCCGCTTGCAGTAAGTGGACGAGGAGATTGCTTCGTTGGACTGATTCCCGACATGCCCATTCCATGAGAACTCTGAGGAGGTGAAGAGTGGTTGCCGTTGGGCGTCCCAGCAGAGAAAGACGGGTAGTGACTAGACATCGATGGCGTAGCCCCGTGGCCTGACTGCGGACGCGGGGTTTCGAAAGAACCCCACGGAGAAGGTGCGTGGCTTGGAGCAACAGGAGGAAATCCTGCGAGAGGGCCAACGTCGGGATTGCCTTGCGTAGGTGACATAGACGGTTGATTCTGAACAGGACTTCGAGCAGAGTGTGACGAGGAAGGCCGTACAGATTGGAAAGTTCCAGTGGGAGGCAGATGAGGAGCTTGTTGCATAGGTGGGAAAGAGTGCTGGGATGAGGAAGGTCGTTGATGTTGCTCCGTAGTAGCATGCAGCAAACCATTCATACCTTTTGGCGGGGAAACTGGGGCACGAGGAGGACTTGAAGATGGCAGGGGAGTACGATCGGTAGGATGGGCCCGGCGCTGGGGGGATGGAGGAGGGTAGAAGTTGCCATGGCCGATAGTGGGTGATTGGAGGGAAGGTTGCGTTCCTAGGGGTTCGTTTTGGATATTGGATAGTGCGAGGTGTGACTTTTTCACAGGCGACGGTGGGGCATGGTCTTCGTCATCCTCGATCTTACGTTTCTTCGCGACTGGAGAAGCAGCTGACGGAGATGCTGAAGCGCTGACCCGGAATTTGAGGGGCGGGAGTTTGGGCCTGTTGGCTTCCTCCTTTTGCTTGCAGTCGCGACAAACAAAGTGGAAGTCATCTTTTTCAGCCGCTTGTTGTGAGATTCCAAGGCACTTGCTATGCTGCCAAACATTGCATTTTTCGCATGCAACACTGTGACTTCCGTCATCCTAGAAACATATTAGACCAGATTTATTTCGTGGTCGGGGACTGTAACTCACCAGATTCTCGCCATACACTCCACATCCAGAGCAGTCAAAGATCCATTGGTCGTCTTGAGTTAGTTCTGCCAGATTCTTTTGAGATTTCTCTAGATCAGCCTTGAGGTTTCGAGCGGACAGTCTACTTTCACCCTTCGCAAGTTTTTCTTGCTCTTCCGCAATCCTTTCAAGTTCCGCCTCATGTAGCAGCCGTTTTTGTTCGCGGTCTTTGATACGTTGCTCTCGAGTCATCATACGTGACTGGCGATCTTCTTCTAGCTGTTGTTGTTTTGCCTGCTCTTTGCGAGCTTCGGCCAGATCAAGCTCACGCTTTTGAGCTGCCTCAGCAGCTTCGCGCTCCTGCCGTTCCTTTTCTTCCTTCGCGGCAAGTCGGCTGGACCGCTTCGCCCCTGCAACCAACTGCAGATTCAAAAGCTCTTTCTCACGCTTCAGGCGCTTCCGCTGCTGTGCCTCCTCTGCCTTTTCGAGAATAGGCAGGACATGGTTGATAATATTATCGCGCAGAGACTTCTCATCCGCATCTTTAGTCTTTTGAATTGTATCCAAGAAAGCTTGATATTCCTCGAGTGTGACGGCAACGCATTCCCACTTGAATGGGTCCTCAGACGAGGCCGCGGTGGCAGTTGTGTCGTTGATCTCCTGGTTCTCGTTGTCGGATCCATCTTCCGCTGCTGCTGTGGAGGTACGCTTCGAGGCTCTCGAGGCTCGCGAGGATCGGCTTTTCGCCTTCTTCTTGGGACGCTGGGGAGGGGGAGGGATGGGTGGATCGGTCCGACGGTAAAGACGGTTGTCGTCTAGTACGTAGTATGTGCGCCCCTCGCGGTCCCAACCGAACTCTTCGATGCGCTAGAATCAGTTAGCATGCAACAAGCAACAGATAAAATTAAATAAATCCATGCGAAAGGTAACACACCCATTCTGTCTGCTCAGTCTCCTTCTTTTCGGGCATCTTGTCGCGAATGCGGTCCGCATTCCAAAATGTCCATACTGTAAGCTGATGAAGGACGCGAATCTTGGTAAACACGTCGAAATGCAGGAACTTATTCGGTTCCTCTTCATAGCCGAAAGGGTTGGGAGTATTGGGCGATTTCGCATTGTACTGGCGGCGGGTATACTCATCGAAATTGTCGAAGCTGCCAACAGAGCACTGTTAGTAAAATTGCCTAGGAATAGAAATACAAACGCGCCAGTATACGTACGTTAGACCGCGATGCGACGAGATCCATTTGAGAAGACACAACCCAATCTCCAACAGCTTATGAGAGGGTTCGGGTTTGAGGCATTCGACTTCCAGGTCCTAATGTCGGGGAAGGAACGATGTCAGCGATTATGCAAAAACCTTCCACCAACGCGACACAAGACATAGCATCGATCCCATGTCAAAAGACGCCAAATGACATACATCAATTCCAAACTCCTCGTCGATCTTCATGACTTGGCCAAAAATGGCGATGTACTGCATGAGGCTTGCAAATGCCCAGTTACTCCTGAGCTGAGAGAGCAAACCAGGCTCCTCTGGGGCTTGTTGCTCGGTCATCGGGATGGCCTCCGAGCGGGTGCGCTTTCGCGATCCCATCGCGGCGGGACAACCGTTCAGACCGGGATTCGCAGGTGTTGAACGATAGGTTCACTGGTGCGGGAGTTGTACGGAAATGAAAGTCACAGAGTATGTCACTTCCCAGAACGAAAGATAAAAGGTGTGAAAATTAGAAAAGAGGCCAACAAATAAGTTGTTGAATCTGGACTTTTTTTTCGTGTCGTGAGGCAAGACGCTCAGTAAGGCGGCGCGTCAAGAACTATGGCACGTGACCCGATGCGTTTGTCAAATTCATATTGAACCTTGAAGGGGCTGTTCAGAGCAAGCTACTTGGATTATCTTGCCAATTACTGGAGTGTATTCTAGTTTCTAGGGGAATCGAGACGTCGCAAAATAAGATTATGCAACAAGAGCTTGAAATTCATGAATCGGAGACAAGTACATTCATGCTTTTGAGAATCGTCGCGTATACACAGATAAAACAGGAAACAAAAGGAAATAAAATCAAAGTAGACGCCTGGATCTTTGGATATCTCTCGCTCAAAGGTCTATCTCACACAGAGCAGTTGGGGGTCGTCGAAGACGAAGAGGAAATGCACACAGATGACAGCGCCAACCAGTATTCGCGCCACTCGACAGAACCTGTCGGAAACTAAAATCAAGGATCAAAGAGAAGAAGCATATTTCCCACAAGCAAAATGCAAAGAAAAGGAGAAAAAGGGGGAGAAAAAGAGACAAGAATACATTAAACCTCCCCCACGCAGATCATTGAACCTTCAAGAAACCCAATATAGATGCGGCAAAGAGAGAAACCAGGAACGAAGAAAAAGCAGCGGTGGATCCGATGTCCTCAATCGATGACATACCTCACGCGTTGGACCCATCCAATTCTGCAACCACAATTTTGCGCCTTGTGACCGTTAATCGCCAGAAGCCTTTCCCATGCATATCATAAGGTAAAATATTTCGGGAGAAAGAAACAGATGTTTTTCGTATGTTACATGGCTGCCGAAGCTCCCTCCGAGACGGTGTCGGACAAGTTGATAAGGAGCTGAGCCAGACAGCGCTTGGTGGCTGCGTCGTCACGGAGGACAGAGGAGAACGTAGCGTCCCGGAGAGGTTCGGGGAGGCATTGCCGTAGAGCCTCACGGGCCCGGCTATTGTCACTCAGACTGGATACGCTGTTAATAAAAGCACGAAAGGCAGATTTTGAAGGGGATGTACCGAAGGAAGCAGCGCACGACATGCTTGAGAAGGCGGACAGTCTGTTGCTCCACCAGCTGGGTGACCATATTGCTGAGAACAGTGCCCACGGCATAGAACCTTTCATATGTCGCGCAAATATAGCCCAAACCAATATCATCAAGAAGGATTTTCTGCACGATAAAGATGGCAACAGTTTTGCTCAGCTCCGATCCCGTCTCCATGATACGGAGGCACAGAGGAATGATCTCCGTGGTCAGGAGGAAGTTGATCACGTCGGACGAATCATTCTTCACCAGCGCGCCGATAACACCCAGGGACGTGAGTCGGAGGTATTCAAAGGGACGAGACTTGGATGTGGTGTTGAGGAAGGGGTAGAGAAAAAGCGGGATGTGAGCTAAACGAAAGAGAGGGAAAAGAATTAGCAACCTACATTGCGTCGGCCTTGGAGATGTATTACTCACCGTTTAAGAAAAGAGTGCGGGTCTCATTGTGGGATGCGACGCATTGCAAAAGCGCCAGCGCATTGCAGACTCGATTTGACGCGGCGGCAGTCAGCTGGGATGGGTTTAGTAGCGGATAAACCGAGATGATTTCTTGAAGAAGGGCAGTCATGACACCTGCAAGTTTCCGACCGTTAATTATTGTAGATGGGGCTGAGCGCACGTTGAGAATCCATACCAAAAGAGTGCCAAATGACCAAGGCCAGTTCGGGGACCTGTTCTCGCTTTTTGCTCAGTTCCATCAAAGCCGCTTCCCTGCGAGCTGGGTCTAATAGCTCAGCGACCCAAATGAAGACCTTGCGATTCTCCTCGCTGATACCACCGTCCATGACGGAGACTGAGTTTGACATGCCGTCTCCACCCATGCCACCGGCGCCACCGGCTCCCTGCGCGGGATTTCCAGCACCGTTACCGCTCATAGCGATACGGCCATAGTGTTGTTGCTGTGCTGCGGCAGCAGCAGCTTGCACTTGGGCATGCTGTTGAGCGACGAGGGAAGCGTGCTGCTGCTGGGACTGGTGCGGGTGTGGTTGAGCCTGGTGGTGCTGTTGTTGATGTTGCATCCACGAGGGGTCAGCCTGAGGGTACTGATGCTGGTGAGAGAAGACGTGCTGAGTCTGCGCTTGAAGCATGATGGTTGATGAGTCGTCTCGGAGACTCGTAATACTCCGAAGGATCGGAACTGAGGCGACTGACACACGGGCACAATTGTTTAATATCAAAATAGGGTGAATAGCGTCAGGAGTTTAATCCCGATACCGAAATCATTGATGAGGGAAGACAAATTGCGAAGGGAGTGGGTAGAATCAGAGGATAAGGGTAGAGTGTGGAGGAGGGAAAAGGCGGAAGTGAAGGCGGGGAGGTAAAGTGCCTGGTCCCCTAATGCCTTTGTGTGGTTTTTTGGGCACCGCTTCTCATTTGATTTCTACTTTGATCCTACCATTCTATCTTTGCTAATCATGTTTATTGAAGATCTATTGGACTTGGGAGTGCTGATGTGCTAACCCTGCAGATGAGAATCCTTGCCAACAGAGCACATTGTTCCCTGCAAGGTAAGCTGTTTGCTTTCTGCAGCTATTCACCACCTGGGCAGCGTGCTCGTGGTAGTCGAATGCGAGTGCCCGGCACCAACAGCCACCAAGAGCTTGAGAGAATTTATCAAATGAGAAGCGAATTAAAGAAATTTCAAAAGTTTCATATCCAGATCATCCTGAAAATCATATCACATCGACTATGTGCTCATAATCTCATATGTACATCACAACGTGCCACAAGTCTCTCGTATCGACATCGAAAAAAAAGCAATCATATCATCCTAAATCGAAACCAAAATAAAATCCAAAATCCATCGTGTAAGTCATAGTGATACATTAGTCACGTTATAAATCCAGCGCCATAAATGCATAATTGAATCAAGATCAGCGCACTGAGAACCGAAACCGAACCAGTCTCAGTCATATCAGACATGGCAGTGGGCATCAACGGCCAGAGCGAGTGCGCGATCGGCGTGATCGGCGTGTGTCCCGAGTTCGTCTGTCAGAACTCCGGCTACCTTTAAGAGAAAGATCGTCAGTAATGTCCTTTTGTGAGAATGGATGTCAATACGTACTGCCTGTGCCGGAGTAATAGTCGGAATAGTAATAGTATGAGCTTGGGTAAGATGACTCAGTCTTATCGTCGTCATGGTCTCTCTCCCTCTTCCTCTTCAATCCCAAACACAGGGCAAGAGCGCCGAGAATGATGGCGATCGTGCCCCAGCCCCATTTAGACTTCTTCTCGCTGACCTCGCTACCTTCAGCTGGTCTGGTCCCGAACCACGTCCGTCGCCCTGGAGCTGCAACGGGAGGAGGAGGTCGGCTGCCATGCGAATGATGAGAATGACGCTCTTCAATGTAAGTCGTGTCCTTTCTGCGACGCTTCTTGCCGATACCGAGCGCCGCGAGAAGACTTTGTAGGATGCCCTTGAAGCATATGCAGGCACAGAGGAGGAAGAGTAAGAATGCACCCGCAATACTGCCAATGACAATTCCTGCAATAGCACCACCGCTCAAGCCTCCATCGTCGCTTGTAGCTTCTGCTCCAATCAGTTCTGCCCCGTCCGTGCCTACAGGTGCAGTGAATCCTTCCGTGGTGGTTGGTGCCGAGGTTTCTGTTACGGTGCTGGCCCCGTTGCTCGTTCCTCGCACTCCGGGCGTGGCTTCTGCTCCTGCATCTGTTCCTGTGGCAGTAACAGCAACGGAGGAACTTTCAGCAACACATTGGCCCTCCACGCACTCTTGCGCTGCCTCGCAACAAGTCTTGCCGCACTTGATCTCGCCGAGGTCGACTCTGCATGTACCCGTGCTTGTCGCCGCTGCGATTTGGCTGCTCCATACCGAGGTGATGGTCTGTAGGTCGGTGTTGGTAAGCACGTAGGTAGTGGTGTAGTATTGGTAGTCTCCACCGCCGCCAGCATTGCCATCAACACAGACAGCCTCTTGATTGTTGTTGGTGCTGCATGTCTGACCAGTCTCACAGCAGAGCCAGTCGTTGTACCCACATGGGTTCTCACAGCGCTTCTCAAGTTTGTTATCGAGGGCGTTGTCTTCAAACACGAGCGGGGTTGCTGCGCTGTGTACCGAGTAGTTAAGAAGTAGGGCAAGTGACGAGAGCACCGGCAGGACGGATGAGGACCGCATCGCAGGGAAAAGCGACGCAATACTCGCCGAAACTCAATGTCGTCAATCAGTCGAGTCGGAGAATGTGGTAATTGTGCTGGACTGGAGGGATTTTCTCAGCGCTCGGGTCTTGTCTCTCCCGGACTGTATACTCGAGCGAATTGCTTTGGAGATCAACACAAGCAAACAGAAATCTCAAATTCTTCGGAAGTCAAGAGATCAATGGAATATGTGGAGTAGACATAGAAGAGAGAGGAATGGAAGCAAAAAAGAGAAGAAAGGGCCCAGTGTGTTGTGCTAGCTACACGGTGACTCCCCAGCCTCTTCGGTATACCCAACCACCCGATTTCCTACCAATCGCCTAACCCCCAAAATCCTTTTTTTATCGGGAGGTTGGGGTTTCAGATTAAACATATTTCCCTCGATTCTGATTTGCTTACTATCTTGCACCTCAAATACAAGCCCTGCTTTTTCTCCTCACCTGCATCCTGTCAGAAACGATCAACAGTTGAATGCAAGTTCCCCACCTTGCGCGTTGGCAACAAGCAGCTTTATGATCAACACCGCCATTTCACCACAGTGACTCAGGAACTTGTTCAGACTCGGTGAATCGACATACAGTTGAATTGTGTATAGGAGTCGAATTGTGCATTGGGCATCAATCCCATGGCAGAGGTATGGGTATCGTGGATATCATGGCCGGGGATATCCTGTGCCACCAATCGCAGCCCAATGTTCAATTGCCCAATCCTTCAAAGGCCCTGAAGATCCGATCGATCCTGCAGCTATGGTGTGGACTCGCAGCTATTGAAAGAACACACTGTCTTTCGGGCATGGAAACATTATGGTTTCAAGGGACAGTCTTGAAGGTAGACCATCCCCATGAATTGATTAACCTGGGAAAGGCGCATCGTCCCCCCAAAATACATGAAGCTATCTGGAATTGAGCCTTGGAAATTTTTGGCGAGCTTGCGGTCCTAGTAATCCAACACTAGTGAGTCATTTCGGTTAAAAGGTATCACCATCGAGACATCCCTGCAGTTGCTAGGAACG
The DNA here is from genome assembly GCA_027569675.1 of Penicillium crystallinum. Classification (NCBI taxonomy): domain Eukaryota; kingdom Fungi; phylum Ascomycota; class Eurotiomycetes; order Eurotiales; family Aspergillaceae; genus Penicillium; species Penicillium crystallinum. Next base: position 221,584 of record JAPDKR010000014.1, on the reverse strand, counting down.
ACTCGCTTCTTGAGCATATTGTCCAGATTTCTATTTTAAGCCGTCGGCGGTGAGCTACAATCACAGCATAACATACCCATGTATCACTGTAATAACCCCTCTTCTCAAGACTGCTCCAAATATCGACATGTTCGATTTCAGAATGAATCATATGCTTGGTCACACCTAAAGACTGCCGCTCCTTGTCATCAGCCATGGTCATGCAGGCAGGTAATGAAGATCCTTGTATTGCGAACAGCGACGCTGTTCAAAATGGTATTCAACCTATCTATGGTTTGGCTTGCTGCGATGAGAGCACACCTAACTCCCCTGGCCAGTATACTGTGAAAGCTTAGATCTCTCCTTGGTTCTCATGGGACTTGGATAGAACTCAAACTAGGTCATATAGCCCAGATGAAATGTGTGTGTTGTGTCTGTGAAGATGTGAGCAAGCCTCACGGTAAACCTAGTGCCAGATGGCCTCGAGTCTCAGTATTGAGCAATGTTGCGTCGAACCAAGGAATTCAAATATGAATACAATGTTGTAGAACAGATCTACCCCAGCGTACCAAATAGCATAGCAAGGCCTGAGCATTTTAAATGCATGAGACCGTGATGGTGAAGGCTCGACTCTCTTTGGAACGTGAGCTAGATGTTTCTTTGAATGCATTATTTCGCTGTTGAAACTAAGCATCCAAGCTATATAAAAGAAATGTCACAAGCGTCTAGTGCGAACAAATGAGGATGTAAGTGTACCTAGGTAGCACCGTACCTAATCGCGATAACCCAAACCCAGACGTAACAAGAACCCACCAGCTTCGGCGTGTCCCAGTTGGTCATTTTGGGTGCCGATGCTAGTGTAGACTCAAGACATGTCTTCCCAGTCCTGCACATATTATTCAATCTATATCCACGATATGGGATAAACGATGAAACATGTCGCTCCGAAGTCTTCTCGGATGATTGGTGGTATACCGTGCGTTCCGTTCAGACATAAGTGTCAACTTCCTAGCTATTGTCTCTGAGATTAGTTGCCAATAGTCGCATGCCTCTGGAAGTAGAATATCGCTGTGAGCCCTGAGATATTGGAGAGTGGCAGCTTCACTTTTAGCATTTCGCCCTTCGGGGCATAGATGGTGTATGGAAATATACAGACAAGATTAGCATGGCCCCTGCCCTAAGCATGACACGCTCAAAGAGAAGCTGCCTATTTTTTCCTTCCCTTACCGGTCTACCTAATACCTATGTTTGACATCACGGTGGATCTCAGATTCCATTTCGCGTTAGTGTATCACGTGTATCATCCCAAGTGGGTTGGAGTTCGAGCCACGATGGGTCCTGATTTAGACATTCTCATTGGCCAATACTGCGAGCGTCGCCTCAGGGTTAGATTCTAAGGTTGGCAATCCGGGCCTTTTACAATACAAGGTTTCTTATGAGGCTCTAGATGTTCCTCGCTCTTAATCTTACCGCACTTCTAAACCATTGCAACTTCACTGGGTACAGCTTGTGGCATGTTTTGATGTGTAATTCAATATCGTTGATCATTCTCGCACATTCAAAGCAAGCCTTCTCAAAGAATCTTTCTGATTCTAGACAATGCATTGGACAATGAGTACATACTCAACGCATTAAGGATTGTGATATAATCAACCGTGCAAGATTATGGCATTTGAGTTATCGGTTTAAGGTGTCCTTTTATATTATCCTCAAGATTCCATCATCTCTATGCTAGATACCTTGGTTGTTGAAAATGACATTATATGCGAAATTTGTACAGCGTAATGGTCCTGCTACCATGCACCAGGGCCTGCTCGTATAGTCTACTCACAGTCTTGAATAGGCTGACTATCATGGACAATCTCGATCTGTTTGGAGATCACGATACCACTGGAAGACGAACTAGCAGATACAGGTGTCAGATGTGTTTTCAAGTTCTGCATTTGAACATCTTCCATAATCCGCTCCTCGCTCTCGGTAAATGTTATGCCAATAGTCATAGGGTCAATATTTGCAGTCCCACGGCCCTTCCGACTAGCATAGTCACCCCCACCCCCAATGCCGCGGTACCCACTCGAGGGTAAACTGTGTGTTTTCTGGGACGACTCGAATTGGCTGCCAAAGATTTTGGATAGGCAGATCCTGAGGAAGTGGAAGACCGTTGGGAGATTGGTCGTGATGACCGCGACAAAGGTTTCTCGCGTCCCCCATTCATGGGAGAGTTGTGCGCCATTTTCAGGCGTCTGAACAGAATGGAATATGTGGTTAGAAAGATCACTTTGCGACAAAATATTGATTTAAATGGCTGGCACTAACCATCAGAAGGAGAACGCTCTTGAGGGTGGCACACACAAGAACAAAGATACCTGCACTGAGCACAATAGTGGCCGCGACCTTTTTTGCGGGCTTCAGGCTCGATTTCCAAAGCATGGGAATCGGGATGAGTATGAGGTATGGATCGGTTATGAGATTTCCGGCAAAGGTTACTGCAATGACTGGCCTAGAAATGGCTGGTTGGCACACATCTAGCAGGGAGGTTAGCAGATATCGATAGACCAACGGAGAAATGACTCACTGCCAGGATCTGGGTATATCTGCCAGTTTTTGTGAAATGGTCGACAGGCTGCGAATATTGTGATCAAACTTGCAAGAAAGCTTGCGACAACGAGAGCAAAACCGACATGGATAGGAATCTGATACCCACGACCAAGGCCTTCCTAATCGGTGTTAGCTACTCATTGTACATTCAAACTGGCTAATAAGCATACCATCAGTCGCACGTAGAATGCGAGCATAGAAAGTTTGAGTGAATTGATCAATGCTGTATAAGTAGTCCAGCCCGCAATTTGAATTTTGGAGCCAGTCACTCTGATGAAATAGTTAGCAATCAAATTATACTACATCAGAGAAATCTTCGGTATAAAATTGAAAAAAATACACACCTGGAATGATATTCAGGATCGCTATGTAATAGTGCTGCCCGCTGGGCGGTGGTCATGCTATTATTCGCGAGACCGTCAACCATACTGCCCACGCTGTATGCGAGCGTCGTTTGTGCAGTATAGAATATCTGTATTGAGCTCAAGTCAGCAACTAGCAAGCTGAGTACATTCATTGGGACTCAGGTACAATTGCGACCCATATCAGGTAATCATCGAGTCGTAAATTCTTCAATCCACCGACTCTCCCTTGAGCGTATGTTCTGAGAATTGTTACAGCAACGCCAATTGAATAAAGCGTCCATAGCTCGACAGTATCTGAATGGAAATCTGATGCGGCATCTCGTATGTTTAAGCCCGGTGTCATGGCGGTCTATGAACAACGGGGTTGTGTAGCTTAACGAAGCTTTTACTAAGTGAATTGAGGGCCGAGAAGATGAAATAGTGGGCCATCTCCCTTGTGCTGGGAGTTCCTTCCGTTGCTGTATTGTGATTCAGCCCCTCAGAGGATACTTAATACTCAGTGAAACAGAGAAAATGGTGATTTAAGCCGAGAGCACTTGTTCATGAAGAGAGTTATATGTTGCATACTAAATTTCTGGCTCCGTTCCGGTCATTCCGTAGAATAGTCCAGTTTTACTCAAGGGTGTGATCCAATCATATCAGCATCTGAAAGGTGTAATTGGGTTTTATTTAGATTGTGCCTTCATCTCTCGAGTGGGTCGCATTGAACGGACTAACAACTGCGAGCATCGATGCTCCACACTCTCGATACTGTCATACGATGAAATACAGACAGTCACCACAACTCCCGCTTATATTCGGCAGCTATGCGGTTGGAGACGGGCGAAGACGCTTAAATGACGGACATTTGGGCATCATGAGAGGAATTATGTGAGCATCACTTTGAGAAGATTACAAGCGAATCAAAACAGCAAATTTAACCGTATAAATTAAACTGGAGTGGAAATGTAAGACACCAACTAACTAAGTCTGGAGTAACTAGTCCATAGTTAGAAGTGCAGTAGCGAAATAAGAGTGGAATCGATAGCCCAAAAGATTATCCCCACAGACTCGGGCCCGGAACGGGGGTGGCCTCGGCAAGCCCCATAAATCTCACCCCTTTGGGTTAGCCCCTTCTATCTAGAAATTCTAGAATCTAATTAGGCAGAAAATTTATTCAGACGATGAGATTGAAAGATCTAGAAAGCTCGATCAAAACATCTCAGAATTTGACCTACTTAGAAGAGGGGTTTCGTATTTGCCCGAATATCTTAGGGGTGAAGTACGATTTTAAGTACCCCTGACTACAACGTGAACAGAACGCAAAGACGCATATGGCCCATCTTCGAGGCAAGTGACCTTAGCTCTCCCGAATCGAACATGTTACTTTGCAATGGGAGACAATTGAAGATTTAAAACTAACTACCGAGAATTGTGTTCGAAGAAGAACAGAACAGAAGATTGGAGCAAATTAAGTATTCTGAACCAAAACCTGGTATTCTCAAAGCAGAGCAAAGATAGGCCACACGGGAGTCAACTTTTTTCACCAAAGCGATTATACCATGGCATATCAAAGATCAAGCGGATAAGTGGTCGATTCAATGCTATCCGGATAGACCAATCCCCATTGCCGACGACGGACTTTATCCATGACTTCCGGAGTGTTGAGCAGCTCATCTCTCGAATCCACAGACTGGATCAATGACGGATGGGAGAAGATTTGTCTTGAACTTGCTTGAGCTGTCACAGTCATTGTATAGTTATAACCTAAATACTCTAGGTAATTCTATGTTTTATTATGGTAGGCGTAGACATATGCTACTGATATATCATATTGATTTAGCTTATAGAGATGTGAAAGGTGTAGTGTAGTAGAAGTGCAATAATTCTAGAAAGAATGCGTTATAAACGCGAAGATATAGTGGCTGCCAGGGCATGGAGCAGTAACCTACCGCATAGACAGCGTTTCATGCTATTGTTCTTTTCTGAGTTTAGTTTTCGCACGCTTAAATTTCCCATTCCGTCGATAGCCCTGTTGGTCTTCACCCCCACAGCCCCCACCCAAAAAACCTAGGTACCTTGATAATTTTGAAATATAGGTATCTTTTATATGGCTTTTACATATAGAAGGTACAAGCATCGCCGGGAGGGGGATTGGTGGTCTTGGCACGATTACTGGATTCATTGATACGGCCCGGGGGAGATGTTGGTTATAGGAGCCAATTGGAAGTAAATCGTAAAGGGTTTAGTGCATGGGTGCCCATAGTCCAAGCCTGGGCCAGGTGCCCATGGCCCCATAGTCCTCTCATCATATAATGGCCCGTGATTACGTCAGAATAATTAGGGACATGCTCGGGTTTCCTCAGTGATCAAAAAGCAGCAAGAGGTGAGCATCGAAACGGAAAGGGAAAGGTCTCGCGTGCCCATTGTCCGGTATAGATGTTGCGCATACTCTGTAGAACGCGAAGATATCCCATGAGATCGTATCTAGGACCGGAATATTTACAACCAATCGCGGGCCATTCTAAGAAGCCGTGGAGCGCCGGAGCGCTAGGGCAACACCTGCAACTACACTCTTTACCATTGACGCCTTTAATAAACTGAAAACCACTAACCGAGCTAAAATTGGGGCCATATGACAAGTGGCATGAGTTTTGAAAATTATTAGGCGTTGGTTCCTCGGAGCTTACACCATTCGAACTGACAGGAATACCTTTCAGAGTGCTGGGCCTTTCTTTTTTGACATCTTCTGGCGATTGCGCATGAGAGTGGGCCATTACTTGGGCATTGAAAATTTTCATATCTCACTCAATTTGCACAGCCCTTGGAAAATGCATCTCGGACTGAATGTGGTAACTGCCCTTGCGGCTTGGGCTTTCTCTGCGACCTGCCAGGGCCTCCCAACCACATGTAACGATATCGAAGGAGGGCATTGCCCACGAGGTGATACTGACTTGAGCGCGCTCGAGAAGAAGCTCTCGAAATCTGCCAAGCTGTATTTTCCGGGCTCGAGCGGATTTGAGAACGTCACAACGCGATGGTCGGCTCTAGAAGAGCCCAATGTAAATGTCGTTGTTGTGCCTGGTACTGAGAACGATGTTGTTGAGACGGTGAGATAATTTCTCAATCTTTTCATTGATATGACTCAGACATTAATTCTGGCGATGAGATAGGTGAAATTTGCGAACGAAAAGGACCTTCCTTTCCTTACTTTCAATGGCCTTCATGGCGCTCTGGTTTCCCTGGGTAAGATGGACCATGGTGTTGGCATCTCTCTGAACCAGTTGAGCAGTGTTCAATTGGCCGAAGATGGAAAAACCGTCACAATTGGTGGAGGGACCATGTCGAAAAGGGTCACCGACGAGCTTTGGGAGGCAGGAAAACAGACAGTGACTGGAACCTGTGAATGTGTCAGTGTCATGGGTCCGGCCCTTGGTGGTGGACATGGATGGCTTCAGGGACATCACGGACTTGTTTCTGACCAGTTCGTTTCGATGAATGTCGTTCTTGCCGATGGAACCAAGAAAACCATCGACGCAAACTCCGATCTTTGGTGGGCGATGAAGGGCGCTGGTCACAACTTCGGCATTGTGACTTCTGTTACAAGCAAGGTCTATGATATCGAGCACCAAGACTGGGCTATCGAGACCCTTGTTTTCAGCGGTGAAAAGGTCGAGGCTGTCTACGAGGCTGCCAACGAGTACCTTATCAAAAATGGCACACAGTCTCCAGATATCATGAACTGGTCATACTGGCTGAACAATCCGGACGTTGACTCCAATAACCCTGTCATTGTGTTCTATATCATTCAACAGGGAGTGAAGACTGTTGACTCGGTTTACACCAAGCCTTTCCACGACATGGGTCCGCTTTCCGCTGAGCCTCAATCAGGCACTTACAAGGATCTCGCGTCATGGACTGGTGTTGCCCTTGACTCCCCGCCATGCCAAAAGGCCGGATTTGCTAACCCTCGTTTCCCCATCTACCTGCAATCATACGACATCCCCGCCCAAAAGAAGGCATGGGACATCTACGCGCCTGCCATTCGTGGCTCCTCAGCCTTTAACAACTCAATCTTCATGTTTGAGGGCTACTCCTTCCAGGGTGTGCACGAAGTTGCTAGCGACTCGAGTGCTTTCGCTTTCCGCGAGGAGAACATTCTTGCTGCTCCTCTCATCAACTACCTACCTACTGATGCAGAACTTGAGACCAAGGCAGCTGATTTGGGCAACCAGCTTCGTGACATCCTCTTTGAAGCCAGTGGCCGGGAGGACATTCATGCATACGTGAATTATGCCTACGGCGATGAGACAACAGAGCAACTGTATGGTGGCGAGGAGTGGCGCCAACAGCGCCTACAGGCCTTGAAGCAGAAGTACGACCCGGCTGGCAAGTTTAGCTTCTACGCACCGGTTGCGTAGAGAGACGAGCGACGCCCTGAAATTTGTACATACATCAAGGTTGAGAGATATAGCACACCGGCACATGCACCTTTACTTACCGCGAATATATTGATCTCTCAATATGCTACTTGATCCACTTAATGCATCTCCCATCCCCGTCCTGTCTCATCGGAGAAGTCTCAGCGCCTCTCACCAAATTATCACACCATAGAAGAAACGGAGATACCCGGTGTTTTGTCAAGACACCCAACTTAAGCTTCGACTCTTGCATCTCAAGTGGTAACAACGACACATGAGAGAAGATATGAATATATTCTTTTGGTTCATGATTTCAAAACTGTTGATATCATCAACTCTACTCTGTGCTCAGTATAATTGCTCTCTTATTGAAAATTCCAATTATTCCCATTGATCACTTGACTCATTTTCTGTCATTCTTATACACTGAAGGCAAACTTGTGTTCTTGCTCAGAGATTTCTCAGTAACTACCTGTTCCCTCGTGTCTTTGCATGTGCTGATCAAGTGATCTAGCCTTGTTGTGTATTTCAGTCCCTTCGTGATCGTCTGTCTCTGTTGATAGAAAAGCAAGAAGCTGATAGAGAATAGAACCATCTTTACTTTATCCTTTCTCTGGTCTCTGGCCCTTATACATTAGTACCTCTTACGTATGTAAGTCTGATATTGAGTTGAGGCCATTTTGACTCGGAGATTGACTCGGAGATCCTAATGTCCTATGTACCTCTCAGACTTGCAGACAGATATGTAGGGTTCATGCGTGGTGAAATCAGCTTGGGTTCAGCCCAAACAAACTGACACTTCCCAAAAGCGAACCTATAGACTTATCATATTCCCAAGACTACTAATGCATATGAGGAGCCGCTGACTCGAGGTTGAAGGAATGGATATATAGGAAACTCAGACGATCCTACATAATAGTAAAGCAAAAGAATCCTATGGTGATCCGGGTAGGCCTGATAAGGACGAAGCTATCTACAGTGTCATATTGTTGATGTATGGAACTGGTAGAATTAAACGGTGAATACCAGCACTACCAGCACAATACTTAAATAGATGTCAGTGGCAGCTTATATATCTTAATCTTGCCAGCGGTGATTGTTAGGTCAATCAGTGTTCTACAGTTGATGGTCCAGATAACACTAATCAATATACCCGCTGACTTTGAGAGATAAAGGAATAAGAAGGCCAGCAAATCGTACAGCCTAGCTTTCAACTTCACTTATGTGAATGAAGCAAATAATAACCTTACGTTGCTACCAGTAGAGTCTAAGCAAACAGGCGGTCTCTTTCTGCCCTAGAAGTGAGGTTGAACTGCACTTCATCAATACTTTAGTTGCCATTTAGGGCATATGGTCAAAAGAAACCATGTAGAGAAGACTATGAACCACTTTTCATTTTCTTTATAGACAGGGTAGCCTTACATTCGAAGGCAGGTCTCTGCACTACTGCCAAGTTTTTCCGCTTTGAAGATAGCCCGTGATTGGTCGACAGTCGGGGTTCGAGCCCCATGTCGCGCGAAATAAGGCAGGTCCACTTCGAGAGCCTCAGGCCCTGCACCTTCCCTTTTCGACGCATCTCGGGAAAAAAACGGAGGTTAAACGGAAGTATTCGGAAGAGTATTTCGCCCTTCGGGGCATATGGTCAAATGAAAATATACAGAGAAGATTAGCAATGGCCCCTGCACTAAGGATGACGTTCCTAATCAAAGAGAAGCTACTTATTTTTTTTTGCTTACAGATTTGAATTTCGAGTTGTGGGTCTGGCCGCTACGGTTCAATTGGTGTTGCGCTTTTGGGAATCCACGTGATAGGCTGGAGCTCGGAGTTCGATCCACCTCTCGCCGGGAAGTGGGGGCTCTCTATTTGGAATGGACCAACCAGGGTCGACTGCTTCCTTCACCCGTGGCCGTTGCCATGTGGGCGTCCAGAAACCTTGGAGGGTCGTCTTGATTATTGGAGAATGATTTGATGAGCTTCTAGCATAGTGCAAACATCTATAGATCTCTACAAAGTGGAACTGAGCTTCTTACTAATTCCTGATTGACTGGACTACTCAAGCACAGTGGACTGATGCAATTGTGTCCGCTAATCGTGGCGAAGGCAAAATCAGGAATACCTACATGTAGGTATGGTGCTGGTGTCTAACCGCTTGATATTCTGTCTGTCAGTGAGACCAGTGTCATGGCTAAAGCTTGCATTTCAGTTGACGTAAAATTGTTAGATTGATGCCTGAGACGCTAGAAAGCAGTTGAATTTACGTGGTTCATTCCCAGCTCATATCTCACCTGTGAGTGCGCTGAGGCTTGCTTGGAGAAAGCTTTCTTCGGGAACCAAGCCTCAAGTGACTGATAGATGGGGCTCAAAAATAACATATTACATGCATGTCAATACTTATATCTAGGAGTATCCTACACTGCTCATATCTCAGACCAAATCCTTGTGAGTTGCTCGCAATCCTCTAATTACCCAGATACAGTCCATTGAGTCTTGTGAATTTATAGGCGTAAAGCTAGTGAAGCATATCCCAAGGGTGAAATGCTAGGACACATGGTACCACAATTCTATCACTTCTGACGTGGGACCCATCCTGAGATTGCATAGCTGATCGAACTGAAAGCTTCTCATTTCAACACCTTCCGTCCTATGAACGCAGTGCTTACAGTGCTAGAATATCGTCATACATAGATCTTTATGTGAGGTGTGATCGAAATTTGGATGCGACTACTGTCTACCAAGGTACCTACATTTGTATGTAGGTAGGCAGAACGATTAGGAAAAACCGCTACGGTCAACAAATTTCCATTTATAAATCCGAAAACTTTGCGATTGCTCTATATAGGAGCAAGAATCACAGGAAAAAGAAAAATATACAAAGAGAGTCCGTCCAAATAAAGTCATTTCAAATCCATCAATCATATAAACATTCCTGCAACCCCAACCGCGAGACCGAAGGCCAAATCCTGAAGACTCGATACCCGCACAGGCGAGGCATCATTTCCATTAACATCCGCAGTGCCAGTCTGTGTCGCAACGCTACCACAGTAGTTCAAGTTAAGACCATGACAAGCATCCTCACTCAAGCTCGAGCAGATAGAAGTCGCCTGCGACGCAGCCGTGACAGCCTCCACGGTCTTGCCCCCGTCCGCGGCGCCAATAGTCACGCCGTACCGACCCATCAGCGCACCCGTGCACTGCGAGTAATCAGACTGACACATGGAGTAGTACGAAGAACAGGTCTCTGGGTTGTTGAAAGCCGTCGGCACGACGACAAACGGATAGGCGCCGTCCAGTGTCGACCCGGTGATGGAGGCCGCTCCATCGTCGGTGGTGGCGGTTGCGGTCGCACCGTTGGGGAACATGAAACTCGATCCAGTGGCTGTTTTTGTGCCTGTTAGACTGCCTGTGCAGCTGGCGCCAACGGCACAGCAGGCGATGTGGTTGGCGGAATCGCGCGAGCAGTTTGTGCCATGCTTACAGCATGCATCTGCGTTGCCTAGCTCGCTGCAGGGTGTGTAGCCGCCTGGGCAGTTGTTTTCTGCTCGTCTGAGGATTCGGAGGACATCAAAGGCTCGTTTGTTGGCGGCGGCTTCTTCGGCGGGGGTGAAGGGTGCTGTCTCTGCTGAGTGTACTGTCGTGAGGAATGTGGCTGCAATCCAGATCCACCGGGAAGCCCGCATTCTCGGGGTCGGGCGGGGTTGGAATGGTCGGTTTTTGGAATTGAATCGATATTTCGGTTGTTTGCAGGGAAATATGGTGGTTCAGTAGATTTTCATGCTTCGTTTCGTCGTGGGGGGGTTATCTGGGGTTGGGCTCGGATGTCAACAAACTACTTGAAGGAGTAAGATTAGCTCGTATCGGTCGCAAATGGTACGATTGAAGACTCGACACTCATGACCTACCTAAGTAAATGAGACTTGTGTGAAGAAGTCTGAAATCGAGCTTCGAGAGATTCCAGAAAAGATCAGAGTTCAGAGCAATGATGTAGGTCACAAATCTCCACCGAGATGTCTGCCCCAGCAACGAGTCGAAGCCCGACCCTCTAGGCCCAATTGCCCAATCGCACGGTCATTAAATTAATTACATCGTGTACTTTGTCAGAGCGACCACCTAAGATTATTCCAAGTGTTTGGATTTCTAAATTGAAATCACACAATGCATTGTTCCCTGTTCTTGGGATTTAAAAAGCTCTGTGTCTGAGTTGGGGTTTCACTTCCCATCCGACTCTTATCATCTCCCCAGCTTTTGTCTCAGCTCCGTCTTTTGTCCAAATTTATTTCTTGACCATTACACCTCAACAAGAGCAATCAACGTGCCATGTCTTCAACCAGGTCTCCCAACATCCCTGTCGTGGACTTTACCGGCTGGAACACGGAGTCTGGGCGTCAGCGAATCGCGCAAGAAATCGTCGCCGCTTGCAAAAAGGCGGGGTTTGTGTATATCGTCAACCACTCGCTGCCGGAGTCAATGTTAGACGAGGCATTCAACTGGTCGAAGCGATTCTTTGAGTTGCCACAAAACGAGAAACTCAAAGCGCCCCATCCAAAGGGATGGGCGGTTCACAGAGGCTACTCTTGGCCCGGGCTGGAGAAGGTGTCACAGGCAAAGAGTACCGGCAATGATCAGAAAATCATGGACCAGCTGAGGGAGGTTGCAGACATCAAAGTGAGCACTCGTTGTGTCTCATCGGGGTCTTATATCTCACAACCCCTGTGGTGATTTGTGTGTGATTCCATGGCTTCACTGACCGGTCATAGGAAAGTTATGATATAGGTAGTGATGAGAAAACCACTCAGCCTAATCAGTGGCTACCCGAGGACAGCCTCCCGGGATTCCGGGACTTCATGTGTCGGTTCTACTGGGAGTGTTTCCGTGTTGGAGGGGAAATTCTACAAGCCCTTGCCGTCGGCCTTGAACTCGATGAGCACTATCTGCTTGGAAAACACTCAGGGCATAATAACCAGCTACGTCTTCTGCATTATCCGACAATTCCAGCAGAAGCAATTGAGACAGAGCGTGCAGCCAGGTGTCCAGCACATACCGACTGGAGCTCGATCACGATGCTATTCCAGGACAATTGCGGTGGTTTGGAAGTAGAGGATGTTTCATCACCTGGAAAATTCATCCCTGCAACACCTATCAAAAATGCAATTGTGATGAACGTAGGAGATCTTTTGCAGAGGTGGAGTAATGGTTTGTTGTCTGGTGTGATTCTAGTCCGCTCGCAACTACTGACTTGTATAGACATTCTAAGATCCACCAGCCATCGAGTCACTTTACCCCCTCTTCCCGATAGATTCGAAGGCACTGATCGTATGACCCGTAGACGTTTTTCGATTCCATATTTTATGTCGCCGGATCCTGGTTCAGTGATCGAGTGTATTCCGTCAAGTATTGGAGAAGGCGCTGCCAAGTATGAACCGATCACACAGGCTGCATACAATGAGATGAGAGCTTCTATGCAGTACTAGAAAAATGATAACGATTGGGTCTCTATTTCAGTGGAAGACCTAATCTCCATCACCAAACCTTGTTCCGTTCAGCTGTCAAGACTTCTTCACTCCTAGCTTTCTTCAGTTTCTGTCCTCCATCCCCCAGGGTCCATTTCCCTTGTGGAACCTCAATACAGACACACCACCCAATGTACTACCTTTTGTTCCCAGGCTGTTGTCAACTTCCAAGATCGTGAGTCTGTCAGAAAGTAAGGACTCCATACTTCAAGTTGTTAGTGCCGATCACTCCACCTGACTAAGAGCCAATCTTGGCGTTCGCCGGAATGGATCAGAGTCGCGTCCCTCACCAAGACCCCGACCGCGTGGCCACCATGTACGGCGAACTCGGCAACAAACTGGTACGTGAGCTAGTAATTTTTATCTTTGTACTGTTCTTTTACAGTCTTTGAACTCTTCAAATCCTACATCAACTACCAGAAAACCACGAGACACAAGAAAGATCAATCCCGCTGACCAACACCTCCACCGCGATAGGTCCAACACGCCAAACGCACCCAATCCCTCGCCCACCTCCCTCCCTACCAAACTGAGATTGTGCGCGCAGTGACTCGCGAAGTCCGCGATCTTGACCGCGATGTCACCAGACTCCTAGAGCCCTTCGAAGGCGGGTTCAACCCCTCCGCTGATCCAGCCATCGCGTGCGCTCTGCTCGTCGACCACCTCTGCATGCGCCGGAATAAGCGCTGCCTACTAGCGTATCACCGTGTGCGCACAGAGAAACTCGAGGAGCTATGCTGGACAGGCGTGGATATTCTAGAGCAGCAGCAACCGTCCGAGGAGGGGGCGGCTCAACACACCTCTTTCGGGGCCAGCGCGCATAGTTCGCTGAGTCCCGAGGAGGAGGAGTATTTCCGCCAGTACGGGGATATGCTCGCTGCATATAAAGGGCAGTGGACGGATGTTGACCTGACGGGGACTCTGGAGCCGCCGAAGGATTTGTTCATTGATGTACGGGTATTGAAGGATGCTGGGGAGATTCAGACTGAATATGGGTATGTTCTGTCTCTATTCTTCTTCGAAAACACTGGCTAATTCTGGCTCTCAGTGTGATCAACTTGACGAAGAACAGTCAGCTCTATGTTCGACAGGGTGATGTAGAGCGGCTAATTGCTCAGGGATACCTGGAGCGATTGACTTGACAGCGAGACGGAAATAGTCGGACTCTTTCGAGCGACGAGTACAAGAAACATGGATTGGCGTTCGCTATCTACAGTGGTGTTGTGGCGGGACCAGATACTTTGAGATACCCCCGCCGTTAGCGTGTCTAGACCTAACGGCCAAAATGATTTTCTGCATTGCAATGGTGTAACCCGAATTTGATTTTGCATGATGACTGCTGCAATGCCCTACTCGATTGTATTTTTCAATTCACCTCATCCAAGCAAGATCTGGGCAATCATCTTGGAATAAAAAGAGAATGAGCTTCATATAGGCAGCCCCAAGCCAAGCAAATTTTAGGCAAGTATCGGTAAAATTGACCGCTCAGCTCATTGGTCTAGCCCTTATGCGAGGAAAGAAAAACAAGGCTCAGGCTGCATAAGTGCCAATGCCGATCGTACAGCCCATGTCCGACTGCGGAGCTGCAGCTCACTGCGTAATTGATCATCTTGTTTCAAAAAGAGGGCAGTCTAGAGTGAGTACGGTGTAGTCCGTACAGTGTACGGTGTAAGTAGAAAGGAGAGCTACCCCGTCGCTGCACGGACTCGGTTCTCCATCTTCCGGATGCGGTTTAGCTGAGGAGATAAGAGACCGTTTTATCAAAAACCCCGATGGCCCTCTTTTTTGTTTTCTATCTTTTGCTGATGAATATTCGTGTTGATAACTGAGATCTGTGATACATATATAACAAGCCATCTTTCGTGAAAAAGCCATGCTCATCTCAATTGCGTCATCTGTTTGCTCCAACGGCTGCTTCATCCGCTAGTGGCACTCGGTTATCTTCCGATTGGAATTCCTTGACTCTTGCGACTTCTCTGATCGAAATCATCTCACTGGTTGGACAGTCTTTGCGCGAGAGACTATGGCAGTGCTACAACCTCGTGGCCGTCGCGACTCTCGCGCATCGGCGCTGTCACGCAATCTGATGTTTGACCGCGACATCCACGGTAATGCTCCGTCAGAGTCACTGGTGGAACACGCGAATCTGGGCAGTCCTCCCGGTCCAATGGGGGCAGAATCTTCCAGCTATAATGGCACCACGATGCGAACACCAAACCGTTCATTTTATCACCGATCTTTCAATTCCAATATGGGTGGGTCACTCTGCATGATGCCCGTTGGAGACCCCGCGCGATTTTTTACTGACCACTGAGCCTATCGCAGACCCGGCTCATTATGCTTCAGACGGCCTCCGTGACCAGACCGCAGAACTCGCTACCTATGGCCTTTCGCTGAATAAGAAATCCCACTTGAGAGACTGTCCCGGGTTACCTCCCAGCCTTGATATATTCCACGGCAGCCATGCTTCTGCAGGTCAACCCCAGGATGAGGCTACGGGCTCCTATACTGCACCAGGGGAGGAATTTTTGGAACCAGGATATGCCTCCATCGATCCGGCCACAGCTTCAGCTTCCTCGGCCTTGACAGCGATGATTCGTCGCCCATCGGTGGATACGGCCGACGACCAGGCCAAGCAACTTGAGACGGACGAGATCCCATTCCCTCCGCCACCCACGATTTATGAAGAATCGGAACGAGAAACCGAGCGCACCTCGTTGTTATCGAAGCCACGGTCCAAATCTATCCAGCATTATGGAACTGCAGGCGACGTCGAAGATCAGAGGGTGGCCGTCAAGCGACCTCCAAACATGATAAACAAAGGGATATCATCAGTGGCTCACTATTCTCATAATATGTTAAACCCAAAGTCGTGGGATAAGCGAGCCATCTGGAATGATGCGGTTGTATACCCTGCAAGTCTAATCCCTGCCGTATTGCTGGGACTTCTGCTCAATATCCTTGATGCATTATCCTATGGAATGATCTTGTTCCCTCTAGGAGAACCCCTGTTTGCCCATCTAGGAACTGACGGTATCTCGATGTTCTATGTCAGTACCATTATCTCCCAGGTGGTATTTTCCTGTGGGGGCTCGATCTTCAAGGGAGGAATAGGAAGTGAAATGATCGAAGTAGTACCCTTCTTCCATCAAATGGCCTTTACCATCATGAATTCCATCGGCAAAGATAACCCGAAGTCGGTGATCGCGACGACCATTCTAGCCTTCTCGGTCAGCTCGATCCTCACTGGCTTGGTGTTCTTCTTGATGGGTGTCTGCGGGCTGGGTTCGCTTATAGGCTTCTTCCCACGTCATATTCT
Source organism: Penicillium crystallinum (assembly GCA_027569675.1). Taxonomy (NCBI): domain Eukaryota; kingdom Fungi; phylum Ascomycota; class Eurotiomycetes; order Eurotiales; family Aspergillaceae; genus Penicillium; species Penicillium crystallinum. The sequence continues at coordinate 205,416 of JAPDKR010000014.1, read as the reverse complement.
TATTGGCTGCATCGGTGGCGTGGGTTACTTCCTTCTACAAACTGGTATGGAGGTTTCAGCCCGGCTTCCGGGGTCTTTCGAGTATAACATCCCCACGATCCAGAAACTTTTCCACCTTGATACTTTTCCTCTTTGGGTGATACCGCTGTTCATTGCAGTTGGGCTGTTGGTTCTGAAGCGGTTCGTTCGCTCGAACTTCCTTGTCGGTGGCTACTTTATTGCAGTTGCCGCTGTGTTCTACATTGTCATCCTAAGCGCCAGGATATCTATGAGCACTTTGCGCCACAATGGATGGGTCTTTGATGCCCCTTCTTCTAACAATCCTTGGTATCATTTCTATTCTCTGTATGGTGAGTAATTTGACCGCGTTTTTGTAGGTGTCATCATATTGATTTGTTGCAGATCTATCGGCGGTAAATTGGACGGCATTTACTGAGACTATCCCTGCCATGTTTGCGTTGACATTCTTTGGTGTGCTTCACGTTCCCATCAACGTACCTGCTCTTGGTATATCTACGGGTGAAGACAATCTCAATGTTGATAGAGAGCTCATGGCACACGGTGTGACAAATGCACTCTCAGGGTTTTCTGGAAGTATTCAGGTATGTGACAACCATTGACAGTGCCATGAGATAGAGCTAACAAGTGTAGAATTACCTTGTCTATACCAACAGTCTACTTTTCATTGCAAGCGGTGGATCATCTCGGTTGGCCGGTCTGATGTTGGCTGCTGCGACTGCAGGGATCATGGTCATAGGCCCAGTCATCATTGGCTATATCCCCATTATGGTTGTTGGTGCCTTGATTTTCTTGCTAGGCATCGAGCTTTTGCAGGAGGCCTTGGTAGATACTTGGGGCAAACTCTCCCGGCTTGAATACTTGACTGTTGTCATTATTGTTGTCACCATGGGCGCTTGGGACTTCGTGGTCGGAATTTTCGTTGGCATCATCTTGGCCTGCGTGAACTTTGTAGTTCAGACGTCTCGCAAATCTGCCATTCGGGCAACCTATTCGGGCGAAATTGCCGGTTCGACCGTCCGACGTCCTCCTATCCAACAACAGTTCTTGCGTGAGGCTGGGCAGCAGACCATGATTATCAAGCTTGGTGGATATCTCTTCTTCGGAACTATCGTCAACGTCGAAAACACCATGCGTGGTCTGATCGAGGATGAAGCATTCGATCGGCGTCCTATTCGATTCCTCATCCTCGATTTCTCTCGGGTCTACGGACTTGACTTCTCAGCCGCAGAAGCGTTTACCCGGATCAACCGCGTTCTGCGAAAACGCAACGTACAGACAGCTATCTCTGGCTTGAACGTCGAAGGGGATGTGGGCAAGTCCCTACAAAACGTTGGCCTGTTCGAGCCAGAGTCTGGTGTTCCCATCTTCGAAGACCTCAACTCGGCTCTTGAGTTTTGCGAAAATGACTATCTGAAAGTATTCTACAGTCACCAGGAAGCACTGGCCACACCCACCGACCCAACTGCCAATCCCGAGCTTCCTCAAGTTCCAGCGTCTGTTCCTATGCCCACAGGACCCCAGTCCACCTCCCTAGTCGACAATATCGTCAGCTCCCCTCGCCGCCAATACCTGCAACGCGTAGCGACCTCAACCATCCAAGCCCACGAAACAACAATGATGGCCTCTCCGGCCTGGTCCGCCATGCGTCAACCTCTCCCTCTCCTCCTCCAAACATTCCAAGGCCTCTCAACCCAAAACGAGGATTTCTGGTTCCCTGTCTGCTCCTACTTCTCCCGCGAATCCTATCCAGCCGGAACAGTTCTGTACCATGAAGGCGACGCCCCCCACGCCTTCTACCTCCTCGAATCCGGTATGCTACGCGCCGGCTATGATCTCCCACAGGGTCGCTACTTCGAACTCATTGTCGCTGGTCGACCGTGTGGCGAATTGCCTTTCTTTAGTGATACGCGCCGCACTGCGACGGTCAAGGCCGAGCGTGATTGCGTAGCTTGGTGTTTGACAGGGGAGCAATGGAAAGCACTGCAAGAAGAGGAGCCGCGTATTGCTCGTGAGCTACTGACCGTCAGCTTGAAGTTGACGACTGAGCGCATGGATAGTATTACTTCGTATGTTTTGACGATGGCGGCTTGATTTGCTTTTCTTTTCTGTCTCGTTGGCTTCTTCGTCTTTTGCATCTAGCTTGGTGGTTGTCTGAGCCTCGTCGGGCTTTTTTTTATGTTGATATTCCCCAGTTATGTAGTTTACATATTCATTCACACATAGCAGCTGAACCTTGAGTCCACACCTGTCTTCATATCTACAATCTTGGAGAACTAGTACTCATCAAGATTTGCTATAAATACACATTTAATAGCTGGAATGTACCTTGATATCACTTGGAAAGCTCTGGTGTAAACATTATTATGTACATGGAGGTATGTATGTCGACAACAACTATCACATGTGTCCATGTAAGAGATGGCCCATATCCAGCACAAGGTAGCTCTTCCCTAGCACGCTCTTCCGCAACTTATACAGCCTCCCCGTTTGCCACCATACTATGCATTTGATGTATAAAAACCCCACATTATGATTCGTCATTCCTTTCGTACATGTACGCTGGTACAGTACCCCCATATTTTCTTCTTCAAATCTAGACTGAATTGTCTTCCATCGATCATGCCTTCAAGGAAATCCGTATGGTCGACACAATTGTCAAAAGAGGACTTTGTCAATCAAGACGTCCTGGGTGCAATAAACCCACATCCAGATTGGGGCTATGCTCACGGTAGGTATAAAGCAAGTATACCATGTCCTTGATATTGAATCACCATAGGACCCATTCGAGATAATAATCCTGATTGGAAACCCTCAATACGGGGTTCGGGACAATGCCGCAGCACAGTTTCAACCATCACATATGCCATTATGGGCGGCACTGGTCTATCGGCTCCTTTCCGTCTGCGGAACGATCTCGGTATCTACATGTATGTACTGATTGATTTTCTTCTTGTTTATGAATTCGCTGACTAGGATAGCTGCAATATCTCCCTCAATGACGATGTGATGTGCGGTGAGAGTTTTCGAACACAAGCTCGATATACTGTTCATCTTTGCACTCACCATGCCGGGGCTAGTATGATTTCCGCTGTGGGTTTTATTACATATTCGAGCACATATTGATATATATGACAGCCCTCCCCGGTAAAAGAACAGGCATCGAGCAGCAAAGCATTGGAGATAATGCTATAAAGCGTTGATCATCATGACTTATCAACTTCAGAACCAAAATCCTTGAATTAAATGCAGCCTCTACTAGTGTTTGCTTGTCACTCGGATCTGAATATCTCACATATACCAAAGTCTCTAATGATTCCTAATTTCCCTAATACCTAAAGTTCTGAGGAATTCCTAGCCCCTCAATAGGCCTTGATCAGAAAGGAAATGTATTTGGGTGACAGGTAGTAAACACTAGCAGAGGTTGCAGATCATCGGATTTGGTATCATTGATAGGGGATTTGTGCTCTGTATATAATAAGTCAAGACTTACTCCGTACGGAGTACTGTGCAAAAAGTCACAGGCCTCCTATGTCTGCACCCCATTTGTAGGAGGCCGTTTATGTATTATGGAGCCCATTGTCGAGTCTTAGGATCTGATCGTTTATGGGGAATACTAGATCCGGATATATATAGATCAGCGCGTTGCAGCACGAGTATTTCAAGTTTCCTCAGTACAAGCCATATTTAGTAAAATAAAATCGAAAGAATATCATCTAAGTTTCTCAAATGATCTAGGGGCATGTTTCATGCTTAAACACATATATTTTTCAACATAAAAAGTGATACGATTGCCGCGCGCTGATTCTCACGTGACTCGGCGTTACTGACACGCGTGGGCGCGTTCTTTTACGGATGTGACTTGTTCGGGGATTTTCAATCAACAATACGGTCTCTAGACGCAAACCCTTTTGTACATTTTGGCCATGGCAACCGAGAACGAAGAGGCAAGGCTCTTCGAGCAGTGTTGCCTTTGCATCGTGTGCTCTAAAGATCTGTCCAGCGAAAGCGCGGAGCAGGTATGTATTTGCCCGCCACTAGACCGGCTTGCCTTGTACTGACACAGAATCCTCGCCTAGCTCGCAACGATTCTTGAAGAAAACGGCGGCGAACCTTTAATCGTTCAATTGGGTGCTGATATTCCCGATGTGGCCAAGTTCAGTCATCTGATATCTACCACGATCGACTTCGAAGCCTACGACACTGCGTGCGATGCGCTGATCCCTGTTGTCAAGCCACAATGGGTGAATACGTCATTAATGAAGAAAAAGCTGGCCAATCCTCGCCAATACAGCCCAGACCCGCGTCTATTCATGAACGATGTCGTCGTCACATGTGGTGACATACCCGAAGGAGATAAGGATGCGATCATAGGTGGTGTGGTCGCAAAGGGTGGATTGTACGCCCCAAGGGTTTCACAGATGGTCACTCACCTGGTGGACCTGACGGCCGATTCAGACAAGGCGCGCATAGTTCGGGCGAAGAAATTGAATGTTAAGATCGTATTACCACATTGGTGAGTTTGACAACACCGAAGCCAGAAAGCCGCGCTGACCAATATCAGGTTTGATGACTGCCTTAAGCTTGGTCGGCGGATCGATGAACGCCCATACACACTCCCAGACCCCGAGATATTGCGCGTGGGTCCTGAAACTCCAATTCGTTGGCAAGAGAATAAGGATTTGATTGGCGCGTCGACAACAGATCCGTCCAAGCTCCCCACACCGTCTGGCTCGGCGCATACTTCAGGCCAGCGAAGTGTTTTCGAAGGCAAATGTGTTATGCTGTCTTCGGATCTTGGAATCGGTTCGCATTTGCAGGAAGCGATCCAAGCTGTTCTTGAGCAAGGCGGCGCCAAGATGACATCCAACGTCGATGAGGCAGACATGCTGATTTGTCGTTACCGGCATGGCTTTGCATATCGTACTGCCTCGCGATTGAATATAGACGTTGGAAATCTTGCATGGCTCTATCGCCTCATGACGTTCAACACATACACCTCGCCTCTTAGAAGACTACTGCATTACCCGGTCTCCCGCACCGGTATTCCTGGGTTTGAAGGCTTGAAGATCAGTCTGTCAAACTACGTTGGCGAAGCGAGAATTTACTTGGAAAACTTGATCGCAGCAGCTGGTGCAGAATGTACCAAAACTTTGAAGCAAGAAAACACTCATTTGATTACGGCCCATGGTACAAGTGAGAAATGTAATGCAGCAAAGGAGTGGGGTTTGGAAGTTGTCAACCATCTGTGGCTGGAGGACAGTTATGCGAAGTGGAAGCTGCAGCCAGCCTCAAACCCGCGCTACAGCCACTTCCCTCTGCGAACAAACCTCGGGGAGGTCGCAGGTCAGACTCGACTCGACCGCAATGTCCTGGAACAGGTTTTTTTCTCGTCTGCAGACACTCTTGCCCATAGCTCCCGACGCGCAATGCAAAGCAAGCCCCAGAACATGGTTTCTGTGCAGCCACCCGCCGAGAAAAAACGGAAGATTCAAGAGGATGCCCCAGAGGCTTCCCATGGCACTGGTACCCCGCAGGCTAGCGAGAAGTCGCGGCGGCCTGTTCAGACGCCCGCGCGGAGTCGGATCATGTCCGAGGGCAAAGAAAATGAAACCCCGTCATCGACTAGTAGCCGCAAGTCAAAAGAAGCAGCAACTGCCCGACTACATGAATATGCCCCAGATCTTGCCTTGTATGAGAAGGAAAGAAAACGTGTGGGCGGTGTTATCTACGGCGGCAGACGCAAGTCTGATGAGGACCGGGTTCAGGAGAATAGAAAGCGTGTCTCAGTCGAACCTGATGGTGGCAGCGATGGCGAGCAGGCAGTAGAAACCAAGCGCCAGAAAAAGTCCCGGCCTCCAATTGCTATGCACCTGCTGATTACTGGCTACCAGAAATGGGTAGGAAAGGGGAATGAAAAGAAGGAAGATGCAGACAAGGTTTGTTTGACTATTACAAGTTTCGGAATGATTGGTACGAAACATCCGCTGACACTATCACAGCGAGGTCTTCGAGATCTTGGTATTATGGTGGTCCAAGATGCACGACGTTGCACGCACTTGGCTGCACCCTCGATCTTGCGAACTACAAAATTCGTCAATGCGCTTGCATATGCACCGACTATCATGAGTACAGATTTCATTGACAGTTGTTTGAAGGAGGAGAAACTGCTGGACCCCTCCGATTTCCTTTTAGAGGACAAAGAAGCTGAGAAGAAGTACAACTTTGACTTATCTTCTGTCACGACCAATGCAAAGAAGAACAAGAACAAAATGCTTCAGGGGTACCGGATTTATTGTGTCGAAGACATCCGCGGTGGATTCGATGCATTCAAGTCTATTGTTGAAACAAACGGAGGAGAATGCATGCTTTTCCGCGGTCGTCTGGCCATCGCAAACCACTCTCGGCGAGAGGAGAGTGATGATGAAGAAAGCGAATCAGAAAATGACCATCCTGCCCGGAGGGAAGTCTTCCTTCTTAGCAGCGCCGGGGCCAAGCACAGCCGAGTCTGGCCTCGATTCCGCCAATTGGCACTGGATATCAAGAAGACACCACGGATCGTCCGGGTTGACTGGCTCCTTGACATGGCTATGTCGCAAGAGACACGTACCGCTAACGAGTACGAATTGACCGAGGACATGATTGAGCATGCGGATGAGTAGGTCGGCCAAGTCCCCATCGCATATTCACTTAGGGCTTTCAAAAATTCCGCCCAGGAATATGGATTCTGTGTATAAGTTTGGAGTAATAGCGAGTGATTTGGAGATCCTTTGGCCTGCACATGTGAAGCGCTTTGTTTTTGTCACGAATAGCCATGATTTATCCCATAGAGAAATCCCAGTATCTTATCTTGAGTCTTTCAAAAGAACTTGACACCTTCCTGGCCCTCACCACCAAATATCTGCGCCTTGCCTCTCTTCACCAAAACATTTAACGAGCGCAGCATGACATCAGTATCCATGCCATGGAACTCTGTAGATTCAAATTAGCACAATCCACCAACACTATTACCTATTACCAAAGGGATCTCTCACCCTGCGACATCGCTGCCTCTCCATGGATAAGCTCATAAACCGTCAAAATAGACCCCCGCTGCCCTGTACCCTCGACCCATTCAACTAGGACATCCGCCCACTCCTCCGGCCTCCTCCACCAAATCCAAGCAACAGCCTTTGGCCCCTGCCCGGCACCATTTCCCAACCCTCCTGAAGACGAACCACCCGCATCAGCTATCCACTCCGCCCGCCGCCCACCACCGCCTTCCTCTTCGCTTTTGGTCATCCAGTCAATGACTGCGCGCGCCTCGCGCAGGTCAAGGCGCTTGCGCAAGGCTGCATTATGAAAAAGCGGGGTCTCCACGGCGTCTACTAGCGACAGGCGGTATAGACGGTGGTGTCGGCACCAAGATTGGATCAGGGAAGACCATTTCTGGAGCTGGGAATGACGGGTTGTTGTATTTGGTTGCGGGGTGAAGAAGGGGGGAAAGTTGTAGGTTGGTGGGAAGGGAAAGGGAGGTGTTGTCATATTGACAGAGTAGAGGGTGAAGCGAGTCAGCAAGTAAAGGCAGAACAGAATAGGAGAGAGAGAGACAGAGGATTAAAGAAAGTAGAAAGCCCGAGATCGTGAAGCTGTGAGCGTTGGAGTAAAAGGTGGGGCCAATCGGCGGGGAGGATTTTCTCAATTTTGTCGACTTCGGCCTCGACCTTCTACGTCTCTCACCAATTCCCCTGTCAATTCTGTACATTTGGTCTTCACAATGGCCACCAATAATCCACCCGCGAAGCGCATGAAGCGCGAAGAATACCGCCGTTCTATTCAAACGCAGCAGGAGTCTACCGATGGCTCTGTCATTAAGATGCCGCAGAAGAAATTCTTCCGCCAGCGCGCGCATGCGAATCCCTTTTCTGACCACCGGCTGGAGTAGTATGTGCCCTCAGTTTGATTGATACATTGCATTGAACTAGGCAGCTCGGGGGTCTCGAGCTTCGCCGGGGACGGTTGCCAGGTCTACTCTTACAAACACACAGCTAACGACTTGCGCTCAAATAGCCCCATCAGCCCTGCGCATATGGACTGGTCATCCCACTACCCAGCATTCGTGGACCCAGATCCATCGAAGACGACTCTCTCCGGCGCACGCAAGCTGACCAAGGACGTCGAGGTCGTGGATATCGGGTGCGGATTCGGTGGATTAATGGTTGGCCTGGCACCACTGCTGCCAGATACCCTGATGGTCGGTAAGTACAGCAACACTACTATCCAAAGCTTAATCTGTACCGGAAAGCACCAAATCTAACATAAATCCAAGGTATGGAAATCCGCATCTCAGTACTGGAGTACCTAAGCTCGCGCATCCACGCCCTACGCAGCCAACAACAACGCCTCAAGAACCAAGCCGCCACAGAACAAACAACACAGTCGCAACCAACAAGCACCAACGCAACCCCCGCCCCCCCAGTCAACGATGATGACATCGGAACAGACAAGATCTTCCCGGGCAACTTTGAAAACATCAGCGCAATCCGCAGCAACACAATGAAGTTCCTCCCCAACTTCTTCGGCCACCACCAGCTCTCTAAGATCTTCATCTGTTTCCCGGACCCGCACTTCAAGGCCCGTAAGCACAAGGCCCGCATTGTCTCTGAGACGCTGAACAGCGAGTATGCGTATGTTCTCCGGCCCGGCGGTCTGCTGTATACCATTACCGATGTTGAGGAGTATCATCACTGGGTTCTGCGCCATTTCCTGCACGGGGAGCAGCCGGAGGGTGCGCCGGCGCTTCCGGCGAGTAGTAAGGATTTGTTCGAGCGGGTTTCGGAGGAGGAGCTTGAGGCGGATCCGTGTGTGCGGGTTATGAAGTTTGAGACGGAGGAGTCGAAGAAGGTTACGAGGAATAAGGGGAACAAGTATGTTGCTGTTTTCAGACGCAAGGCTGATCCTGAGTGGCCTGCTTGAAGGGGAGTTTAGATACCTTCGTGGAGGGAAGGATATAAGGTGGTTCTTCAAATCATTGAATTCAGATGACATGTTCAAAGAAGAGGTGTTCGAGGCGTTTCGTTTCTCATTTTCAAATGCATTTATCATACTCCAACATCAATTTCGCTTGACAACAGAACAACATGTAAAACAAACACCCGAAAATGATGACCGAAATGAGGACTGAAAACATGAAATATAGAACACGCGCCGAAAAATGTAATGATGCAACAATCGAACACCGATGACATGCGTGAATCTATCATAAAAGCAGTAATCTCGTGAAAACATGGTCATAGCCCCCAACTATATGGTGCAAAAGTCTAGCACATCCCAGGCGCCTTGAGGCGGATACCTTCACATCTCTCGCAGATAGCCAATTGGACCGGACCACCAATGATGCGACCCTTGGCTGTCCGCTTGGGCTCACCTTCACGAACGAAGAACCGGCCCTCGGGACCGAAACCTTCACCACATTCGTGACAGTTGAAGCAGTGCTCGTGCCATTGTCCGCCGATTGCGGTGATGACAACTTCATCCATAACATGCTGCTTGCAGCCCAGACAGCGTGGTGCAGTGCGGCGCGAGTGACAGCGGAGACACCAGGCGAACCCGTCCTTCTCAACAAAGGGTGTTTGGGAATCGAAGGGCTATATGGTAGGAGGATTGTCAGTTGTTTTGTGGGAGGAAATACCAAGGAGAATTTAAATACATACATCACCACACTCTGCGCAGAAGAAGTGGCCGACATGCCATTCGGCGCCACATGCTACTACCACTTCTCCTTCAATGGGGGTCTTGCAGCTCTTGCATCGGGGGCTGAACAGCTCGTGGAAATCTAAATGGCAATAAAACCGCGGCACAAGGGCATCGTGATCGTTTGCCTCAGTTTCGAGTCGCTCAGATCTACTGGAATCAGGTTCTTGGTAGAACGCCACGCATTCGAGGGGTGTATGGCAGTGGGAACAGGTAAAGCATTCCGGGTGGAAACGACATCCGCCAGCAGTCACAATTTTCCCAGAAATTGGAAGCATACATAGTTCACAGCTTGCAGTCGGAACACCAGATCGTGTATAGGGCGAGTACCAGCGGTTCTGCGATTCGAATCCCTGCTGTCTTGGGTAAGCCTGTTTGGTCGGACTATTCCTTGTCGACTGACGCATTGGTTGCTGGGTTTGCTCGGAAGATGCCTCGATCTCCGAAATAGTTGGTACTTTGATGTCGGGAACGTTGATCACGGGAATAGAAGGAGCCTCGGAGACTTCAATTGAGGGGGCTGAAACCTCAATACTTGGCGGTGCCACTTCAATGATAGGTAGGGTTGGACGCTCTGGCTGTGGCTCATCACTTGGTTTCCAAGATTGATCAAAACTCACAATTGGGCGTCCAACTCGATCACTAACTGCCGAAGGCATTGGTAACTTCTCACTGCGATCTCCTCTTCTTTTGCTGGTAGCCGCACGAATATCATCACTCCGTCTTTCTCGTGCATCCATGGGGGGGAAAGTATCGCTTTTATCTTCGGGGGGAGGGGTGGGGGAAGCACTCTCATTTCGAGTGTAGCCAGCGACTTGTGACTGGGTAGGAGAGGGTGTAGCGCGTTCACTTCGTGTATAGCCAGAACTACGTGTCGGGGTAGGGGGATTTTTTTGACTTTCAAAACGCGAGATTTTGTCCATCACAGGGCTGCTGTGAGCTCGATTCTGCAACCAAGGCAATGGTTTAGGGATGCGACCCAAGGCGTTGCGTGGCTTGCACTTCAAAGCTGACGAGTCAGACTTGGAAAACGCAGGCTTTTCGTTATGTTCCTTCTGAACATCGATGGGCTCTTCATAGATTTGGTCATTGGGATTCCTGAATATTCCTTTGGAAGAATCACTACTGACAGTATGTGGCCTGGGTTCCACAGCCGGCTCGGGCTCTTCGTCGGGTAGCTTAAAGTTCACTTTCAAATTCTTCTTCGAAGGTCCTGCCAGAGATGATCGCTTCCGTATTGATTCAGGGCTGGAGTTACCGTCGAGGGAGATACTCGAACCTGTCGACTGATTGAACTTCTTCGTCGGGGAGCCAAATCCACGTGAATCATTTCGAACAGGGCTTCCGACAGGACTCCCGGCAGGGCTCTGGCTGCGTCGGTTCGCATCAGGATTGTGGTACGGCGCATACGGGTTTTTGAAAGATTTTCCTGGGTTTTGGTGCATCCAAACTAGCTCCGTAGCTTCGTCTTGGGCTGCCTGGTGAAGACTAACGTCGTCGTGCACATCCATTTTCTGCAAGGCATCTCGTAATGACCGAGCCTCTTCCTTTTCATGTCGACGTTGACCATTTTCCCGATAGGATAGAGTTGGTGATGTCGGGATAGGGATTGTACGTGATTGAATTTGTGCCGGGAACACATTCTTTCGGATTGAGTGCGTGCGTGGTTCTTGGGCCAAAGGCCGACCCATTGCGTTGCCGCCCGGTGCATAGGAATTCGTCCGGCGATGCGACATTGCACTACCTGAGCGAGGTTGATCTTCAATCTCATCTTCAACTGGCCTGTGCATCGAAAATGCCGAGGATGCCCTTGGAGGGAGACCATCGGGCACCGAGGTTGTTGATGCGGTTGCTCTCCCGGGATAAGGGCGGGATCCTGTCGGACGGGCAGGACGGTTTGCCCGTAGGTCCTTCAAATAGCTTGCTATCATTATGAATCAGCCCTGACTCACCGAGCAGTTGGGCATGAAACAACGACTCACCAACTTGATCATTGGACATAAAAGATGGTCCCGGAGGTGAGACCTTTCTCTGGGGGGTATGTTTATGCATAATTTGAAATTGACTGCAAGGGTATGAAGAGACAGGATCCAAATAAGTACAGGATGAATGACGCAGGGACCAGAAGGAAAAAGGACTAAGATGAGAAGAGCCTAGCTGCGATCTACGACGCTCTGAGTTGGCTAGCGTCATTGCGTTGTTCTCCAAACAAACCCCGTCGCGAGGCAACGGATGACTCATCCTGTCTTATCAGGCCGATAAGGGTTTGGCCTCCCTCACCCAAAATGGAATAGAAGAAGAAGCTGAAGCCATGTGGTAAGTTGACGTGCAGATTCACTGTTTCCGAGATGATCACTTCTCAGCCCTATGTATGGAGTACGGAGTACTAACAAAGGATATAGATTGACTTCAAACAAGCTCCATCACAAATGAACTCCCCCTCCACTCACAATGAACTTCTCTCCGCATTGGGTGACTCCACAACTTGACGCTACGGGCACCTCCGAAATGACCCCAATTGCAGACTCATCAAGCCCCTATGATTGAATCTTCATTGGTTAGTTGTCGCCGAACCGAGCCCACCGGATATCTTTCCTCTATACGAGAAAACTTCCTGGACATCGGCATAGAGTCCGAGGTCTTGATTATGTACCAATTAATTATAAATATCAACTGCCCAGCAGATTGCGGAACCTCTAGTGCCTTTTTTTAGCGTCTTGACCTTGAAGTCGTGCATCTTTTTTTTCCTTCTTTGATTGCGCACTATATGTCTTGACGAAAACAGCCGCCGGTTTTAGTCTGATTTCAAAGGAGGTTGTTATCTTATTAAAGGTCAACAGGCGAAAGGAGTTGGACAGAAATAATCATGGCGGATAATGCGCCAATCGATATCATTCGTTCGCATCAAGATGACCTAGACCGAGAGGCTACAAAGCAAGAACAGAGATTGCACCCGGAGTCAGCACCCCCACCCGAAATCGACGAAGACGAGAAGTACAAGCGCGATGTTCCCCCAGATGGAGGCTATGGCTGGGTATGCGTCGCCTGTGTGTTCTGGATCAATGCGCATACTTGGGGTATCAACAGCGTGAGTCATGAATCCTAGGTCGCTCATGTGTTCTCTCACGACGAAGCACTAACCACTTCGATATGCAGAGTTACGGAGTCTTCCTGAGTCACTACCTCTCGAACAATGTCTTCCCCAATACATCAGCCCTGTCATATGCATTCACGGGTGGTCTGAGTATCTCCTGTGCCCTCCTAGTGGCCCCGTTAGCCACCCACCTGATCCACAAATGGGGTACCCGCTTCGTCCTCAATCTGGGCGTCTTCTTCGAGACCCTCTCCTTGATCGGCGCCTCATTCGCAACCCAAAAATGGCACATTTTCCTGAGTCAAGGCGTCTGTTTCGGATGGGGCATGGGATTCCTCTTCGTGGGTAGCGTCGGCATCACACCGCAGTGGTTCAGCAAACACCGTGGTGTCGCCATGGGCATTAACGCCGCTGGATCTGGCCTCGGCGGCCTGATCTATTCCCTCGCCGTGGGTGCCATTATCCCGCGCTACGGGTTGGGCTGGGCATTCCGCATATTGGGTATCATATCGTGCGTCGTGAATCTGGTCTGCTGCAATTTGCTCCGGGACCGCAATAAGGCCGTTGGGAGTAGATTCACGGCTTTCCACCTGCCCCTCCTACGTCGTCCGGAATTCTTACTATTCCTCGGGTGGGGCGTGTTCAGTATGCTTGGCTACGTGGCGCTGCTGTTCAGCGTCGCTAACTTTGCTCTCTCCGTTGGCCTCTCGCCGCATCAGGGAAGTATTGTGTCGGCATTGCTCAATCTCGGACAGGGACTTGGGCGTCCGTTCGTTGGCATGTTTAGCGATCGACTTGGCCGTATCAATATTGCCACTCTGCTGACTTTCCTCTGTGGTCTTTTCTGTCTCGTCATCTGGACTTCCGCTGATAGTATGGGCGTGGTATGTTTCTTTGCCGTTTTGGTTGGCACCGTCGCGGGCACATATTGGGCGACTGTTTCTCCTGTCCTAGCCGAGATTATTGGTATTCGGGACCTTCCCTCCGGATTGAGCATCACATGGCTTATGCTGGTTGTCCCTTGCACTGTCTCCGAGCCGATTGCCCTTCAGCTCCGCAGTCATTATGCCGATGGCGGGACTTCGTATCTACGCGTTCAGATATTCGCCGGGTTTATGTATGTCGGTGCTTCCGTGTGCTTGTGGCTTGTTCGTGGTTGGAAGGTAGGTGAGCTGGAACATGCTCAGGGACGTCGGGATTCCGCCGTGCCCGTCGGCCCATTGGCTGGCAATACTGGGGGGAATGAGAAGCAAGAGCACTCGGTAACTCCTTCATCAACGGTGGAAGCTGCTGGGACCCCGCTCTGGGTACCGGTTGGTTTGGTTCGCAGAATGGTCGCTTTAAAGAAGGTTTGAAGATAGAATATATGCAAAGCGCAGAGTACAAACATACGGAACAAAAATGAACATACAAAATTAGACAATCGTCTGCCAGTCCTTTGATTTGAACGCCTTTTGGAAGATAGATTTAATCTACATCGATGTAGCTTCTGGTTCATGCCTCCATAACCAGAATCCGGACCCTTCTCTTGCCGGCGCCACGGCCCTCTTCCTTGACTGAGCTGACATTGACGCGAACCCTTTGGAAGAGTTCGACAGTGACACTGCGTTCAGTCTCATGGCCCTTCTCTGCTACACGAAGGGTGTACTCCTCATTATCAAAGTCGGTGGTACGGTGAGGAGCCAGCTCTCGTCTCTCGGCGACAGAACGAGCCCCAGACTCGCCGGGCAGGACAAAGTCCTCCAAGCGAACGACACCCTCAATACCGAAGCGGGGGACAAAGATGACCACACCGTTCTCGAACACACGCATGACATATCCCTCTTCTTCAATGCCCCCATCAACGCCGTCGGCGGCCATCTTCTCTCCGCGGGCCTTGAGAGCCTGGCCAACGTAGTACTCAATACTAGCACGGCCGGCATGCTGTGCATTGCGGTGACGCACGTTGATGTTTCGGCAAATGTCCTCTAGCTTATTCCGAGTGGTGACACCCTCGATGACGGCGTGTCCATCCTCTCCTTCATACCCAATGGCAGAAGCCAATTGCCGATGGACCATCAGATCGGCGTAACGTCGAATGGGCGAAGTGAAGTGAGTGTAGATAGGCGAGGCAAGACCGTAGTGACGGAACTCCGATTCTGCGAAGGCGCCCGCGCAGAAGTATTCGGCAGATGTCATACAACGGGTGGCCAAGATACGGACGAGGGTATTGAAGAATGGGTTTTTAGGATCTACACAGCGGTCCAAAGAATCAGCTAGAGCTCGCGAGCTAGAGACGTCAAGCTCCATGTTCCGCTTCTTCGAGAGTTGATTCATGAGTTCTTCAAAGTTCTGAGGTGGGGGAGTGGCGTGGCGACGAAGCAAGGCTGTCTGAGAGAAGGACTCGTAGATCTTTGAGCCGACGGTGATATTGGCGAGAAGCATGAATTCCTCAACCAAGCTGTTGGTGTCAAGCATGGCCTTCGTCTTGACATCTGTCAACGGGTCGCCCACTTCATCACCCTCGGCCTCAATGCGGACTTCTGGGGAAGCAAGGTTCAAGGCACCAGCATCCATACGCTTCTGCCGAAGAACCTTGGAAAATTTCAAGAGGGTGCGCATGCTTTGAGTGAGTTCATCCTGCTGAGACTTATCGTCGATACGCAACTGAGCTTGTTCGTAACTGAATGCTTCTCGGGAGCGAATAACCGACTTGGTGAAGTTCGAAGACACAATTTCAGCATCAGGCGTCATCTCCCACAGAACCGAGAATGCATATCGCTCGACGTATGGCTTAAGAGAACACAAATCCGTACCAAGGAGATGCGGAAGCATGTCGATACGCTTGTCGACCAGGTAGACAGTGGTTCCGCGAACACTGGCCTCCAGATCCATAGGGTTGTTGGGTTTGACGAAATGCGACACATCCGCAATATGGACACCAACCTCGAAATTTCCATTTGGTAAAAGACGAGCATGAAGTGCATCGTCAATATCCTGACAGCCGGGTGGGTCGATACTGCAGATAAGCAACTCTCGGAGATCCTTGCGACCATTCCAACCCTTGTCCTCCTTTGAGACAGGAACCTTCCAATCATGACCCTCAGATGGGAGACAGTCTAGTACAGACTTCGGGAATGGCTTGTACTGCACATCATATTCAAGAAGTAGAGCCTCAGTTTCAGCCCCCTTGGTTTCCAATTCACCCAAAGAACGAATGAAGTGACCGGTTGGGTACCGGGAGTCCCGGTCCCAAGCATCGATGGTGACGAGAATGCGCTGCCCAAGAATGTCGGCAGCCTGTCTTGTGCGTACTCTGATCTTGGGGATACGCTTGTCCATGGGCAGTAGGAAGACGTTTTGTTGCCGTCTGCCAGAGGTCTGCGATCCGGTAGAATTGGAGTCAACGTGACCGACATATTGGCGCCAGCCACGCTTGATCACGCCGACAACCTTAGCAGTAGGCTGTGGCTTTCCTTCTGAGTTTTTGCCGTGTGCCTTTTTGACTTCCTCCTGGAGAGCTTTACGTTCTCTATCTGTCACCACAGCCTCCGTCTCTTCGGTATCAGGATTATCGTTACGGGTCACAGCCTCCTCATCCACAATCTTGGTCGAGGGGCTCTTCCACTGATCTTGTGGCAGAATTTCTACCACAACAACGTCACCTGCAATAGCGCGGTTACTATTGTCGCGGCCCAGAATAAGAAGTGGTTTATCGAAAGCTGCAGTCTTGACGGAGGCCTCCAGGTAGTTGTAAGGCGAAACATTGAATACTCCTTGGTGCAATGTCCCGGCCCGCAGACCAGTGGTGAGTTTTGACATGGAGAAGTACTCAGGATAGAGGAGTTCGCCACGAGCTGTTTCCTTGGCATCTCGCGCATCCTTGGACTCGCTGATCATATCCAACAGCATCTCTGATCCCTCCAAGCCGGAGACATAGTCCGATAGTGACAAGGCCGTCACATTTTCTTCCTTAGACTTTCGAAGGTTCTCTTTGTCATCAGTGATAACCACAATTGCGGGAATCGACTTCTCTTTTTTTCCTTTCTTGGCCGATTGTTGCAAATGAGATTCGTACCAGCTTGCTACCAGGCGCACAGCGCGATCATTTCTGTCGTTGATTGTTTCTTCCGGTCCTCTGCGAACGTGTGTTTCACGGCGGAACTCATTGAAAAAAAGGTAGAAACGCTTTTCATCTGACTTGATCAGGGCCAGAAGACGGTTGTAGAGAGGTAGTGATCGGTTTCTCAGTTCTTCAAGGACGGTCTGGAGAACAATCACATCATAGAAGGCCCCAGTATGCTCAAAAAGATCCATCCCATTAAGAAGCGCATTTGTATCTGGAACAAGGTAGTGACCTCGAGGGAATGCCTTTGTGCCTGCGGGGCGATCGGATAGGATGAACGGCGTAACTGTGTCGCATTAGCAGGTAGCTCAACATTTCCCACAATCAAGCCCTTACTGTTTCCATTCGCATCAGCTGGCGCAATCGTAGGGCATTGTGAGCAGAGCTTAGAGGAGCAAGGAATATCTTCTCTCAAATAGAGCTCGCGGACAATCTTTTGCACCTTTCCACTTTTCGTGGATCTCACGAAGACCTTGCTCGTGACATTTGCGGCCTGGGGGTTGCCAGACAAATCTCTCCTTAAACTCTTCATCGTGACCTTAAAGATCTGCCGTCCGACACTTACTGGATCAGTCGAGACTTGTCTTGTGAAAGATCCAAGGTGAGAGTCTTGGCAGAAAGAAAGGTTATCGCTGATCCATCGCGATAACTAGCTGAGTCAGCATATCAGCTCGTCACTTTGGGGTTGACCAACGCCATTTACAGGCTTTAGCAAAGTTCGCTCCTGTTCAATATTGATTTTAAGACTTTGTGCCAGTCTATTTTCTCAGTCACTATGGTTCGCGCGGTATGTCTACTATCCATCCTGCGTGAGAACATGGCTAACTATTCACCTCTATATTGGGGGCTCCAGGCCGTGGGGCAGTTATGTTCAACTGCCGACATAGCTTTGAATCTAGTTCATTGTCAAGTTCTAGCTGCAAAGGCAGCAGCAGAAGGCGCCAAGGTGATTCTCATTCAATTGATTGTCGAGTATCTAGCAATGAGCTCATAAGATGTTAGGTACTGTTTCTTCCAGAAGCTTCAGACTATATCGCATCCTCGGCGGAAGAATCATATGCACTCGCTCAGTCCGAAGAGAGAACCAAGTTCGTCTCATCTTTGCAGAGAGAAGCCGTGGAAAAAAGCATTCACATCAATGTCGGAATTCATGAATTAGCCTCTGAAAATAGGCTCAAGAATTCATTGATCTGGATCGATAACAAGGGGGCCATTACCCAAAACTACCAGAAAGTCCATCTTTTCGATGTCGATATTAAGGATGGACCGGTACTCAAGGAGAGCGCGTAAGCCTTTTGGGGACTAAGATTCAAGATCTACTTGGCTTAGCATGTTCTAACCATCTTTCAATATTTCTAGGAACGTCGAGCCGGGGCAACAGATCCCGCAACCATTTGACACACCTATTGGGCGTGTTGGTCTTAGTATTTGTTTCGATGTGAGTACTGAATTACAATTCTGCGTTCCATTGGATTTTTGGCCATTCGATCTTTTACTCATGCTCAATCATATAGTTGCGTTTTCCAGAGATTAGCTTGGCCCTAAGACGACAGAATGCAGAGATCATCACATATCCTTCCGCATTCACTGTCCCAACAGGCCGGGCTCATTGGAAGCCTTTACTACAAGCAAGGGCTATCGAAACCCAGTCATATGTAGTCGCAGCGGCGCAAGCAGGCTACCACAATGCGAAGAGACACAGTTATGGCCACTCAATGATCATCAACCCGTGGGGTGAGGTTGTAGCAAAGCTGGGAGGTGAGGATCAGAATGTACAAATTGCGACTGCTGACATTGATCTTGATCTTGTGGCGAAGATTCGGCGCGAAATGCCGCTCCTTCGGCGCAATGATCTATATCCGGAAATATGAGAACCCTGCATGGATAGCGAGACAAACGCCAGTCGGTCTTTTTGCTGCTCAATACTTTGTCCATGAGTTTTTTGAATACCAGCCTCAAAAGGCGATTTGACCTTAAATCCTCTCATGATGTACTCAGTGCGAATTATAAGGAAACTTTTGCGACCGGAGCACCTATAACCAACATGACGGAAAGCAACTTCGGAAAGTATAAAGTGATACATCAAGAAACAAACGAGAATAGATGAGCATGCAACAAAACCTGTCTAAAAACGAGACCGGAACATCATATCTGCCGTCGCAGGTAGTACAGCCATGAATAGAATAGTCCCTCTCCGATCTCTATGTACAGCGTACAAATTTCATGTTTATTTCTTGACCTTTTCGGGGTCTTCGAGGATTCCCTCGGCTTCCAGTCTCCGTCGAGCCTCTTCGAGAGCCCATGTTTGTATACTATCATGATTGTCAGTAATCTGGTTGTGCGAGGAGCAAAGGGACCAATATTGGTGCGCTCGAGGCCATGAATTTTACGTACGAAGTATCGGGCTTGAAAACGTATGCGACACCAGCAACCAAGAAGCTTCCAATGAATCCGTAGTACCAAATGTTCTCCCAGCCTTCCTTCACGTACTTCTGACCGGGCTTGACACCGAACAGCCAGCCGGTGGGAGGATCGTAGTGGTCACCATGGTCCGCAGCACGGAGAGTGGACCGAGTAGAGAAAGCCTGTGCATTCTGGGTGGTGCGAGGCAGGCAGCGCGCCCGGAGGATGTGCGACAATGGCCGTGCATTCATCTTGAAGACGGGATGAAGGGGAGTAGGGGCAGATCGAGTATACACTGGCGGGCAAGTGTATTTGTTGGAGTAGATACACTCAGGATTTCCCAGCCGTTTCAGGTGACAAGGACGAGCTCAATTGATGTTTTGCCTTTGGCAGGAGAGTGGAGGGGTGTTCGGCGGGTTGATGTTGAAGCCGTAAAAGGCCGGGAAGCTGTCCAGTCATCGCGCTAGTCTGTTTTGGGCAGTTTTCTCGTTCCGCCTTTACACCCGATTATTAAGGCAGAACTCTTCTCTTGCCTTAAAAGATAGGTGTCAGCACTACACGCGCGACGCGTCCTTATCGCACCTGACCCCCTCTCCTTCATGCGGCAAACAGGGAGCTGGACTCGCCATTCGTTTCATCTTTCCAAAAACATGAACATTTAAAGGAATGACAAAGTAAATACACTCTCTTCTAAGTGGTATGTCTGATTGTGAGAACCCCGATCCGTCTCTATATCTGACATTATTCGCCTCTGCATAGCACAGCTTCGCGCGGAATGTATCCTTACCAATTTTGAACGCGTAATTGGATAGTTACAAATCGGCGCAATGGCAACGAACAACGCATACCCAGTTTCTTCCAACTCCCGAACCAAGTTGAACGCTTTCCGCTTCAGAGGAGACGAACCAATCCCCAACACCTCGAAAGACGATACAAGACCAGTTAATGGGAGCAAAGAGACAAAGACATTGGGCTTATACGGTGCGGCAGAGCCGATGCAGGCGTCCTTCAGCAAAGGCAACACTCCGCCTCACAACGTTCAAATCCCGGAATCGGAACTACAAGAAATAGAGCCAATAAGAGAATGCCCTCAGACTCCAGGAAACAAAATACCTCTGGCCGATTTGATTAGCAATGCTGAGGATGCATTTAATCCTGACCTTGATCAAGAAGTGACGCCCGTTGAGCATGTCATATGGCAACATGTACCTGCCAGCTCGAACCCAGATACTTCGTCTCAGACACCAGGGAGTCGGCGAAGGAAGCGTCGGCATAGTTCTTCGCCTGCTGGTTCTCCTACAAAAGGAAAAGACCGCAAGGATACGAATGAATCCCTCGATCTTGAATCAATACAGGCTCTGTTGAAAACACCGCAACATGATGTGGCTGCCGAGTTATGGAATAACTACATAGAGAAAAACATGGTCAACAAAATGGACGGTCTTCCACCGCCGCGCCTCGCAAATTTTCTTTCCTCGTCGCCTCAGACACCTGTTTCGGGCAGAACAAGTCGAGACTCATCGGGTCTTAGACGCGCAATCAGCTGTAATGATGAGTTCCCCGCTTCTCGGATAAAACGTCGACGGGGGAACAGACTAGATGGGGGTGCTGGTGTCGGCGCAATTCAACGAACTAGCAGCAATGTCGAATCTGGGAAATCAAGGTCAAGGATCAACTATCTCATAGAAAAGATTGAAAGAAGCATCAATATGGCCCCTGCTGCTCCCAGTCCACCTGGATCCTCGCCTCTGAGGCAGCATATGGATGCGCGAAGGTGTCGCTCGTCTTCGCCCACGAAAGACCATGGGCTCCCAAAGGTTACTGAAGAAACTGTTCAATCTCCATCTGTTATACCAGTTGCGAAAACAGGACAACTGCCGGTTCTCCACGAGTCATCCTCCGAGTTCGGAGACGATGATCTTGATCAGGATCTGATGGATCTGGCCGATGCCTCAGCGGATCCTTTTATTGAGCCGAAACATGCATCTAATGAGTTTCTTGATTTGGGATCTTCTAGTTGGGGAGCGCTTTCCGCGGATAAGTCTCGTTCGTGGCATCCTAAGCAGCATTCAATCCTTGACAGCAAACCTCTCATTCCCAAAACCACCACTTCCCACGAGACAAACCACGATGAGTTCGATGAATTCGATGATGACGATGATTTACCCGACAACTTGCAAGAAATACTCGCAAAATGCGACACTAAACCCCAATCACTCAACCCATCCAAGCAAACTACCACTACACTAGGTTTCCCAATATCACGTCTGACGAAATCCGCGACGAATAGCAACATGCATAATAAACCCCCAACTATCGCGACTGTCAAGGCTGAGGAAACATCATCGGATGATGAGTTTGATGATGATCTGGATTTGGAGGCCATTGAGCAAACTATGAAGCAAGCAACAGGTCAGGGAGGGCCGGCTTATGTTAGTCCCTCTTAGTGGTTTCATCTCTAAATATATGCTAAGACAGTCAAAATAAATAGAATTCAAAAGGTCGACAAGCTATAAAACGATACCAGATCGTTGACATCACGGACGGCACATATGTCAATCCAAAAGGACGTACTCAGCCAGAACAGGTCAGATTAATTATCCCTGCACCGGCTGTATCCATGTCCGCTGATTTTGAGTACAGGTATTATTAGTTGAAGACGAAAAGACCCGGCATCGCAAAGTCATCATGCTGCGAGAGTCATGGTTTGACACTCCCTGCAGCAAGGAGTCGTATGTTCACCTAGTCGGAGACTTCAACGCTACCGGCCAATGCGTTGTAGATAACTCGAAGAATATGATCATTCTTCATCCAGATCATCTTATTTCTGCAACAGTCGTGGCCGATTCAATAGATTGTCAGCGACGAGCTGTCCTTCAAGATCGAGTCAAAGTTATCGGTCCACTCGAGAGACCACAAGCTTTTGGTGTGTTCTTTCACGAAGTTTTCCAAGAAGCTCTCAAAGCAAACCAGTGGGATATGGATTCATTGAAGACATTGGTGGAGACCGTCATGGGCAGACACATCGAAGAGCTATACTCTATTCAGATGAGCATCCCTGAAGCTGTTGAGTATCTCATGATCAGGATGCCTGCTGTAATCGACTGGGCGGACACTTTCTTACGCCGCAAGCCACAGGTATGTCTCCTAGCAGATGACGGCGTCTTGCTCAAATAACACATCCTCTAATCAACATTAATGCATAGGCCAACTCCATGGTCGAAGACCGCAACAGCACTAAGTTGAATCTAAGTATCAACAAACTGCTGGAGGTTGAAGAGCACATCTGGTCCCCGATGTATGGACTGAAAGGCAACATTGATGCAACGGTTCAAGTCACATGTCGTGAGAACGACAGTGAAAAGAATCTGGTCGTTCCGCTAGAGCTCAAGACTGGACGAAGGGATACAAACCAGTCCCATAGGGCCCAAACAGCTCTTTACACTTTACTGATGTCGGATCGCTATGGTAGGTCACAAGATGCTCTTTTGAGGACCCGACTCGGCCTGCAGGGTGCTAAATTCTTTTTTCAGATGTCGATGTCACTTTCGGCCTGCTCTACTATCTCGAAGTAACCAAAACACTCAGTATCCGCGGAATCCGGCATGAGCTTCTCCAGATGATCCAAGTGCGCAATAACCTAGCTGGTTATATTCGCGGGAGGGAGCAGCTTCCGCCGATGCTGAAAAAAGCACGTCAATGCATCCGTTGCTATGCCAGAACTCCGTGCTTCATCTACCACAAGCTTTCCGAGGATGGCGATGGCGAGACTAGTGCACTTGGTGAGGACTTCGATGCGGCGGTCGGTCATCTAAACAACGGGGATAAAGAATTTTTCCGGAAATGGGATGAACTTCTGACTAAAGAGGAAGGTAACCTCGTGAAGTTTCGACGAGAGCTTTGGACATTGCTAAGCAACGAGCGAGAAGCTCTGGGTCGATGCTTTGGTGATGTTGTTATAGATCCAAGATCTGTGTATGAGGAGAATACCGGCACAAAGATAAATCGCTATCAGTACACGTTCATCAAACGACAAGCACACCCCGGTTTCTCTTTCGCTGAGTCTCAGATATCTGTCGGTGATCCGATTGTCGTTTCTGACGAAAAAGGTCATTTCGCCCTCGCCAACGGATACGTGGTCCATGCTAGTTCGTCACACATCAAGGTAGGCGTGGATCGCAAGCTTCACAATGCACGAGCAAAGACTGTTGGTTTCGACGCAATCATGAACCAATCCTTCAGAGGTATCATGGAAGTTGGGAAAGAAGAGCCTGCTGCTCTACAAGACCCCGAAGAACAGCTTGTTTACCGCATCGACAAAGATGAATTCAGCAACGGAATGGCCATTGTTCGAAATAACCTCATATGTATGATGGATAAAGACTTGTTCCAAGCTCGACAACTCC
This sequence comes from Penicillium crystallinum, assembly GCA_027569675.1. NCBI lineage: Eukaryota > Fungi > Ascomycota > Eurotiomycetes > Eurotiales > Aspergillaceae > Penicillium > Penicillium crystallinum. The sequence goes on along the minus strand of JAPDKR010000014.1, from coordinate 181,658 downwards.
GACGGCTCATCGTCGAGGGGCAAGCGCCTGCCTTTAAAACAACATCATCAGCATGTCCGATCGCTGATCCTAGCAGTCTCAACGTTGATCAGAGACAGGCTATCGACAAGGTAATGAGTGCCAAAGACTATGCTCTTGTACTGGGGATGCCTGGAACTGGAAAGACGACGACTATCGCTCATATCATTCGAGCTCTTGTCGCGCAAGGCAAGAGTGTTCTTCTCACATCTTACACCCACACTGCGGTCGACAATATTCTGCTGAAAATCCGGGACGACGACATTCGCGTGCTTCGTATTGGTGCGACTGCCAAAATCCACCCAGATGTTCAGGAGTTTGCCGATCTTGCCGCTATTCCGAAATCCACCATCGAAGAACTCAAGGATTCGTACGAAAAACCACAGGTTGTTGCCACTACCTGCCTTGGAGTCAACCACAACATCTTCAATCAGCGCATCTTCGACTACTGTATCGTCGATGAGGCTTCGCAGATCACGCTCCCAGTCTGCCTTGGCCCAATCCGTATGGCAAGAACTTTCATCCTTGTCGGAGATCACTATCAATTACCCCCACTGGTCCAGAACAAAGCGGCACAGGAAGGCGGATTGGATGTCAGTCTTTTCAAGCTGCTTTCAGACGCACAACCAGACTCGGTCGTCAATCTTGAGCATCAGTACCGCATGTGTGAGGAGATCATGTTACTTTCCAACACTCTGATCTATTCGGGCCGTCTCAAATGTGGCACACCGCAGGTAGCTGCCCGGTCTTTGAATCTACCAAACATGAACGCCCTTGAGAACTTCCATGTCGAGAACTTAACCCATGCGCCCTCCCAATCTCAACGAAATATTTGCGCAGGTACACTGGGTAAGTCCTGCTGGCTACGGGACTTGGTGACACCATCTGCAAAAACGCGCCTGGTCAACACTGATCCAATCGGCCCCGTAGCTCTTGAGATAGCACAGGGAACCCGTATCGTGAACCACATGGAGGTCTTCCTCTGCTCACAACTCGTGGAGTCATTCATCGCATGTGGCATCCCCGCGCGCAATATTGGCGTGATCACTTTCTATCGTAGTCAACTCTCACTCCTCCGCCAAAGCCTGCGGCGCTACACCCCAGATCTGGAAATGCACACCACAGACAAATTTCAGGGCCGTGACAAAGAAGTCGTCATCCTGAGCTGCGTCCGCAGTAACGCCGAAAACAACGTTGGCGAGCTCCTGCGTGACTGGCGTCGCGTCAACGTTGCCTTCACCCGCGCCCAGACCAAACTCCTCGTTGTCGGTAGTCGATCTACCCTTCGCGATGGCAACGAGCTCCTCTGCAAATACGTGCGTCTGATGGAAGGCAAAGGCTGGGTCTATAACTTGCCCAGCGAAGCATTGGACAGCCATACATTCCATTCCTACCCCACACAATCGCAGGTTATGTCTCCTGGTGTGGCGGCGACCCCTAGCTCTACCAAAGGCAAGAGTGAGGATAAGAAGTCAAGCCCATTAGCCAAGGACTCGCCCTCTGATCGGTCTGCTCGAGAACCGCTCAGTCCCCTGGGATCCCGCCAGAAAAACAATGGGCTTCGGAGGCCTTCAAAGACGGGCGCAAAACTTTTCAACGGCACAAAGGTGCTTGGGAACCGACCTATCCTTCAAGACATTGTGAATGACTTGACGGGCTAGCCCTGGAGCATAGAACCCCCTACATAATCAAAGTACCTGTTACTGTTTTACGAATGACAATTGAGGCGTTGTGTTTTGTTATCTCGCGTCAATTGGTGAGACGCTGTCATGCTCAGTTATCTTGATTTTTTTTTGGTCTCAATGCACATCTTGAGCACCCTCTTGTTCTAATTAGTATTATCTACAGCTTGTTGGTCTGGCCGTGAAGTGCAATTGATTGCCTATACAATTCTGCCTCGCTTATCGTAATTCTTCATCTTTCCACTCTCCAAGAGAGGACGGAAAATGCTTGGCAACAATAGATGGACAGGGAACAGATACCATTTCTGGTCATGGCCACGGTCACAAAGAATATCCTCCGTTTCTCGCACCAATATTCTCATTTGGCCCATGACACCACAACAATCATCTCGCTTGCATGGATAAGAACAGTGTATATGCTGGAGCAATGGAATGGTGTATCAATGGTGCGCAGGTAGACAACCGGTGTAGTAGTGACTGATGCTGCTTGGCTGACTGCAGTAGTATTGGCAAGGTTAGCTTGTTTGAGAGCAACGGTATAAACCGACGATAAATTTGTAGTCTCGTGAAGAGTGTTGACACATAGTGCGGATGGAATCAGGCTTATGAACCTGGATGACATTCGTTTTGGTAGACACTGGTTGACATCGTACCGCACAGCAAGAAAATTTGCCTTGTGGTGCTTGGCTGCTCTGTAGCCACCTTTGAACTTGCCACCGGTTGACGCATGGATAGAATGAGAACGAAGCCGAAATGTGAGTTTGAAGCCTGATTGTTCCGTCTATACTGGTAGTTGCAGAAACCAGATTCAAGAGTACAGGAATGGTTTAGACGACAAGACTTCGAGTTGAACTAGATAGACGATCGTGTCCAGATGGCTTTTCAGTCTCTGATATTACCTTCAGTTGTAGCCAGGAAATTGAAAAAGATCTGAGTGGCTGCTGATCCCATTACAATGAGAAACTGACTGGGTAGCAAGAGTATTGATTAAGAATATCAGTTCAGCAAGAGATACAAATACAATTCCAGACCTCCTCCCCCACGACTTCCTTATTTCCCTCCCTTCCATTCCCATTTACACACACATTCATCGTAGATATTCGTAGTCATCTGTAGCAAATTCCATTTCCCCCCACTACACCCCCTTCCCCCCGCACCCCCATCCTCCTACTTCCGAGCACCTCGGGCGGCCTTCTTGGCTGGAGACCCGTTCAGATAGGTTCGGGCCCCATCAGGGCCAACATCCCAACGAGCGTGATTGTTGGGGTTGGCCACGAAGTTGTGAGGGGAAACGACCTTCGCAAATTCGAAATGTCTGTTGCCAGACGAGGAAGAGCCCAGGGATGAGGAAGATGACACAGGCTCCATGGTTGGAGCGACAAAGACGTCCTGCATTTGGCGAGTCTGCTGCTGGGCTCGCTGGGTCGCTGCAGCCAGAACTTGCTGAGGCTGGTACAATGTAGATTGCGAGCGCTCCTTCGGGGGTGTCGGAAAGAATTTGGGCATTTGAACGAGTTGCTGAGGAGTTGCCTGGGATCGCTGCCAATTCTGTTGCGCTTCCATGAAATGATCCTTTTCCTTGAGGAACTTTGTGGTTTTATGATTGCACAGCAGGCGCTGTTGGTAGTTCAGTTGATGCTGCTGATCGTAGAGTTGACGCTCATGTGGATCACTGGGAGGCAGCTGCTTTTGCAGACAGAGGAGCTGATCCTGGAGGCATTGCCATTCGGCGCGGATTTCGAGCTCGCGATTTTCGAAATGTTTCAACATGTCTGAAGGGGCCACAGGTGCGTTTGAAATAGGCCTCGCGTTCATTTTAGTCATGTTGGTCACTGGCGAGGCGGCTACCTTCGACGGGGTCGGCGTGTTTGGAGTCGCAGCACCAACCATCTTACTTAAGGGTGTCGGAGGAACGGTCGATATGATCTTTCGAAGAGGTGTAACAGGCGCTTTACTCTGCTTTCCCTTCGCTTTACGCGGGGTCTTCGGGGCTTGTCTCTTCTGCACTTTGCCATGGAGCACATCGTTCTGCTTTTTCCCGGGAGGCCGCTTGGGTTTCGGCTTAAACTGTTGCTTGCCCCGGGTTTCCATAGTGAAGAGCATGGTTCGAACGGGCACATGGGCAGGGGTGACAGTACCGGTATTGGCAATCTCAACTCCGGTTTGCGGATGGATAGAGTTGATTGGACCAACTTGCGCAATTGGGACAGCAGTCGCAGGATTAGGCTGATTTGCTCCGGAAACAGAGTTCAGGTCGACTCCAGAGTGCGGGTTGACTGGGGTCGCTTGGGCAAACTCGGGAGAGATCAACGAAATGCCATGGGAAGTTGGAGCCACTTCGGATGCCGCATTTGAAGGAAGTGGGGTGTCATGGGCAACTGAGCCCACTTGAGAGTCCGCAGTAGACACGAATGGGTTGTTATTGTACACAACTGGGGCCATCTGGGGGTCCGCAGTAGATGCGAATTGGTTGCTGTTGGATGCGACTGGGACCATCTGGGGGTCCGCAGTAGATGCGAATTGGTTGTTGCTGGTGGACGCAAATGGGACCACTTGAGGGTCTGCAGTAGATGCGAATTGGTTGTTGTTGTTGTACGCAAATGGGACCACTTGGGGGTCTGCAGTAGACATGAATGAATTATTGAATGCAACCTTAGCATATTGGAAAGCCACTGCAAAGGGCATATTAGGTTTCCATGAATCGTTGTACGCAACGCGGGCCGCATAAAGGGCCGCCTGAAGGCCTGTTTGAGGGGCAAAGGTAGATAAGGGTGAACAACCGTGCGCATTCGAGGGCACTTGGGGGCCCGCAGTAGACTTCAATGATTCATCGTACGCAAGCAGGGCTGCGCAGAGGGGCGTGTCTGGGGATGCATTGGTCAACGATGACTCGTTGTACGCAACCTGGGCCGCTTGAAGAGCTCTTTGAAGGGCTTCCTGGGGGGCCACAGTAGAGATGGAACCATTGACATAACCACCAGGAGCCACTTCAGAGTTTGCTGTACAGATCAATGATGGGTTGCATACAGCTAGATCCACTGGGGAGGCTGTATCAGAGACTGAAAAAGAGTTGTCCACAATGAGAGCTGTTTGAGGTGCCGCAGTGTGGAGATTTGAGGCGCCTTGGCCGACTGGAGTCGCTTGAGGGGTCGAAGAAGAAATGAGCGAAGCGTCTTGGGCAACCGCGGCTGTCGTAGCAGGAATTACCGCGTCAGGTTCAAGGATGGAGTTTTCTACCGTATACTGGAGGAACTCGGAGAATTCGTTCGAGGGAAGAATGTCATTCTGGTCCATGCAAGCGCTCGGCGGGGTGTTGTAGGTCACATCGGGACCGAGAGGCTTGGGTGGAGGCTGTCGGAAATTCAAATTATCCAGAGAAATGACATTACTCAAAGTGTTTAGGTCCAGAGTAGAGCCCTTAGCGATATTGGGATTGACAAAGGCCTTGTCAAAATCCAAGCCAGCGTTCTCATGATGCATAGGTTTGTGTCCTAACAACACAAATTAGATATGCTTGGTGAGATTAGACCGGAAGATATACTTACCGTCAAAATGATTGTTTCCATAGATGGGTAGAGAGGCTTGCTGCTCGGCACTCAAAGTTGAGGGAGCCATTTGGTCCTCACAAAGGTAAGACATTAATTCTTCAAGAGAATTCTCGCCAGGAGAGCACCAAGAGGAGACAGGGTTTTCCATTGCGGAATTCAAAACGAACGAGAATAGAAAAACAGGGTATAGACCCAAGGAAAGTAGGAGGAAATGGAAAATTAAATGAGAGAAGTGGATTGAGCGTGTCAACTGGTGAGCAGGTGAAACACTCTGGAGCAAGGGCTGCTAGATAGCTACAAATTGTTGTAGCGAATGAATTGTGAGGTAACTGCGAAGGGTAGGAAGAAAGAGAAGAAGGAAAGAAGAAAAGTAAAGAAAAGAAGGATGGATGGGGGGAGAGGAGAGAGGAAAGAGCATTGGGAACCCTTCCTATTGTGCTATTCAGGGCTGTATGATAGGGTTTCGTGGATGATGCCCCAATATTATGACTCCGAGTCCCAAAAGGGCATCGGAAGGGCAAGGGCTAGGTCAGAACTCGGTCACCGATGCCCCCATCAACTCCCAGCATAGAGTCACCCGACCCCCAGATACAGTGTCACAGCCGAGTGCTTCGCCATTTCCTTGGGACTGCCCATTGCACTGCCCAGGAAGGACCATCACCGTGAAACCGTCCCTTCCTTCGACGGCTTCTTTCCCTAGGGTAGACACGGCAAGCGCAAACCAAGAATTGCTGGCCTTGGTACTTTGCCTGTGCATAGGAACAATGTTAGCTTTCGATCGTCATCTTGAGATATTCACAACTCACATCAAGTTGACAAACAGCTGCATAATCCAGCGAGACGATATAAAGCCATGCCATTTCAAGCTCAACAAATCCGATACCGTTCTTTCATTTGCATCTGGTACAGCATAGCGGCTCAGGTACGGATCAATGTCATCTTCCCCGGACACCCGTGGAGAGTTCATCTGAACCATGGCAATCCATTCGAATAAAGACCCACAGTGTTCCTGCAGATCTCCTTCCGGCATTTCCTCGAGCACTTTCCCGTTGTCACAAAGCGGCGGCATGACTACTTGCTCGTGATCAATCTCCTGCGGTTCGCAGGTTTTCAACTGTGGTTGGGCTTTATGAATCGGCTTGTTTCCTGTGATATGTTTCAATAAATTGCCGAATTTCTCTTTTGGGGTTCGGAGATCACCTTCATCATGGGCAGAGCTGCATTCCAAGTCATGGAAGAGCCATGCCATGGATTGAGTCAGAACGTTGTCAAAGGCCCAGATGATTCTCTCGAACCCTTTTTTGCCATGCAGCATTGAGGGTAACCGTAAGTTCAATTCCACCACTGACGACATATTTAGTAAAGTTCGAACGGATAAACTTGCTCTTGATGTACATACAGAATCTTTCTTTTGCGTGTTTCCTACCACCGCTACGAAAGGGTTTGCCTGTGAGACCTGTTCGCTCATATATCTCCTTTCCTAGCTCCATTCGAAGGATCCCTATCCCATTCAAGTCAACTTTAGCTCTCAAGGTCCCAACAGCAACACTTTCAGCCGCAAATTCGGGGCAGACTAACCATCTCGGAGTGTGAACGTATTATCAGATCCCGAACGTCCTTCTGAAATCATCAGAATATTCCCTATATCGCAAGTCAGATGGTTCTCTCCGGTGAAAATGGATGATTCTTATGTGATGATGAGCACTTCGGGTTCGATGTGCTCTTGGATTGGGCTGAGGAGCATCAATACCTGACTTGATGTATGTATTGAAGAAATCATGTTCGAGCAAAGCAGAAGGAGTCATGAAGACTCGAGCATATCGAGGCTTTTCTAGCTTTGTTTCGAGCGATTGCTTGATCTGTGAAGAGACCTCTTTTGGTAGGATTACCTCGACCTAGGCACGATCAATCGATGAATATCTCAATTCGACCACAAATCACATACAGAATGCACAAATGCATGATTCTGGATCGCCGAAAATGGCGATCTCTTGGTCGGAATCTGCTTTGGGTCGATGAATGGTGGCAGTTGAGCGATGGTGGTGTAACACTTTTCACGACGCGATGCATCGTCCACTTCTTCAAACATGATATCTGTGGTAATCTTCTCTGTGAAGCTGGATGTTGGCAATCAAAGCCCTTGAGCTTTGAAGGGTTAATTTTTCGGCCGAGGGGTGAGGTCCGATTAAGCTCATGGGAGGCTTATCGGACCCATAAGGCTGCAGCTATCAAACTTCATCCGAATTTTACTATGCATCAGGTCTCTCGGGCATTGTTTCTACACTATACTCTATAGCAGGTTGCCAATTGAAGACAATATTCCAGGGACACAAAAATTGGGATAGATCTCGGTAAATCTCGTCCAAAATGAATAGCATGGGCTAACACCTCGCAACACATGTGGAGATATATTGTTAACATACCGTTGGCGTATGTGTAGGTGATCTAAATCAGATACTTATTCATTACTAGCATGTATGCAGCCTATTCATTTTGAATATCAATGCCCCAACTATTTTCTTTTCATTTATATCACTCCTCGACCTAGGCACTCTTGCATGTCAAACTCGAGGTCAACGCATTGAGCGACACGACAAATACAATTGCCCTTGTGTCAGTTAGAGCCCAAAATATGCCAGAATAGTCTGCAAGTGTAAGATAGATCATATACCTTCAGAACAAACACTTCTTATTTAGAATCATAATCCATCGGCATAATTGTATGCTCATGGCTTCAAAATTTCTTAATCCATGTTTCTACCAGGGCTAGATTGTCTTGCGAGGCTTAGGCAACCGTTAATACAGTAAATATGCGTTTTAGCTATACAGGTATTTTTTCCTTCGTATTTTATTAGAATTCCTTTTTTCCCCGGAGATGAGAAACTCTTTTCATCCCGGTTTCTTCCTCAAATTTGCTTGGTACGTTCAACACATGAGTACATGTAGGCAGACAGATTCCGAAGCCGATATGTACCGATAAAGCTGTCTGCCTGAGGCGATGATCGTGATGGCGGTATCCCGATAAGGATTGGCAGTATCAGACCGCTAAAAGGCGGTATGCAAGCACTCTCCAACTCCCTCTACAGACGCGCTCTCCACTCGCCATTCCTGACGCAGCATTGAGCCTAAGCTGTCAAGTCCTAGTTCTACCCTTAGCCCTGCTAGCTTATTTGCCTCTGGTTCTGGTGTAGGTGAACCCTCGATCTCGCACACCCTGCTAGACGAGGACGAAAAGATGGCGGCCCCACGTCGCGAGCTCCTGCACAAGGACCATTTCGCGTTCGTATTTGGGAGCGTGAAGACACAGAACTACTATGATCCTGCCTCCAAGGGCCCGGGATCTCACACGTAAGCTTAGTATTTCCCCATGGGGCGTGTCAATCACTGACAGCAATATGAAACTATAGCATCCGCACTCTAGCCTGGAACCCTACGGGCCAGCTAATTGCTACTGGCTCAGCAGATCGCACTCTTCGAATCTGGAACCCGGAGCGTCCTCATGTCCGATACTCTACAGAACTGCGCGGTCACACAGCTGGCATTGAGAAAGCCCTTTTCAATCCAGTCCGCGATGCAGAGCTAGCTAGTTGCTCGGCCGATGGCACAGTGCGCTTCTGGGATGTGCGCTCCAAAACCTGCGTGAGCCGTCTTGATGTCGGCGGCGAAGCTTTCACTCTCTCCTGGTCTGCCGACGGCAGCACAATGATTGTCGGCAAAAAGGTAATGACCTAGCGCTGCGACTGCGCAGACTTGATCCTTCCAATGGCAAAGCCGCTAACATGCGATTTGTGACCAGGACGACACCCTGATCCCTATATCCGTTCAATTTCCCTCCTCACCAACCAGCCACCCCGATAGCGTGAATGCCCTTAATCTTCCCTCATCTACTCCCGGCGCGACAACATACACAGCTCTCGACCCACACCCTCAAACCGTACAAACAAACGCTACAACCTTCTCCTGGTGTATGCCGACGACCGAACGTCCAGAAAAGCAAGTCTTCGTAACCACTGGCGAAGGCAAGGTCAAAATAATGTCCTACCCTTCTTTCGATATTATGCACACCCTCAACGCCCACACCTCAGCTTGCCTTTCTATTGCGCTTGCACCGACAGGTCGATATCTCGCAGTTGGCGGAAGTGACGCGCTCATCTCTCTCTGGGACACAACCGATTGGATCTGCCGTCGCACTCTGTCCAGCGAGAATGGCGGAGCCATTCGCGGTGTCAGCTGGAGTTTCGATGGCCGCTACATCGTTGGCGCATGCGACGAGCTTGGATGTGGAGGAAATGGCCTGGAGATCTTCCACGCCGAGTCTGGCGATAGCATCTATACGGTTCCCACAACTGGTATCAATGCTGGTGTCTCTGCTGTTGCATGGCATCCCTCTCGCTACTGGCTGGCTTACTCGACTACTACAGATGGGCCTAGTAGTTCCAGCTCAGGGGGCTTGAAAATTGTCGGTGCTGCTGGTGGTGGACTGTAAATTTGGACACTTATGTTGGGCTACACTTTCTATTCTGTGACAAGCGTGAGTTTGTCCTAACTTGTATGATCTAGATGATTATCCAAAAACCATTATGAATGTATGTATTGAACACGAACCAATTGAATGATGCGTGATACCAAAGAAAGTATTGAGATCTTCGATGTCATGTTCTAGTAATTGATTTATTGACATGGATTGAAAGCTCCAAAATACTCCGACTGAAATCGGTTAAGTTATCCAAGAGTGAAGAGTTTCGCCCCAAAGAGACCGTGCAATCATTCATCGTCAAATCATTTCAAAAGCAAAGCTCGATTTAGAAATTATACGGTCACCAATTTGCTCGAATTTGGTGGCAAAGGGGTAATTGTAGTTTCGTGGTTGGGTATCAACCACAGAGCCCAGGTCAGTCAATGTGATCAGTAACCTGGGACCTCTGTGAGACTCGAAGATGAAGGGCGAGGAGAGGATAAAAGGGATCCATTGTGACAACCAATATTAGCGCAGATGGCACTCTCAGCCAAAATTGATGGAGTGGATAGTCGGAAAGGGCGAGCCCGGGGATCTTTAGGATTGAGCAGATCGAGGTCTCATAATGCCACCATATCGTGTACGATGGCAACGTAATTGCTTCTGAGCTTAGTGAATTGTGGACATTGGAGTGCATAACCGATGGCCTCCCATATTAAATGGCATGGCGACCCATTCTACACTCAGGATGGTCGCCAATTTTCCCAGCCATTGTTGGTCCCATTTTGACCCATAATCTGATTATTCAAGATCTGGGACCATTGTGATTCACTGAAAGACTCTATGTTCAAGTTGCTAAAGTCCTCGTTGCTAATATCAGGATTCGATGTTGGAAGTTCCCACGCAGAGGGCGTAGAAAACAAGTTCGTTGCATCCGCGGGGATCGACGAGTTACCAGAGGCGGTAGAGTAGAATCGACCAGTCATGGAAGCCAGGTCTGCAGCTTGCGAGCTTGCATCTCCTTGTGGCATATCGCCTGGGTTGACTTTGCCAAAGGATGAAGTTGACGCTTGAGTCGTATACATAGTGGTTGTTTTTTGTTGCTTGTTTGCGGGCGGAGCGTCGTCCGCACCAGTAATCGAGTAGGAGGTGTTGGAGGATGAATTCAAGGTGGAGGGAGTGGGATGATCTGATGGTGGATTGTTTTTGTCACTGAGGTTGCCAAAATCGGGTGAAAATCCTAGTTCCATATCAACGACACTCCCTGGTTGCGGTTGGTTCATGTTTGGACCTGTTTCCTGTGTGGAGGCTCCGTAAAGACGGACTGTATCATCGTTATTGAAGGCTGGCAAGCTGGCAGACTGTGGATTTGGCCCTCTGTTACGGTTAGGAAGGCAGGATGCCAGCCCACCAGCCATAGGCTGTTGGTTGCCACCGCGGTTCGCACTGTTCTGTGAAGGCTCGTGACTCGCAGCCGCTTGTTTTTCACGAACATTGTAGAGAGGAGCACAGTCGAGATTATTGCGGCAGTAGGATTGCTAGTGATATTGAAATTAGCGCTATGAAACCCTTGGAGAACAGGGATAGACATACGGCTCTTGAATGTGCGGCCAAACTGATTTTCTGTCTGTCATCTAAGGCGCGAATACCGGTTCCATCGAGATCAACATCCAACTGAACAAGGAAGGACTCCGTCAGAGGGTTCTTGTTCTTCATGGCATTCAGAGCAGAGACAAGGAATTGCAGGGAAGATTGAACACTCGAATCGTCTGGTCGTGATTTAAGATATTGCACAAAAACGCGAGCAGCAATGTAGAGGCAAAACGACATGAACGGATTTAACTGCGAGGTGTTAATCTGAGTGGTATGGACAAGACAGCTGGGGGGAAACTCACGCTGGTCAGATCAACATGACTGATCATCTTCATGATACTCGAGATCTGATTGGCAGCCACAAGGCATCTGCGCTTGCTCTCTGTCGTAATCTGATTTGACATCTTGTTCTTTTCGGCCTTGAAAATTGCCGCTTGGTGGAGACAGATGGTTGAAGTATGGATGCTCATGTTGGCGAAAATGACGTTCACATCAGACATACCACTTGGGAGTCGAAGATGATCAGGCAGTGAGAGGGATATATGTAAGAGAATATTATCATGGCTCCTATGTCGTTTCCAAAACTCCCCGTTGAGGTCATGATCATTGTCACCAGAATGAGGCCGATGGATATGAACAAGATTACGGCCAAACATACTCGTCACGACCACTACACATGCAAACGGGGCTAATGTTGCAACACCATCTCCTGTAATGATATCGGTCAAACGAAGTGTTCGTTGTGGCTTGCCATTTGTGAAAGCTTCCTCGGACGCTGGAAGGTTCGTCATGATCTAAATACTGTCAGCCCATCATACTCTTCGCTGTAGAGGGGTAACGGGAAGGATACTGACATCTTTCTCCTCAATAAGAATGGGCCAACCGGTTCCAACACTTGCATATCGATCTGTGGCAAATGCGCCCCAAAACACTCGTCTGCGTTCCTCACGTTCCGTCCAGTCTTTCGGTGGTAAAATGGACTGCTTAACGTCGAGGCCAACGCCATCAAGACGGTTCAATCCAAGCATTAGTGCTAGCCTTGCGGCTTTGCCAACACTGAGCCAGGCTCGTGGGAAGAAAATCATCCGGAACTCATATGTGCCGATTAATATCCACGTTTGGCAATGTGCTATGCTGACGATGTTCTCCCCGAAGCCTTTCATTTCGTCCGTCTCGGCATACTTGCGTGCTCGCAGATAGAAATGATTGTGAAGGAAAAAGTATTTCTCACTGACAGACGCAGCATGGCACCACATGATGTATCGCAAGCATATCGGCGGACGCATATGAGGGGGAAGATTTAAAGCTGCAAAATAACGAGGGCGATGGATGATAGGCATCATTGGATAGATTTTCTCGAAGAATAGAGCATCGCTAGAAGGTACCAGTTTGTTAGACCAAATTAATAACAAACGACCGCGGGATACATACAGTTCATCGATTGCTTCCTGAGAAGGAAGAGGCTCTTCTAGTCCTAGACTGACCAATTCCCACTGAGCCTGCGTCGCCTGAGGCGGAGGGTATCCCAGTCCGCTTGGCTGACCTACGCCGGCGGCGGTAGAAGCCGAAAACGAACCCTCTAAATCAGCCCCGATACCTCCTACGCCTCCAATGTCCGGGAGGTCAGGTAAAGGCAGTATAGAATCATCGGGGATAGGTGCGATGAATGTATTCTCTGGTAGTTGAGTCGGGGAGATGCGCTGGGTAGGTTCCGGATCCTGGCCTTTGAGAAGAGTCTCTACCTGGGCTAATGCATTTATGGTGGTTAGCAATAGATTTCGCCATTGTTAGGGCATTTGCGACGATTGCGCTGAATGGGTTCGTACCTAATCGCGCTTCAAGCTGCTTGACATATCCCCGCTTTGGACCACTCTTCTTGCGCACTTCGTCGTAAGAGCACTCATGACCCAGACGTGAGCAGGTACCACAGCTCGGCCGTCTTCCATCGCATCTCAATTTCCTCCTCCGGCAGACCACACACGCGATGCGCTTGGGGCGGGGAACAAAGTTGTTTCCTTCGGTCCTAGTACCTTCGATAGCGGCGCCACTTTCAGCGGATATGAAATCCATCTGAGACGGGCCAGACTCGGAATATTGCGACAATTCGGGTCCAAAGTTGGATGGCGGAGGTGCCGCCATTGCGGGCTTGATTCTGCCTAGGCAGATGTCACGATGTAACGGCTGAGTAATTTGAGTGGACGATTGAGCTTTGCCAGCTCCGATAAGACGAGAGAAATTCGAGCGGACGCGGAAGAAGTTGTTCTCGGCTTCAACAAGCCAGGAAAACCCAGCTGGTCATCACCGGATTTTCTGGAGTGGGGATATGAGAAGGGACAAAGTTCTATGACGGAAATTCGTATTAGGAGAGGCTGAGTGTTGCTCTGCCTGAGTTTATCAATGTGCACTTTACAATGAAAAATCAAATCTGAAAACCTCCTATTTCTGCTGTCTCTAGTTTCCATCAGGTTCTATGAAGAACTATGCACTTATCTTTGATCTCTTACGACATACAACATAGATGCGCGGCAGAGAGGGCCACGCACCAGACAGTTGCCTGGAGGCTTGGCGTACATCTGGGGATGTCGATCAGGGTAAAGTTAGGGACAACACTATTCCACACCATTGTATATACTCCCTACAGTTTAAACCATGTTTTTGCTGCGTTTGAACCATACAAATTCAAGGAGTAGCTAGTCATGAACGCTCCATTCTCGATCACCAGCCGCAACTGGCCATTCATATTCATGGCCAGCAAACAAAAGAGATTCCTTTTCGGTGCAGTCTTTGGTCAATGACATCGCCTAGTCGGATTAGATATATTCATCTACTCTAGTGCGTAGCCAATGAAGCTCAGTCTTGTCTAAGTCTCTAGTTCAATGAGGTTCCTTGCAACACCTCATTGCCAATGACCTAGATAAGAAAACACGAGAAAAAGAATGGTCCAGAGAAGCATATACCCAAAGCCTGCAGCTCTGCAAGACCTCAGAGCTACTCAACAATATAACCGATGACTTTTTCATGCCTGGCTTTTTGGGAGGTTTGTCATGTTCTCAACCATCTTACCTACATGTAGGTAGGTAGCAACGGAATTTCGAAGGGTGCGCTCCTTCCAGGAACTGACTAGAAGGCCCTGTTCTGTGTCTTCGATAAGCCCCTAGAGATCGTTGTATTCACCTCAGAAATTTGCACTGAATTCTTACTGTCACAGGGAGGATTTTTGAATGTCTATTTTCTTTTGCTTCGAATGTATATGGCCTCAAGCCATTGTACTGTACAGTGCCCACTACCCGATTTCCAGTTAGATGACAGATGGGCAAATAAGATTCCCAGGAAACAGTGTGTAATGGAAGAAAAAATGAAACATTCAAGGTGTCGAACAACAAGATTGGAAAAAAGATATCGTACAGTCATCCACCGCGTGGCAAGGATGAGGTATAGGGTGAAGAGATACAGGAGGCACAGAGACAAAGCGGCATCATCTCTAGTTGTAACCACGACGGCGTTTTCCTTGGTTGCGAGGTCTGGGGTGGACGACAGCCTTGTTGATCTTCCACTTCGGGCGGGTCTTGTAACCGGATTTGGTCTGGAGAGAAACACAGTCAGTCCCCTGAAAGGGCTAATACAAACTACGAAAAGAGGAAGATACATACCGGAATACCCCAGGGACTCTTCGGGTCAACGTTACCCTTGGACTTTCCACGTCCACCACCGTGGGGGTGATCCATGGCGTTCATAGCCAGACCACGCACCGTGGGACGAATGTTGCGCCAGCGTGAACGGCCGGCCTTTCCGAGCTGAGTGTAGTGGTAGTTCGGGTTGCTGGTAATACCAATGGTAGCGCAGCAGTCCTTATGAATGAGACGAGTCTCACCGCTTGATAGACGGACAGTAATGTGCTGGGCGAGGCGCTCCTGCTTCTGCTGCTCACGCTGCGACATTGGCTTCTTCTCAGCCTCAGGCTCTCCGTCTTCAATTGTCTGCTGGCGGGAGTCACTTCCCTTGGCCACAACTGTGGCATAGGTTCCAGCGCTACGGCAAAGCTGACCACCCTTTCCAGGTCGCAAGCCCAAGTTGAAGATCAATGTTCCCACGGGAATCATGTGCAACGGCAAACAGTTTCCTCGCCAGGCGGTTCTAGCTGCAAGCACACCAGGATCGACTGTGCTTCCCATGCTCTTCCACAAATCTTCGGGAATTCCAGACATATAACTCTGGACCACATCGCCGGCGCGCATTCCATCGGCGGCGAGGATGTAGCTCAGCTTTCCAGTCTCCTTGCTGGCAGTCAGAGCAATATGCGCACTGCGCCCAGGATCATACTCGATACGCTCCACGGTATGCGGCCCGGGTGCCATCCGCAGGAAATCGACAGTCCGAATTCGACGCTTGGCACCACCTCCATGATGACGGACAGTCACTCGGCCGGAGTTGTTTCGGCCACCTTTAGCATGACCACGTTTTGGGAATGTCAATTTGTGCACTGGACGGCCTTTCCACAGGTGATCATTAACCGGGCGCCGCAAGTGTCTCACACCGGGGGTGCGTGGAGTATAGGTGCGCAGGACGACGCCAGAGGTGTCACGGCTGGGAGGAGGAGCGAAGGAGGAGGCATTGGGGTCGACAAAAGAATTCAATGGCGTTTCAGTAGGTGTTGGCTTGATCTTTTCAATTTCATTGATGATGGTTGCATAGCCACGAGCTGGCAAAGGCAGGGAGGGTAGACACCTGAAGGGTAGCCGAATGCCCCGTAGGGCAATTCGGGGTTGAAACATTGCTGCCAGCGGAAGGGAGAGAAGGTTGACGGGCTGGCAAAGGACTAATTGGAAGAGAAGGCGATCAAAATGGAAACCAATTGCCTATGATAGACCAACAAAAGACTCAACAGCTCCTCTCCTCTGGTTTGTCCATATGCATCCGACTACCAGAAACAAAAAGTTCTGGTAGCACGTGACCAACAATGCACCGCCTTGTGTCCACCGCCACATCCACAGACTGGAAGGCTACAGTGTGGCGTATGTCTTGTTCACGTGACTGACCGATGCTGACCGATGAAGACACGTGATCGTTTGTTACAGCCATCGGTACTGGAACAAACAGAGACGCCACCGTTGCTGGAGCAACGTCCTTATTTACCCTTCGCGATCCTCACGCGTGTCTCCCTTCATTGTTGGATCTGCTTTCTTCAGCCCATCCCAGTACATGTTTTCCTTGTTTCTTTGCTGTTCTTTCATCACTCAGATCAAGTCATCATTCTACGCATGTTCTCATGAAAGAGGACTTGAAGGTCAATTCGGTGATCCACGCGACTGGCTGAGTGGGGCTACTTGTTTTCCGCGCTAAGTACCGTACGTACTAGGGCCAAACATCGCCTTTTGCCCTCAAGCTCTCTTCCTTTTCCCTCATCATTCCAGTTAGAGCTACCCTTCCATCTTCCCACCCCACTTCCAAACCACCTAATTATCGCGTGCGGATTCTTGTCGTACAGTGTCCCCAGATCATTTCTCTATCTTTTGACACCTTTTTCATTCGAGTCGCGCCCTATTTCATCCTCTAGTCGGGGTGCTGCGCGCTTTTGATACATATCAACATAGACTTCTTTGAGCCGGATTATCGACTCATATCATCACCAACTGTCTGAAAACTACATCTGCCGATTGGCATTGTAGTTTCTACTGAACATTGTCACGCGTGGTACGTGCACATCTTCAACAACCCTCTGGTATGAGGTCCCCACCGGGGTAATGCCGATTGGAATGCTGACTTGGTTTCCAGAGCAGGACGAGAATCAATATATTCCTGTCCCCTTTCTTCCCGTTTTACGCGTCTCTTTCTTCCTTTCTTCAAGATGCCTCAGGTAAGCAACATTGAACGTTGAAAACTACGCGTTTCACCTCCTTGTCGCGGGATATTAGATTCAAGACCTTGAGATCTGGGTATATCCTATGACCTCACAGGAGCGTTGACTGACTCCACTGTAGGCCCGCAGTCTTCGAACCAGAAGTACGATGAATGAGAACGATGAGAATGGCCCGTCAGCACGCGTGACGCGGGCTAAGACAGCCGCGCTGACGTCCGATGTCGCCGGCGCGAAGAAGACCCTGCAGACCAAGCGAACCACGTCGACCACAGCCACTGGAACTCAACGGCCCCGAGCTGCCCTCGGTGATGTCAGTAACGTCAACAAGACCGAAGGTACTGAGGCGAAGGCTGGGAAGAAGACAACCACGACCAAGGCCGGTCTGACGTCAAAGGCCACGGTTCAAACTGGAGGTGTTCAGAAACTCAGCCGCACCAACTCTTCACGAACCGCAACGCGTTCTGCCCTTCAGCCTCGCGACTCGAACAAAAAGCCTGCTGCTACCCACAAGCGTGCATCTGTGAAGGACTCAGCCCTCCAAGCACAGGAGCCCCCCCGCAAGAAGCCTGAGCTGGAACGGAAGACTCGAACCATTGAGAAGATTGTGGAAGAACCAGCAGTGAAGGAACCCGAACCCGAAATTAGCGTGAAGGATGCTCTGAATGATGCTGTGCAGGATCTGGACACTGAGGACTTGGATGACCCACTGATGGCCGCCGAATATGTCGTTGAAATCTTCGAGTATCTCAAGGACCTCGAGATCACGACCCTGCCCAACCCCGATTATATCGACCATCAGCCCGACCTTGAATGGAAGATGCGTGGAATCCTCGTTGATTGGCTCATTGAAGTCCACACCCGGTTCCGTCTGCTTCCCGAGACCTTGTTCCTTGCAGTCAACATCATCGATCGCTTCCTGTCGGCCGAGGTTGTCGCTCTTGACCGTCTTCAACTTGTTGGTGTCACCGCCATGTTCATTGCCTCCAAATACGAGGAGGTCCTCTCCCCCCATGTCGCCAACTTCAGTCATGTCGCCGATGAGACATTCTCTGACAAGGAGATTCTCGACGCAGAACGTCACGTCCTCGCAACCCTCGAGTACAACATGAGCTTCCCTAACCCCATGAACTTCCTCCGTCGCATCTCCAAGGCCGATAACTATGATATCCAAACGCGTACATTGGGCAAGTACTTGATGGAGATCAGTCTTCTTGATCACCGCTTCATGGGCTACCCTCAAAGTCACATCTCTGCCGCTGCCATGTACCTTGCACGTCTCATTCTCGAGCGTGGAGCTTGGGTATGTTCTAGAATTCCCTCGCCCCCTGACATCTTCACTGACTCACGATAGGATGCAACCCTTGCCCACTATGCTGGATACACCGAGGAGGAGATCGAACCCGTCTTCCAGTTAATGGTCGATTATCTCCACCGTCCCGTTTCCCACGAAGCCTTCTTCAAGAAATACGCCAGCAAGAAATTCCTGAAGGGTAAGAAATTTTGTTATTCCCTTTGAGAGAAATCACGCACTAACTGGCCATCTAGCTTCCATTTTGACCCGTCAATGGGCCAAGAAGTATCACCACCTGTACGTCGAGAGCGGTGACCAGAGCACCTACACCAAGGACGGACAGTAATTGTACCATTTATGATGTGATGCTACTCCTGTCTCGCCAACGTCAGTGCCTTTCATGATTCCCTAAGGCCCCTGCGACGACTTGAGCAGGGAAATCGATTCCTACATATGTTGGCATTTCATTGTGCTGGTATCCACTACCTTTTTGCATATTCTTACGACGACTTGATTGAATTTCTGCGCTTCTCGCATTTGCCTTCTGTGATGGGGTGTTTGGCGCTCGGCCCTGTGTGCTATTGTGTTTTTCTGTTTCCCTACATCTTCAACCTCGGACCGCTTGTTTTCCCTGCATGGACATCTCTCTCCCGCCTGTCCTGATATCTTTTACATTCTTGTCATTCGTGTTTCAGGCGTCGGGATCTATTTTTCTCTTCTCATTCAAAACGCAATCTTAACTTCATTCACCCTGGTTTATCTTCATCTTAGATTGGATGCTCCAGTGTCATTGCCTTTGGATTCTTCTTCTTTCACCCCTTTTTTTCTCTTTTCTCTCTGTTATTTGCAAGTCCTGAGGGCTTGCAGGGTTGCGTGGCATTACGGATGGAATCTCTTTGGTGGAGCCAATGTGGCCATGGATTTTTGTTTCTCGGGTGTTTTATCCATCAGCTGGAAGATGAGATTGGGTACTCAATATGGGTCTTTCAGGCAAGCGACGTGGATATTTGACGGTCGGGGAGGTAATCAGTGACAAGTTGGACCGCTTTTTGTTTTGTTTCTAAAATAGTTGGATTTTAACGCTGGATGCGTGTGTACGGCGTGCTTATTGAAACCAATTCTCTATGATTTGAGTCTCCCCGTAGGGTCAAATTAAGCTTATGCTTAGCCGAGGTTGGACCCGTGGGATTGCCCCGGTTGCCCAGATGGTTTTACCTGCTGCCCTTACCAGTACCCTCGAGGCCTTGGGCACTTTCACATTGTCTATTTGCTTTGATCTCAGCCCAGACCAACAAAGAATAGATCAACACTGTCGTCGCGATTCAAAATCCCGCCCCCCCCCGTTCGTATTTATCGGATAATATCAGCAAAGAGACGCTACCCGGATTCAATCACAACCTCAATTCACTATCACATCATGAATTCCATCCCATCCCCGCCATGCCCCTTCTGCAACATCGCCTCATCATATCCTCCAACGCGTTTCAATGACCCCGACTCCAACCCAACCTCCACAGCTCCAGAATCAGCCCCACCATCTCATATCATTCTATCTACCGAACATGTCCTCGCCTTCTTGGACATCATGCCGCTTACCCGCGGTCATGTACTCGTAGCGCCTAGAAATCATTGCCAGACACTTGGAGATATGGGCGTCCAAGCCGGACAGGAGGTATGCAAACCCTTAGCTCACTGGGTCATCTCAATCTGTCACCGAGACGCTTGATTTAGCTAATCTCCATCCTGGATTCCACGCTTAGATGGGTAAATGGCTACCGATTCTCTCCAGGGTCGTCACGAAGACCGTGTTCGGGGATGATCCTGATAGACATTGGAATGTCGTCCAGAATAATGGTATGTCTTGCCCTTGCTTTTCTCTTTCCCCTTAATCTCTTTATCGGCCTGGGACAATGGTCTATTGGATGTAGTATCTCGTATGCCGTTATCAATATTGGCATTCAAGGAGGTTGGGTACCCCTTGTCTGCTATTATTTTCTATTTGGCACTAGACCGAAACCGCGTCAAGATACATGTCCCCTCCTGGGCGAGATGCCCTGTATTGGGCCAAATTGATAAGCATAGCAACCATCTAACTTGGTGATAGGTGAAAGGGCCGCACAGGTTGTGCCTCACGTCCACTTCCATATCATTCCGCGCCCTGCGATAGGGGCAAATCAGAGAACAAGTTTTGCTATGTTCGGCCGTGGGCAACGAGAGGAACTTGATGACGATGAGGCTGAAGTCCTGGCCCGTGAAATGAGGCTTGAGTTGGTTGAGGAGGTCAAACGGATTCAAAGGGACGAGGGTATTGATTTGGCTCAGGAATTGGTTCTAGAAGAGAGCCACAGAGGTAAGTTGTGAAATGCTCATCTGATATTTTCTTTTGTTCTTGCATCCAATCATTGGTTCCATCTATGGATCATGCGTTGTATATAAGTCTTTTTATACCACAGGGTTCTCTAGCCTGCGAATGCTGGGTATTCTATATGGTTTCCCTTTTCAGTCGCACCGTTTCGATTTTCATTCCGTCGTTTTTTTTTTTTTTTTACTTCCTCGCAATTCTGGTCCCGTGGCCTCTGAGCATGTGCTAGTTCATCAAGTTAGTGGGTGACTTCACTCTGGTATACAATCAATACGTACCGTTCGTCGGAATGCATTCAGATCGTCCGCTGTATAGCCTTGATCATCCATCTTCTTCCGGGCCATTGTGACGTCTGACAGCTCTCCCTCAGGTAGGCGACGGTAAGTTATGAGTCGGCGAGACCCTAACGTACAATGTAAGCGAATCAAATCCAAAAAGGATCTTTTTTTTCACGATATTTGTCACTCACAAGTATTGAATTGCTGAGTAGAAATACTGACGATCTCCAGGTTCTCATGCATGGGAACCGGGAACACAACTCTCTCGTCATTAGTTGTGGGCATCCACATTGACAGACGGCCATCGGTAACCAATGAGCGCGCTGCGAAGTCGAGAACGTCGTTCTGCAAAGCTTCAAAGCCATAAGGCTTTTTGGGAGGAACAAACCCGGGGCGCCTGTGGGTCAATGTTAGTTTGTTAAACGACTGGGAGGCAGCAAAAGCAGAAAGACATACAGGTGTGCGGGAACTCCATCAATGATCACATTGACTGCAGGTTTCCCCTTGCGGTTTCCAAGAACTCGAAGCCCTTCACGCACACCGTAGGGCGGGTCACAGACAATGCCATCAAGGACGCCAATTCTCCGCAGTGGAGTGTTGGTAATATCCGAAGTGAAGGTATCAATGAATTTGCTCTTGATACCATATTGGTCGAAGTTCTCGAATATCCCCAGTTTCCCACTGTCCTTGCCACGGAAGCTACGCCCATCGATGTCTCCGCCCATAGTCAGAGCCCCGAAATGAGAAGCAGCGAGTATGAAACTTCCAGTTCCAACGAATGGGTCGAAGAACAATTTCCCAGGCGCTGCGAGAGCCATGTTGGCCGTGATGAGACTCAGTTCCGCGTCCATGGAAGTGGTACTGATATACCGACGCTTCTTGAGATCGTATTTGAGCACATCCTCACGACAGCTATCTGCGATCTTGCGGGTGAGGTAGACCTTCCGCGGTTCTTCTATCCGCGACACTCCCAGGGCGCGAACTTCGACATCATCGATGTACTCTTCCATCACGTAGAACTCCTCATCGGGATTCTTCAGACGAATTGGCCCTCTGAAACCCATGTAGGAGAACGATCGAATGATTTCACCCTTTTCTGCTTGGCTGCGCGTGCCTGAGAAGTAGTCAATCATGAATTTGAATGGGACATTGTTATAGTCTTTCCAGCGATGCTCAGTTCGTCGACGGACGTCTGCATGTAGCTCTTCATAGTTGGTTCCTTCGCCCCAAAGCTCGAAGATATCCTTGACCAGAATACTGCGCTTAGCGACTGCGCGTGCTGCAGCTTCATCTGGTAGTCTTACGACACAGTATGGTGACTATTTGATAGGTTAGTTCTGGAGACCAAGAACGATCGAGATAGAGCATAGAGTTTGCTTTGATTCATGAAATGAAACTCATAGAATGGACCAAACAGCTGCATTGCTCATAGAAAGAGGTGTTCGTACAAATTCACTGTAGGTAATGATTTCCAAGTCGACGCCCGCGAGGGTGGCACAGGCCTGGAGCTCCGGCTGTCGGAAGGTCTCATGGAGCTGGGCGAACCGAACCAGGTAATCCATGACTGGCAGTACAAAATACTGGTTTTTTCTATCGAGATTGCTCTTTTGATAGTGGGGGTTCACGCTATGCGTTGCTGCAATCTTTGAAGGCGGGGTGTTGCGGGTTGAGATTTTTTTCTCGGGTCTTCAAAAATATACTCCACGGATGTCATATAACAGCCCTCAAACAGAATTTGTATCCAATCGAACATAATGAACACATTTTTCTCACTCTATCTATTAGAGAGAAATGAATTGGCGCAAGAGCTTTTACTTCTTCAATATAGGACTTGATCAATCTAACACTGTGGGATAAGAGCAAGTGATATCATGCAGATTGAATAGATTGAACTAGAGTTGACGAAGGCCTGTGCTATACAGAGAAAGAATCACAGGGAAAACGAACAAACAAAACCAAGATTGCCTAGACATAACCGTGTCAAGCTATAAACAGAAACCCGAAGAGACGCCCTCTTGTAAGATAGTAGCAAGACATGCCAAAAACTCCGCCCCTATGCACCAACTACCTTGAAAACATGTCGTGACTCATATCCCTCGACCGTGGTGATATCCACCTTCTCGTTGGCTGGTATCATATGATGCTGAAGATCCCAACCAGCCTGACGAGAAAGTTCTGATACCACCACATCGCAGTCGCCTAAGAGATCAATATCGAACTCAGTGTGTGACACCGGCTACATACCAGCGTTAGCAAGGATCAAGAAAATCATCCTTTAAGATGACTTACAGTGCGCGATATGTAGATCTGCGGGACGTTGCGTGGTAATACCCCCGGCACTTCTGCCACGGGGGCAACCTTTAACGAGGTTCCAATTACAATAACAAGATCGGCCAATTCACGATCCTGGTGAATGAGACGCTCACCAAACTCATCAGGCAGATCTTCGCCAAAGAAAGTGATATCAGGCTAAATATCTTGTTAGTATCGGGGGAGGTCAAGACCGTATCGAACAGCGACTGACCTTCATCACTCCAGGAGTCGGAATTTCGTAGTCGTCCTCGTCCGAGCTGTCATCTGAGACCTTGCGATCTTTGTGTTGACCGCTCGAACTTCGCTTGCGCTTGAGACCTTGTGGTTTTAACTCCTCCGCTGCAATTTGATCCTTACAGGCAGTGCAGCGGGGGATGTTTCCTTCTCTAATTTCATCGAAGATCGCATCGCCAGGAACTTTGTGCTGACACTTCACGCAGGTGGCAGTCGCAAACGATCCGTGGCACTGTACAATTTTTTCGGGGAGTACCCCTGCATTTGCTTCAATGTTATCGATATTCTGTGTGTAGTTGGTCAACAGCTTGCCCTTGTCTTGAAGAAGTCGAATGAATCCATGTGTCGGTGACCATTTCTTTTCCGTTGGCAGAATATCCTTCGCAATGGAAAAGAAGATGCTCGGATCCTCCCTGAAAACCTCGATGTCAAAAACTTCCTGAGGATCGCTTAAGCCTAGATGTGCCAATTTTGAATAGAGACCAGTATCCTTGGAACGAAAATCGGGGATTCCCAGACTCGTTGAGATCTAGAAAGAAATTTGTTAGTATTGGTGGACCCAATATCTTTTGATTGCGTTCTCCTATTGATACATACACCTGCACCTGTCAGAACAACAATGTTCTTAGACTCACGAAGGAGCCGAACAGCGTCGTCGATAGTGTTGTATTGGGGCAGTTTGGGCCTCCGGGAGAACTCGCGCGAGATCGCAATCGCCAGGAGAGAATGATAGGCCTCATCTGGTGCACCTTCGAGGAATGCCGGAGGCGCGATACCAAATGCCGTGCATAACTTTTTGGCCGTAACGGTTTCGCGAACGATGGTCTCTTGCACGAACGCCGCCTTGCCAATCGCGTGTAGACGCTGTCTGTAGGTAGTCGCCTCCTCTAGAGTACAAGCGCCGGGGACTGTGACAATACCGCGAGCAAGTTAGCCTATGTTCGTTCTAGCCTCCGAGAGCGGGGATGTCCGGGGTAAGAAGCAAGTGGATATGGTTGCATACCGAGGCCGTCACGGATCTGGTCGTCACGTAGAAACTGAATAGCCTCATCGCAGTTAGATAGAGTATCCCATCCATCAGAATCGTCACTGTCAGACTCCAAATCAGACGAGATCGGATCCAGCGCGAGGTCCGGCGCGTTAGCCTCCATGTATTGTTCCTCCATGTCCACGCTCTCCACTTCGACCACAGGGGTCTTGATCGGATCCTCTCCTTTTGGGGCTGGTACCAAATCCATCTTGCAGGAGTTTGAGATGCCAGCCACGGAGACAACTCTTTCACTCGCGCTTGAAAATTACTCTGGCAAAAATTCGGGCATCTGTATCGCCGGAGGCAACTTAATCCGGAACCGATGAATGAACAGGTGTGGCGATATCAAGAAGTTTTGATTCGTGGTTCAGGGGTGGACAGTGAAAGAAAACGTGATAGAGAAAAAAAAAAAAAAATTGAAACTACTTCTAGTGGTATCAAATCAAACAAAACAAAGAACATGTACATCATCTCATATGGTCGTGACTTTTGGTGTCTATGAATCATGAATCCGCCATCTCATCGTCCGAGTCAACTTCGATCTCCTCATCCGACTCGCCGCCTTCTCCTTCTTCGGCTTCACTCTCATCGTCCTCTCCAATCTCATTGTTAATTGTCTGTACGAGCTCCAAGGCATGATCGCGGAGACGCTCATCCTCGTACTCGAGAACCTCGTAGAGTTTCAGGCCTTGCTTGAGCCACTCACGACTAGCCACTAGTGATGCATGTCGTGGGGATTCAGCGAGCTCATCAGCGGTCGCATCCTTTGGTGCCTGTTGCTTTTCAGCTAGAAGGTAGAGACACCATCCTCCAAGGTACCACGCCTCCACACTTTGGTCGTCCTCAAGGATCAGGCGCTCGAGGACTTCCAGAGCCTCGAATTCCATAGTCACCTCCATTAAGAGTCGCGCAAGACTGATACGTAGTGCAAAATCGGGAATTCTGGAGTCTTCGGGGGCCAAATCCTTCCAGAAGCTCATACTCCGAGTGAGTGCAGATTGAGCATCTTCAATGCGCAGTTGCGATATCCGAATGGAGGCGAGGGTCTGTAGTACCTCTGGTGCTTCAGGCGTGACAACAAGAGCTTCCGTGATAAGTGCTTCACACCGGGCTTCAGCATCCTCTTCCCAACTGAACGAATAAATCAGCATTTGCAACCTAGAGTATCTAGAACATAGAGAAACTCACGAAAGATCAGTCATATAAGTCTCGGCGACGGCGCAGAGCGCATTGGACATCTTGGCCTTCTTCTGTGCAATGTCGGCAATATCTTCTGGTGAGGTTTTGCCTTCGAGAGCCTGAATGGCCTGTCTAAGGGAAGCAACGCCCATCTCGAACCAAAGGACGCTGTCCTTTCCACCTTGCTCACTCAACTGTGCGAGCCAAAGGAATTTCTCAGCACCTCCACCCTGGGACTCCGGTAGCGAGCCATCTTGATCGAGTTGAACTGCCTGAAGGAAGCAGTTTCTGGCAGTGTCAATATCGCCGAGCTCAACATTGATTTCACCAAGCAGGTTAATGGCGGGGAGCTGTGCTGTCGTATTCTCAGGACTCAATTCTAGAGCCTGCTGCGCAAGCACAAGTGCCTCGTCGGCTCGACCAGTTTGTAGGAGGATCGTAGCTTGATCGAGTAACGTCGAAGGATTTTGAGCCATTTTATTGCCTTTCGAAATCGAGCCACCAGGGCCAAGGACGGACTTTTCGCGGGGTTTGGATGACTTCTTCTTTTGAGGTCTGGGCTTTCCCATGGCAGGACGGAGCAAACAGTAAATAAGAAATTTATATTCTTGACTGAAGTAACAAACAGAATTATCGACAAGTCGTAACCCGCAGAGTATCTGAAAGAAGTAAAAAAAGTGAAGCTCCGCAACCAAAAATTTGGTGGCTGTTTGACGGGTTTGCATGTGGGACCGCAATATTGGCACCACGCTTTGCGCTTCGATCTTTCTGCGTGGACATGATATTGCGATCTCTTAAAGTCTTGTACAGACATCCTTTCTAGTTTTCCCACTAGATAGACGACTGCGCCTCCACCCAGTGTTCCCCAAAGCATCTGCCCGCCAGTACTCCATTCTCTACCCCTCCTCCAATCCGCAGGCGGATCAGCAGCCATGGGCCGCGAAGACCAGATTGAGGAGCGAGAGGTGCTCGATTCAATCTTTCCCGATGAAATTACCGGTAAGCAATAGCTAAGGCACGGTTCAACCGCATTTTTTTTTGTCTTTTACTCACAGTGAATTCTGAAACCTAGACATATCCGAAACCTCATACCGGGTATCCATAACTCTTGACGCAACCGAATATGACGGCGATGAATCAGAACAGCCTGTGATATGCCTTGAAGTTGCCTACCCAGAAGAATACCCAGATGTCGGCCCGAATCTCACCATCACCTCTCCACCAAATGCTATCAAGCACCCCCGGCTAGACATTCAGGAGGATCGGGACCAACTTCTGGAGTCTCTCCAACCTACAATCGAAGAGAACATTGGCATGGCTATGGTGTTTACACTGGTGAGCGCACTTAAAGAAAGTGCGGAGCAGCTCATGACCGAGCGAGCAAACGCCATTCAAGCCGAGATCGAGGAGGTCGCTGCGAAGAAAGAGGAGGAGGAAAACCGAAAATTCCACGGCACGCCGGTCACTGTTCAGTCATTCTTGGAGTGGAGCGCCAAATTCAAGAAGGAAATGGAGGAAGAGGAGCTTCGCTTACGTGAAGAAAAGGAATTGGAAGACAAGAAGAAAAAGACCACGAAAGAGGAGAAAAAGCTCACAGGCCGACAGTTGTGGGAGAGAGGCTTGGCCAAGGGCGACTATGATGAGGAAGGCGACGATGCCTTGCCTGCTGTTGAGAAGCTCAAGCTAGCTGCATAAACTGATCCATAGAAATGTTAATGACCTACTACCACTTCATGAACACATCAAAATTCCCTTGGATCGGTGTTATTGAGATAAAATAAGTAAATGGCAGGTCTGTGTTATGGGCATAGATGGGGTAATATACAGCTTTGAGAGTCCATAGGGACATAAATTATGGTACATGAGAGAAGAACACCCAATTAGTAGAGGAGGCTCCGTTTTCTCCTAGAGAAGTCCATAGTACCTGTTGGTAGGATACGACCAGGAAAGGACGTACCTAGATGCCTCTTCCATAGATCAGAATGAAGAGTGTACCAATCTTTTTGGACGTTTCTGGCCAACAGAATCACTGTCGTGTTCTGAATTTCAGCAATAGCCACCAATGCATAGCAATTATCTGGGCTTCTGAGTGGCTCCCAGGCGGTAAGACACGAACCAACAGACCACAACAACAATGTGACTCGGTTCTCACATCAAATGTTGTACCGATAAGCCTGGGGTTGTATCGTTCAGATCAAAAAGTAGAAATAAACGTGACTTAAGCACTCGGGTTCACTGCTTTGGATGCCTTAGGGTTGCTTCTTCGTCTGCCAAAGCTTTTTCAGCCAAAACAATTTTCCACATGTTCTCGGCAAGCACTTTGGCATGCATGTCGAAGTTTGCGATTTTTTTATTGACATCAGTAATGCCTCTTTGGATATGTTCAGACCAAGCGGGTGCCTCTTTGGTCTTGGTGAGTCGATCCCAATCCTCCTCGTCTTTGGCAAAAAGTAACTCTAGGTTCAGCCTATCTCGCCGTTCAATCCAATTCCAGCGACGTCCAAGCTTTCTCCGTATTACACAGCTAACGTTCTTTGGCTGCGGTTTTTTATAGCGCAAGAATGGCAGACCGCGTGCATTGACGAGGACTGGAACATTGCGCTTCTTGTCGCCCAGCGGCTGGGGCCGGTTTAGAACGGAAGTGGCATCTGGATGACGCTGAGACGTTTCTTCTTGAAACCGAATTGATCGTTCTTTTCGAGCTTGCCGGGGTGTAAGAGGTTTAGGAGGTGGCGGTGGTGACTGATTCCTCCTTTGCATTGCAGCATATTTATCTTTCTGTGATTTGGCGCGAGCGACGAGGTTCATAATTCGGCTCGCATCGTTTGTATTAGTCTGGGCCGAGGAGAGGAGATCTAAAGCCTGCCATGGAGCAACGAAACATCAATATGTAAGCTCACCGGTCGAGGATTCAACTTGCGTACCTCATATCCTGCCTTCAGGGCATTTGCGGTTTGGGAAGGGCTTTGTAGGTTTCTGTATTTCCGGAAATTTTGTTGAACAAGTGGCTTGTATTCATGAAGCCAGGGAGCATCCACAGTAGGAGCGCGGCATTGTCGTAGCAGTGCACGATAAAGTGCCAAACCTAGATGCATTGGAGGCAATATCATCAGTCGCAAGGATAGGAGCCATGGATAGTCGTCTCTTACAGGCAAAGCGATGAACACCAGATCGCCCAGGCACTAGTAGCTTATGCATTTCACTGTAAAAAGCTACCTAGACAACCTGTATCTACCCCGATCTCTACCCTGCACCTGGGGCTCTCCCACTCCGAACCAGACATAATTGCTATACCGCCTTCCTTAAACGTATTAAAGCATCAAATCTGCCACAAAACTGAAGGGCGGTGTGGGCAGATTACTGCTCATCCTCACCGTGTCGCAACGCTAAATCACGTGACAACAAATCTATCATATATATTCAGCTTGGCTGCTCGGTCTTCCTCTTCTTCTTTTCTTCTTCAGCTCTCTTTGCCTATTGGCTTAGATCAAGTGTAGTATCTGTTCTTTTCAGTTTAATCTCTGAAAGTTTCCGTCTTGGAAACACTTTGATTATTCCTATTTTTGGACCCCGCGACTTGGCCCCTGTGCTTGCGCATGCCTTGTCGCACAGTGTCATCGGGCTTACACTGCCCCCGATCGACGCGAACTCTTTTTTCATCAATTGAACGGCTTGCCCGGGCTCTTGGAGAAGAAGGCTTTCTCTCTTTCCCATCCCAGTCTCAATGTACCTGTACCCTCAATCCCATGTCAACATGCTCCTGTCCCCACGACTGATTAGTTGTTTACTCCTTCGAGTTCCCACCCTGCCTCGTCGCTTTGTGTCCTGCATCTCGGTGCTTCTTGTGGCGTACATACCTACCTAGGTACTGCATCGAGCTTTGTTGTGATCAATGTTTTTTGTCCTTTCTTTGTTTCAATCCCTGCTTTCCGTGTTCCTCAAGGTACTTAGCGGGTTATACTCAACAGCTCACTCAATAACGCCACCGCTAGATTTGACAGAGTTTTAACTTTTACCGTGCCCTACATGGGTAGCTTCCTTACATGTAGGTAGTAGAACAATCGTGTACTCCATACTTCCCTTCCTATATGGAGATCTGGTTTACTTCGGGATGTTGCCCAAATTACCATGCGACACCCGCAGCTGCCCGATTGACTGAATCATTCTATTCCGCTAGTCGACAAAAATATCATTTGCTATCGTTATTGGTAATTGGTGATCAGGCGCCTGCCGCAATGCCCGGATTCGCAGAACAAAACTCTTCTGAAGAGATGGATACCTGATGTATGATGTAGGAAGGGAATTGAAGTATGGAGCCTAAAACCCCCGCCAATGCTTTCATGCGAAGACTGTACACGCTCTAGGGTCATTTGAAAAAGAAGAAGAAACCAGGAAACTCAAACCGAGGCCGACCTTGATACTCCGAGATCCATCTGCACTGAGTGGGCCATGGGTGCTGAACTAGAAAGTCGAGCCCTCGGGGGGCTGGGGCAGCTTCTTGTGTTGGGGCAAGGCCATGTACCTAGATGAAATGTTAAAGTCATTCATCTTGTCCACTTGTGCCACATTTTCTGCTTACCTTCTCAGCTCGATGAGAACGGTCTCCATGGTGTAGTCTCGTTTCCACTGCGCAAGGGTGGGAAGCTTTGTCGGATCGACCTGTAGTACAATCTTAGCAACTCATATGCCGTGATGAGCCGTGGTGCCCATATCGCATACCTTGCCGGAAGTGGGGTCAACGCAGGGGATATTGACCCGGGAGACAAATTGGATTGTAGGCGGGTTGTCGGGGTAATCGGGACCGCAGTGGATATTCACACTGTATATCCGGTTCTCATGGACACTCTAAATGGTGACAGATTAGCGAGAGGTTCGTGATGGTTTGGAAGAAAGCCAAAAACTAACGTGAGGGGGTCCCAAAATAGTTCCATTCCAGTTGCTCATCATCATATCCTCTCCATCGGCAAGGCCATATGAGCAGGCATCTGAAAACCAGAAACATACGTCAGTGATCTAGGATCGGATATTGTCGGAGATCATGCGAGTCAATCGTACCTGCACTTAGACCTTTCTCGCCCTTTTCGAGCTCCTCGAGGAGTCGGAAATTTCTTGGAACCTTGGCAGTCATATTGAGCCCGAATCAGTGGTTAAATGCTGGAAGCGCCACGACGAGAGTGAATAGAGGGGATGTTGCGACAAGAGGGGCAATGCGCTAGGCGGTCAAGTTGGAGCAATATCACGTGCGATACGGCTTATCGAGGGCTTGGCACCCCGGTGTTGGAGATGCCACGCCGTATGAATCCCATCATGTAATTCTGGTGATAGAAGACGCAGCCATTGTTTTATTATTGCTTGTTTGACCCTGGAGTCGAAGTTCCAAAGCCCTGCGATCAACCTGGTGTTCGAACAACAACTTGACCATCCGCACCCAGAAGCTCCCTTTATTGTTGACATCGGGACACCGCGCATTAGCTAGTGCTGGCCATGGTGTGATACGACGACCCTGTATCAGAAATGTCCTCTCAATTCTTGCAGACGGAGATCGCCAATTTGATTCATGAGTCTCGAAGGAAAAACTCCGATTTGCGAAATGTATGTCATCGTTTTTAGGTAGATCACCGATCCCGGCACACTGACAAGGAGATGATAGGCCGCCGAACAATCACTGAATGAGCTCAAAGCACTGCCCTCAACCTCAGAAGCTCAAATAGCAGCAGGTATGGCTTTGAATAGGTGATTTCCACCAGTATTGAAGGCTGACTCGTTCCCAGACCTTATTCGCAAACCGAACTTTGTTGAGCCATTCGTTATCGCATGCCATACTCGGCATGCAAAGCTTGCGGGTATTGGTGTTATCTGCTTGCAGAGACTGATTGCATCGCGCTCATTACCGTCAAGTCGACTCAAAGATGTCCTCGGGGGATTGAAGGAGACAACAAGCTTGAGTAAGTGACCAAGCACAACTCGGCTGCCTTCAGCTGTGTTAACGTTTTTCAGGCCTTGATATCCAGCTTAAGATTTTGCAATCTCTGCCTTCTCTATTGCAATTTTATTCTAATGAATTGAGCGGCGAGCTTCTTGCAACCGCACTGGAAATATGTGCCACGTTGCAGGCGAGTAAAACAATTGCAGTTTCCAGTACTGCGGCGGCTACCCTTCAGCAACTGGTGGTCTCGACATTTGAGAGAGTGTCAAGTGAAGACAAGCTTTCTAACGATGCCAAACTTACTACAACTGTAACGGTTGATGGCCAGTCGCTTGACATAGGCTCATTTGCCTATGATGCACTGCAGGTCTTGGATGATCTATGTCGCCTGATCGATGGCGAGCCACTGCAGTTTTTGCGAACACGGACGCTTCCTCCGACTTTTGTCCTCGAACTGATTGAAAGTATTCTCCTGAACAGTGGCCGTCTGTTTGTTGGGCATCCCGAACTTTCGCAAGTGCTGCGCGTTCGTTTATTACCACTAGCTGTCCGTTGTCTTTCTGAAAGATATTCATTCGCCCAGACTGTCCGAGTCGCCCGAATACTTCTGATACTTCTCAAGCGCTATATGTCTCTCGTGACTGCAGAATGCGAGATGGCGTTGAGTTTGATCACCCATTTGCTTGAACCGGAGGCGACAGCGCCTTGGAAGCGGCTTATTTGCATGGAAGTTTTCAGAGGTCTATACTCTGAGCCCGGTGTTATACGGCTGGTCTTCACTCTCTATGATGGCGAGGAGGGGCGGAAAAACATCCTTCGCGATCACATGGCGGCGCTTGTTCGCCTGGCTTCAGAGAAGCCTGCATTGATTGGTGTCAGCAATCAATCGACAGTACCTTCACGCGCTGATCACTCGAGGTCCACAACGGAAGATCAGATAACTCTCGAGACTGGTGGCGTTGCCGGTGTCATTGGATCCACCGCTCCTCCAAGTGGAACCAACGTGCCAGGAATTAGCACGCAATGGAGTGTTGTTCGAACACCATATATCGAGCTTCTTGATAAGACGGATCCGCCTATACCGCCCGAAACTTACATTTACAGTCTTGTTCTCAATTGTATCAGCAGCTTTGCTGAAGGCCTGGCGAAATTCATTCTTCCTTTGACTGTACCAGACCTGAAACAGCGCCGCAAAAATCGACTCATGAGCCCCATTCAAGGGCCTGATTCTGTCAGGTCGTCTCAAGATTTTACAACAGAACCCATGCGAGTGCAGCCCAGCTTGCCATCAAAGAAGTCACATGTCCCTATCAATCCTCTAGATCTGGAGTCCCATGTCCAATACCCTGCTATCAAAACATGCGCAGGGATAATTGAAAACTGTTGGCCCGCTGTGCTCGCGGCCTGTTCCACCTTCTTGCGCGCTTCCTTGGATGATGAATATTATCACAATTTAGTCCGAGCGTTCCAAAAGCTGACACATGTGGCGGGCCTCTTGAGATTGTCTGTACCCCGAGATGCCTTCTTAACTACTCTTGGAAAGGCTGCAACGCCCGTAAGCTCAGGCGTTTCCAAGTCACAAAATGCCCCGGGAACTGGATCCCAGCAAAGTGACACCCTCCAAAAGAAGCGGAAAAGCACAGATTTGTCCCATCTGAACTCTGCAGCACTGGACTCTGCAGGGACAACCACAGGAGAGGCGCCTCCCATGTCCATAAGCACGAGGAACCTGCTTTGTATGCGGGCTTTACTCAATCTTGGAATTGCTCTGGGGCCGACATTGGACCAGCCAGCCTGGTCCATTCTTTTTGAAACACTTCAGTATACTGTACTGGTGATTGGCATGTCCTCAAGCGCAATGGTCAAATCTGCAAGTGGGTCCGGGGAGACCTCGGTCACCCCAGGAAATGATGTCCCAACTGCTAATCTTGGGACTGAGGTCATTGCGGTTCAAGTGGCTTCTAGTAAAATGCTCGAAAGCACTGGCGATTTCCCAAGTGAAGCCTTCCAGGAAATATTGTTTGCCTTATTGAATCTGTCAACATTTACAGAGCAGCGCCCCCGTCAGGAAATTCCCCAAGAGGTTTCGGAGATGCCCCAATCGCCCCAATCCTCTCGAGGACCTGGACGGTTGCATCAGGGAGCCCGACGTGTTTCACATACTGTCGGAAAGTCAAGAATGCAAGACGAGGAACTCAAATTCGTACTGGAAAAAGGAAACGAACTCGCAAAGGCAAATCTTGGGAGATTGTCTTCTCTTGAAGACGATGATTGCAAAGCATGGGAATTGTTGACGCAGAGTCTCATCTCGACTTCCGCAAATACTACGGTCAGTCCTAATCTTCGCTTGCAGGCAAGCGCAATCTTGAACTCTCTAGTGTTTTCAACCATGAAGAAAAGAGATGAAGATGACGAAAAGGTCTACAATCAAGTGCAAATCAGGAACCTCCAGACATTGAAGGCCCAGGTGGCCTCGCTGTATGCATCGGATATGCATACCTCCAAGTCTTTGCCAATAACGGTGATTGAAATTCACGAACAGTGCTTGGAAGTGCTGAAGAACATACTCGAACAGTATGCGGAGACTTTCGTGGATGGATGGCATCTTGCCTTTGATTTGATATCGGGCGTTTTCCAACCTTCCCAAGAGCCTGATACTAGTGGTCTACCTTCGAATCCGATAAAGCGCACAGCATCAGCTCTCCTAGCAGGGCCCCGTTTAGTACGTGCTGCTTATAAGTCTCTGCACCTTGTCGCTTCCGACTTTCTTTCTTTGCTGCCGGCTCCCTGTCTCTTGAGCTTGGTGGATTCTTTTTCGAGCTTTGCATCGCAAACCCAGGACTTCAATATCTCGCTCACTACCACATCATTTTTCTGGGGTGTGTCTGATTTCCTTCAGGGCCAGATCGAGCAGATCTCGGTTGGCCACATTGATGCATCTGTTAGCGAAGGCGAGCTGGCTAGATCGGCGCGCGACGAAGACCCATCTGTATCTCGCAACTCCTTGTGGTTGCTGTTGTTGCTTCGGATAGTTGATCTTACGACAGACAGCCGACCTGAGATTCGAAATAGCGCAGTTCATACGCTTCTTCGTATCTTTGATGCCTATGGGCAACAGCTATCCCCCAAAGCGTGGCGTCTGTGTCTGAATATGGTCCTGTTCAAGATGACTGAGGGGATGCAAACCACTCTCCAGTCCAAGAGCAATGAGAGCGATGCAAAGTCTGACGACTTCAAAGCGTGGGCCGATACAACAGTAGTCATGATCAGGGGCTTGTCAAATCTAATCACGAACTTCTTCGAGACTCTAGTGCGCGATGAAAAGTTTGATCAATCCTGGGAGCGACTTCTGAAATACTTGCAGAGTTTGATCGACTTGCACATTCTGGAGTTCAGCGAGGCAACATTCTCTAGCCTCTCGGCAATTCTCCTTAGAGTGCATAACGTTGGCGAACTCAGTAACGAGGCCCTTGAGTGTGTATGGCTTCTTTGGGAGAACGGTCACCCTGCTGGCGATGACAAGAAGCTTGACCTGGATCAACCTAACCAGGACGCAGCTTTAGCCTACATTCATACATTCCAACAAGTCTATCGCCTTTACAAAGACCAACTGACGACCAGACATATAAAAAAGGTTCTTCATCACCTCAGCTTGCTGTTGTGGAACTCTGTTGCCCCGCGCTACTCTCTAGATGTTGACCGACCCTCGGCACTGCAAGCGCTAGTTATTGGATGTGTCAAAGAGCTCTGTCTGGAGAAAGAGGACTCACAACCCGATATTCTTTCAACTCTTGCTGAACTTTCTGATTCAGCGCTAACAAAATGGAGCCCTGGCAGTGACACACGAAGGCCAACCTTTGTGTCATTCTCGAAGAGCACTATCGACCTTGTCAGCTGGTATATTGCTGATTTCGGCATTAAGCAAGATGTGTTTACAAATGGCGCCCTTGCAAATTCTCTCAAACGCCTCAGTAATCTTATCGCGCAGAAATACACATGGCAAGGCAAGGATCGTGAGCCATTCCTGTGGCAGAATGCCACTACTGCGTCCATGAAGATCCTCCAAGTTGCAGTGCCCTATGTGGAAAAGCAATACGCTAACACAGCCGAGTCCGAAATATCTCACTTTTGGCAATGTATTGTCGACATCACCAATGGAATCGTGTCTGCGCACGGTTTCCAAACCCAGCGGCTTCCCAATGCACGAATCGCCGCAGACGAAGCCTTCGATATCAAAGCCTTCACCCGTCTGAAGACGCTTATACTTCCGTCCCTTGGGGCCGCAGCAATCCCAGACACCATTCGTCGCGATTTCGCCTGCAGTCTCTTCCACTCCTCCTTCATCTATGCCCCTCTCCGCTTCGACCTACCCACCACGGGCCTCGAAGACGCACCTCTCAAAGACTTGTACACCGTGCGTCCCGGTCGTACCTTTGACCCACCTCCAACTCTGCGCCCGGGAATTGCGAACGCTCTCATAGACACCCTCTTTGAGCTCGCCGCACACTGGCAAGTCGAGGCTGAAACCCAAGCCGACGCCCCATCCCCGCAGATCCTGCTCGCCCGCTCGGTCTCGCCCTATCTTCTCCTTCGCTGCGCTGTCTCCCTCAAGTCCTACATCGCAGACCAGCCTCTGCGTGGCTTGATGCCTCAACCCACACCCGCCCGCAAGGCCCTGCTTCACCTGCTCCTCCGCATGGTCGAGCTGAAGAGCGAGCCATCCGCTATCCCGGACCCGCCTTCTCTGAAGACCGTCTCAGCCATTACCTCTGTCGATAAAGTGCGACATCACTATCGTAAGCATCTTGAGTGGATTTATCCGTTGGTTGTGCGTGCTGTGCAGGTCGCTGGTAAAGAGCGTGATGACGGGCAGGTCCTCCAGGCACTGGGGAAGGTGTTGGAGGAAATTGGTCGATTTGAGTATTAGAGATAGAGCTTCTAGGCTAGGCTAATGGTGGAGTACCCCAGCATGGGCCTAGCAGTGTGTGTACAATGTACTATAGTGATCGAATGTATTTTTCCATTCTCCAATCCTCCATCTACAAGATCCACCCGTCAATAGCTTTTGAATCTAGAAAGCCAGGAAATTCCCCAGGGAAATAAATCAACATGTTCGTTGCGAGGGTGGCTCGATCCCTCGCCCTTGAAGATCAGGCTTCCATCAGGCCTCCAAGTTGTAGTCGCTCCTTCCTAAAATGGACGTTTGTATACCCTCACATTTGGCTTCAGACAGATGTATCCTCCGTCAAAAATGCCCATCACCCACCACCATAATATCTTCAAATCCTTCGAACCTCATCAAATAAAGAGCTAACATAGTAAATATACTCCCATATTAATTTCAACCTCTCCCGATACCAGGAAGACCCCCAAACCGAGCCCCCAAATTCCAAAGCGACTTCCCCGTCAAGCAAATGTTCCTATATCAACTCCCTAAGGTCTATCCAATCAGCCAGCCCCCCCTAGTGGCCTAGTGGTAAAGCACCGTACAGTGATAAAACACTGTACAGCTACTACCGGACGACCCCTATATGATAATCTCCCTGTGGAGGCGTATAGGGCAGCGCCGGAGGAACACAACGGGCTTGATACACTCATGACGGGAATCCCCGGATCTAGGTCCTCTACGAGTGGTGCTTAGGTGGAAACACCCGAGCACTGCCATGACGAAGACAACCTAGGCTAACTGGAGAATTCCTTAGGAAGTCTTGAAACCGAGTGTTCCTGAGGTCCAGTCACGGCCTGGTTGATGGGGATTTTTTTTTTGCTGCTTGAAGCTATACAACTTTTTTGGGGGTTCTTTCCTTTTGTGTTTTTGATGCTATTCGCGTTCCTTTTTCTCTTTGGTTTTCCCATCAACATTGATGCTATTCGGATTCTCTCTTCTCTTCTGGATCTGTTCGGGGTTTACATCTACCTTGATGCTATTCATCTTCCTGTTATTGTTTCCTTCTTGTGCATGTCTTCTATCTCGATGCTATCTTGCCTAACATTGAATTGGAGACTTGTTCTAGAGCTGGCGCTGGATATATGAGTTAATTCAAATCGAGTCTTGGCACGAATGTAGACAAGGTAAACTACAGAGTGATATCGTGACATGACCGTGGAAAAGAACCAATAGACACAAAAGAATGAGTAGTGGAGGTGTAAAGGCTAGACAAGGAGATCAACATCAGAGACAAGAAGCGGGTATCGAAGAACAGATCCGCAAGCATAGAGAGACTGTAAGAAGGACGCAAGCTATAATGAATATGATAGTCTATGCTGCAGGCGCAGGAACAGGTTGCGGCTCTTGAGGCGCAGGAACTTCTCTACCGGGTCCGGCGGTAGCAGAGCCTGGTGGCAGAGCGGGTTGTTGACGCTGTTGCTCAAGAAGCATCTGCTGCTGAATCTGTTGCTGCTGTGCGATCTGGGCATTCGGGGCGATCTCGGGGGCTTGGCGGTAGAGCGCAATCTCGGACTGCTTGAAGTAGCGACGGGCGTCTGTGATTGGGTTAGTTTAAAAATAACGACACTGCATAAAGCTGCATGAAGAATGGGATAGTGTATGGTAAACACTGTATGGGTGGAGTTGCCGGTGCCAGAAGGAGTTTAGCGTGGGGGTGTCGGGTTTGGGGGCACGGCAAGGGGTCGAATGCAAATCGGCAACAAAATGATGCAGTCCGGGCCGATTTGGTTTGTCCCGTGGGGAAATTTCAATTGCCGACGGTTATGGCATCGGTACACCCGTGTTTCTGGACCCCACCTGCTGGCATCACGGACTGCCTTGGAAATTGCCAAGGATGTAGGGAATATGGGGTAAAAGTAATCAAGACCAACGAACCTTCGTCAATCAGCACGAGACTGAGGTAGTACCTCGTGGAGTACTTCTTGTTAACATCGCGGAATGTCGGCGTCAAGTCAAATCCACCAAGGAACAGACGGATTGGAATAGTTTCACCTATGAGAAGTCAGCTATGCTCACAGTGCCCATTAGCCCCGCCAACTCTCGCGGGCATCACAAAAGCCGCAAGCTGGGAGTCGGGACTCGAAGGCTTCAATAAAGTCACTAACCTCTCGATGGTGAACCATCCATAATCTTCATCAAAGTCAGCGTTCGTTCAAGGTCAAAGAGTGCCTGGAATCACATACCTCAAAGCGCACAAGCGTCTCACTCTCGTTATATTGATTTGGCGGCGATCCAGTTGTCTCCCGCCGAATGATCGACAATTCCATATGCTTAATCTTAAGCCTCACCAGTAAGAAATAGATGCGGCCGACAATCACATCCTTGAGATGATACTTGGATTTGGAGTATTCGAATTCGATGTGCAGGCAGTCCTCGATACCGACGTCCATCTTGATGGGGCTGTTATTCTCAGGCGGCATGCGATACGAGTATACCCACAAGTCCTTTTCACGGATGACGTCCGGTAGACGCCGCGAAACGACCACACGGACGAAGTAGCGCAACTTGACGTTGATGCCATTGTAGGACTCGTATTGTTTTTCGACGTTTTTGAAATTGAAAGGGAAGGTCTGCGGGTGCAGCAGCTCGCCCGGCGCAGCGAGTTCTTGGACTAGGGAAAGAAATTCGTAGTGGTTGCCTCGGTCATAAAACATCTCTGGATTCCCAAAGCAAGGTGTCAGCGGCCCCAGCCTGCGATCACGAATTCGGGTGGAGATGGCTCCGACGCACCAATTGTGCCGATAAATTGCACCTTGATTCCCATATGTTCTAGTCGCTTGCCATCCTTCAGTCTGATGGTCACCGCACCCTTCACAGACTCGCCGTCCATGTACACGGGGACCCGCTCACGGCGGCCCTTGTCGAGCTTGACGTCGACTGTCTGGCGCTCATCGTGATCTTCGAGAACCACGTCGATGTCGACTGGGGCGGAAAAGAAAAGAGAAGCCATGGCGGAAGGTAATTGAGCCTGCAGCTATTGCGAGCCAATAAGTCGGGGAGCTTGGATGATCTGGAGCTGTCGCGGTGGCCTGGATATGGATTACGTAAGACCGCCTCCCCGCCTCCCCGGACATCTACAACGTTGATGAACTGTGATCTCTCCTTCCGGTTTGGATACATGTCAGATTTGATATCAAGACATATACGGGTTTCATAGATGAATAGGCTCTTTCTATCTATATAATGACTTCGCTGTTTATCTATATCCGATCCTAAAATTGAGTCAAATCAACATTCAGTGTAGTCCACCGATCTATTCTGTACTTCGCACGGAGTCTCCGTACAACTACCCGAGTTTCGCTTCGGACATGTCAGATCAAACAAAGACCTGACTGGGCATTTCCCACCGATTGGATCCGGGGCTCTTCATATACTTGAGACGTCAAGATATCAACCATACGGATCAGAAACCAACGCACCCTACATAGATGCTGCATCTGACACCAGATCAGATCAATCGGGATTTGCTTCCCGTCACAGTTAAGGAGACAGAGGTAAAACACTTTTCTAGTTTCAGCAAGGATGCGACTCGTTTACCCCGCACAGGAATCTCTTCTTCCCCGGATTCTGACCAGAATCAATGTCGGCTGATGCTTCGACCAGGCACAACTGAGCATTGTCGGTGTGACAGTACACACTCACCATGCATGTTCCCTGCTCTGATTTTCGTGTTGATTATGCCCTATCGGATGAGCCCATATTTCTCTGGAACATTTGTCTCTGTGTTACACGCAATCAAGCGTCGGCAATCCATGTATGATGCTTCAAGAGCCGGGGTGGATCTGCGAATGTTTCCAGGTGTGGGGGCTCTCGGTGTCGACTCGGGCATTTGTTCGGCACGGGATAAGAGGAAATCACTCACATAGTATCGACTAGTATGCCGTAGTAGGGCAGAACAGATCGATTGAGAAACGAACTGGTCTATTCGAGTGGGATGCTTCAGAGGGAAATGGGCCTGGGACCCAAACTGGCGGTGTCTTGTTAGCGTGGGGGTGCACTGTAACGGTTATTACAGTGACATCATGGCGATGTAGACTTGCCTCAGTATTTTATAGACGTGATGGCAGTAGATGGGGTAGTCAATAGAGAGTTGATGTTCCAAAGTCTAAAGGAATACGGTTACACATATTCTCTCTATCCCTGAACCCGGTCGTCCCCGTAAACTGCACATTCTTCCCCGGCTAAAGACCTTCACAGTAAATAGCCACAATATACCAATAACCGTACGAATGCTGTCTCCCCCACTCGGCTTCTGATCGAATCTTTTTCCCCGACCCACCGTCATACTTAAAGAGTAGCCTCTGTCGCACGACTCCTTTTCATTTCTTTGGAACCTTCCTGATCCTTTAAAGCACGCAAGACCTATATAGAGCGTATCCGTTCCGTGTATCACTACAGCGTCATACTCACACCCGGCCCAACCGGTTATTATCTTGGGATCCAAAAGAAGGGTCATCTCTCTCACAGACAACTCTCATACACCTTTCTCTACATCATGCTCTCTGCAGGGGAAAGACCTCAGCATCCCCACGCTTCGACAGTAGATCCCTCCGTCTCCGTGGGCAAGTCACGCATCATGCCCAATCTCGCCGCCAACGGCGCAAATGGAACGTCATCCAAAGCACACCTCCAACATATCTGGGTTGTGACCGGGCCAGCAGGATGCGGAAAGAGCACCGTGGGCAATGGCCTGCGCACAGAGCTAGGCATCCCTTTTATAGAAGGCGACGATGTAAGTATCCAAGTACTAGGCCGCACCCGCCAACCCTCGCCCAAACCATTAAATCACACCCGGCCATACCCAATATAAGTACGCACAGCTCTAACATCAAGACAGTACCACCCAGCCGCCAATAAAGAAAAAATGAGCAAGGGCACCCCGCTCACAGACGAAGACCGCTGGGACTGGCTGATTTCACTGCGACAAGCCGCAATCGACATCCTCTCTCCAACAGAAAAGAACAACTTCCACCCACCCGCCGGCGTGGTAGTGGCCTGTTCTGCGCTGAAGCAGAAGTACCGCGACGTCATGCGTGTAGCGGCCTACGGCTCACCATTGGTGCAGATCCACTTCGTCTACCTCAGGCTCAATGAGGAGGCTCTGATGCAGCGCGTCTCGCAGCGTCAGTCCCACTACATGAAGAGCTCTATGGTGCAATCGCAGCTTGCGGCGCTGGAAGAGCCCGAGAATGAGTGGGATGTTATTACTATTGATGCTGAGGGCTCCACGGAGGAAGTGCAGCGCAATGTAATTGACTCTGTGACTGAGAAGATTGCCGAGTATGTGTGAGTCTTCCTTCTATCTTGCTATGGGAGATTCATATACTGGTGAGCTTCTCGGTAATGTCTGGCGCGTGGGTATGAGCTGTGCATGGAGGATTGCTTAGCATATTGTTTTTGCTTTTTGGTTTTTTTTTCCCTGGTTCCTCCCAGTGGTGTTTGGTGTTTCTGGGCCGGACTGGACGTGGCACCAGTCTGGTTGAATGGCGTTTTCACGAAGCTCGTGCATCGAGATCTTGTTACTTTGATATATATCCTGCCTACGATTTTTTTTTTGAAGATTAACTTCTATACCAATGGACTTTTCTATTTATTGCCCTTTCCAATTTATTTTTGTAGCTACAACGGGATCGATTTAAAGCAAAGAACTGATTGATCATCCATGGAAACAGTTGAGATTAGCCATATCAATGTCAATCCCCAAGAGTCAAACCCATGGCCTCCGATCTCGAGATCAGCTGGAACCCCCCCCCTTCCATGCTGGCCAGAGACCATCCGCTGACCATGCGGTGGCTAATCGAGGCTATCACTTTCATGCATGGTAACCACCGTGTATGCAGTTTGTGCTTCTATACGCACTGCATACAGAGTACGGAGTACTACGGCAAGCATCACTTGTGCCCCGTACGGGGATCTCCGTACTTGACGTGGCATTTCAATCCAGCCTGCATTCGCGGCAACTTATTGATGCTTCCGTTGATCAATCAACCCCGTGCTGATCCGTACTCGGCATGGAGTACTTGTCCTCGGATCCGATGTACCTTGGCAGTGATTGAGGGCTTTGGAAATCGAGTGCATGAATATGGGCGCCTTTCACCATATAGAAGAAGTGGTTTAGTGCCGTTTTGATGTACGCATGATTTGATACAATTCTCATATCTACATCAGTTCTTCCCAGATACCAGAATCTACACTGTATGATATCGACAAAATCAAGCAGTGATGAATATAATTCTGATGAGATTTTTATTCAGATATAGCTAAGTAACCCCTACTTCATCTACCTCAGGTTTAATAGCATAAGCTCAGGCGACTCAATCAAATCCCGAACCCGGTTACCCATTCTCGCCATGGTCGCACCGTCAATGACACGGTGGTCGGCGCTCCAACTGAAATTGAC
The DNA here is from genome assembly GCA_027569675.1 of Penicillium crystallinum. Lineage (NCBI taxonomy): Eukaryota > Fungi > Ascomycota > Eurotiomycetes > Eurotiales > Aspergillaceae > Penicillium > Penicillium crystallinum. The sequence continues at coordinate 138,543 of JAPDKR010000014.1, read as the reverse complement.
CATATCCCCGCGTGTAACCTGCCCGGCCTCGTCGAAGATCGGCACGGCTCTGGACCTGCCCACGCCGAGGATAGCTACCTCCGTCGGAACAAGTACCGGTGCCACATACGTACCTCCCACCTTGCCAATGTTCGAGACAGTGATGGTGCCGCCGCTGAGATCGGCGGGAGTTAGCTTGCCATCTTGACCGAGGGCACTAAGTCGCGCGATCTCAGCAGCGATGTCGAAGATGGACCGGCTGGCGACGTCCTTGATGTTTGGAACGATCAGACCATTCGGTGTGTCCATTGCGATGCCGATGTTGTGCTTTGCGCGCATGATGAGCTTGGGCTTATTGGGATCGCTGATATCAATCTTGGCGTTGAGGATTGGGAACTCGGTTAGTGCTTGTGAGACTGCCTTGACGACGAATGGGAGGAAGGTGACTTTGGTAGGATTGGTTTTGTCGTTGGCGAGCTTTTGGCGGATGGCTGTGATGTCGTTGACTTTGAGTTCGTCGGCGTAGAGGAAGTGCGGGATGTTCAGGGATTTGGTCATGGTTTTGAACATTTGTGATTGGATTGGAGTCAAATTGACAATTGACTCAGTTTGCCGTGTGTCTGGTACCACGGATGCTGGGGTGGGTGTGGGTGATGGCCTAGCGGGCGAGTCCCTTTGTGCTACGAATTTCATCACATCTTCTTTCGTCACTCGCCCGTCTTTACCGGTTCCGTTGACTTCTGTGATTTCCACGCCGTGACTCTTTAACAGCCCACGGACAGCGGGAACTGCAAGGGATGCATGCTTTGACTTAGGTGCCACTTCAGGAATGCCGGGAGCATTAACAGGAGGAGGTGTTGCTACTGAGGACTCGGCTGCTTGAATTCCGGCTGCCACCTCAGAGGCTGGTGTAGGCTGAGACTCTGCTGCCTTTGGCTCGTGTGGCGGGTTATCATCAGGGTATTTTGCATCATCGACTTCGATGTCACATAGTGCCTACCAGATGATCAGTACTGTGATTGGAATATGAACCTCGCAAGGGCAAAAATTGAAGAACACACCCGTCCTGTAGGCACTGTATCATCGGTCTCGAAGTGTAATTTCTTGATCACGCCCTCGTATCTTGAAGTAATCTGTGTTCATCAGCCATCAACTCACACAATGGTTAAGGAGGAAGTGGCACTCACGTCATCGACAGCTTTATCCGACTGATATTGACACAAAGGCTTCCATTCTTCAACATGCGCCCCTTCTTCCACGTACCATTGAATGATCTGAACTTCGGTGATACCTTGAAAGTGTGAGCAAGAAAAATGGGAACCGAATTTAGGAATGAGCAAGAATTACCTTCGCCAACATCCTTTAGAACTTGTGATTTAGTTCCCCATAGCAAAGAGCTGGCATGGAACTTCCGGGATAAGAGTGGTGGTAAAGTGGAGCGAATGCGGAGACGATTCTGGGGTAGACAGGGTCTAAAGGTGCGAGCAGTGAGTCCCCCACTGCGCCTGAAATTCATAATGAAAAGGGAAAGGTGGTAGAGAGGAGATTGGAAGAGATGATTTTGAGAAATTCCCAGAGAAAAGGAGCATTGTGTCTACTTTATTTGGCTCGCAAGGAACGATTGTTCTGCCCGCACGCCGATGCTAACCGATGCTACCCACGTGATCTCCCCGCATCTTGATGTTGATATGGGGGGAAAGCACTGACGTTATCTGATGTGGTCAAGACTTTGTCTTCAATATAAAGCATGATGTACTGCTGTCGTTACTGTGAGGTGTCAATTGGAAAGTGTCACCTTGGTGGAGGAATGTCCCATGCGCAAACTCAAGATGAGTGAAGTATGTCATGAGGATTTTATACAACAGGGTTTGTAAATGCTATATGCCAGGGTAACCAAAGAGCAGTATGTCGAAAACGAGAACAGTCTGAGTTGCAGAGTGAGACGAGCTTGAGTGCATGGCAAATTAGTCTTTGAAGATGGAGGGATTGGGGACGAAGCAGCCTTGGAGAGGCAGACACCAAGTGCAATGGGAACCCATGAGGGGACTGCACAGAGACAGGAGTAGTGCAAACGCCATGTGAGAGGCGCTATTTGACCAAGTGACAAGTAGGTCAGGTAGGAATCCTCCCCAGGTGGCCGAGTGGGTGAGAGACACGACGCTGCCTGATTGTTGTGTGGACCAATGACCACGGGTGATACCGCATTGGGAAACTCAGCGATGGTGAAACTGGTGAGGAGTTCAACTCCTAAGCCAGGAGTAGTTGGGACACGGATTCCATTTTTTTTTTTCTCATTCCATTGACCTCTCAATATCAGAGGTCAGGACCGAGCATTTTTTGCTAAGTCTAAAGGACCCATCGATATCTACCTCCCATCTAGAAGGAGGTACTTACAAAAGCAGCCTTGAGATGAGTGTCTGTCATATAGCATACCCTCCTACAGTCTAGCTTGACCAAAACAAATCCACAGCATCTTCACCAACCACCCACCAGTGTGGTTATATTGATTGTAGAAAGATGTACAGAGCTCCATAACTTGACCCACAGTGGAGCTATATACCTAGGTATATTTCAGTGCAATGGCCTGGTGGGTATCATACAATGGAGCTAGAAATGGATATGGACTTGTCTCTCCTATGTAATTTGTGATCTTACCTACCACTACATCCATGGATATTTCAACCACACCGGTGACGCGATTCAAGGTTGGCCTGTGAGACCTCACAATCATTTAGTAAAATACAACGTTATGATGTTTTTGCAAGCCACAAATGATGGAGGATATTGCGATGTATGTGATTGAATGATGATCAGAATCGACTTGTCTGTTTCAATCATAATATTTGTGTCGATAGGCCCCAATTGAGGACTCAAGACCATAGAAAGCGGCTTTATAGTGCCTGGCTTGATACATCTCCTTCGGATATTCATCTTACTGTCAATAGAAACGACAGAACCGACGAAAGAGACCCCGTAGTCTCACGAATTTTGAAAGAACCTAAGGCCACTAGGTATTTTCGACCAGGCCTACCCCAATGCCTCGTTCACAAACGCCAGTCAGGGCTATCTCCATTTTGGTGGTCTTCAATGGCACTGGCTACACCATGGTCTACAGTGTCGCCATTGTTGATTATATGCGCTCCCTTTCTACAGAAAGCCTGCTAATTGGTGCCCTAAAGCATATCACCAGCATTTCATCGCGTGAGTTGTCTCTGTCGGCTATTTTGATTTTAATCCTTAATATAAACAATGGTAGTTATCTACTAGGTGCATGGAAAGTTTAAATAACGGTCTATGAATGATATTTCAGTCATCGGCTACAACAAGAATATGCGGTGCTTGAACCACCGCCAAATAGTCTGCGGCCGAGGAACAATGGTATTGCGAGCTCTAGTAGAAGGACTCTTTTTTACGTTCTTGAAGACTGATCAGTGCTCTATGAAGAGGGCTGAGATATAGAGAGCCACGTCCACACAATTGCCGTCAATAAAGATCTCTTTTATGCTTGCTCAGATCCATGGTAGGCGCAAACTAAACCAACTTGGTTAAACTGACGACTGGGAAAACCACAAACTGGCGATGATATTTATGCTGCAATCAAGTCTTTAGATCCCTTATTAACAAAAAAAAAAGTGGTTCAGTTGAGTCAAGATCAATGTTCCATCAGCTCGGGCTTTGGGCCCAGATCTTCAGGGCTAAGCTGCATGCAGCCAGGTGTGTCATTAACTGCACCGTTCAGGGGATCCTCCATCTTGACAATCTCCGCTATTTTGTGCATCAATCGAGAAATTCACGCGAATCAGCTTGGTTTGCCAAGAACAAAGGCTCCTCTTTCGGGGATCGTCAATTGAACTTAAGTGGAGGGGTAATCCACTTTGATCTCAGCTCTCCAGGCCACCATTTTCGAGAACCCTCCATTCAAGACACTTACATTGATCTTATCTCACACTGTTGATTGCACACTATGGTCGCTGAATACCTGACTCTCCGCAACAACACCTCCACCCCAATTGCGCTGAAGCGCATTGAGCGCTTCCGGGAGCCACAGAAGGATGTCTTCAATGCGTTCAGCACAGTGGCCAGGAACTTCACCCAGGTCTTGACCAACCAGACGCGCAGCGAAACTGTCACTCCTATCGAAAAGGATAGCCATCCATTCGAAACGAAGGATGTGGACATTCACCTAGAGCCATTCTCAACAAAGAAGACCGAATTGCGCGCCTTCATTACCTCGAAGAAGGAGCGCATGCATCTGATCTTCGAGGCCGAGGGCCAGAAATACCAAATCCAGGTCCCCATTCCAACAGCCGAGTCAGCAACAATGAAGGCATTAAGCGATAAGCCCAAACACCGCTTCACAGGCATCTACGTGACCCCAGAATCCTTCCTGGCAGTCTTCTCCTCCGCCAACCTAAACGCCTGGATGAAGGAGCTCCGCGACGACACCCTTCTATCCGCGCTTTCCATCCCAGGCACACACAACTCCCCAACCTGCTACATCGCACCACCCTCCGTGCGCTGCCAAGCCGTGGGCCCAAGAGAACAGCTCGAGAACGGCGTGCGCTTCTTCGACATCCGCGTCCAACCACAATATCCAGACGATGTGACGCGCGACGAACTCCTGCTCGTACACAGCGTGTTCCCAATCTCGCTAACAGGCAACAAACACTTCCGGGACCTGATGCGCGAAGTGACCGATTTCCTCGACCGCAACCCCTCGGAAACGCTGATTATCTCCATCAAGCGCGAGGGCCCCGGCAATGCCACGGACGAGCAGCTTTCGCGCGTCCTGTGCGACCACTACGCCAAGGGGAAACGGTGGTGGGTGCGGCCCAAGATCCCGACTTTGGGAGAGGCCCGGGGCAAGGTTATCCTGATGCGCCGGTTTGACCTGACACCGAAACTGAGGGCAGAGCATGGCGGCACTGGGTGGGGTATTGATGCTGCCGCGTGGGCGGATAATACGCCCCATGCAAAGTGCCCCAGTGGACAGCTCTGCATTCAGGACTTCTATGAAGTGATGGAGAGCATGAATATCGAGAAGAAGATCAAGTATATCTCCGAGCAGATTGATCGGGCTAGCTGCTGTCGCTATCCGTTCGGTATTCAGCCTAATGTGCACGAGACTGGGAAATATCCCTTTTACATCAATTTCTTGAGTGCGAGTAACTTCTGGAAGACGGATACTTGGCCTGAGAAGATCGCTGCTAAGGTCAATCCGGCGATTGTCGATTATATCTGTCGCCGGGGCAAGGAGCAGGACAAGGATTGCTCGACGGGCATTCTCGTTACAGACTGGGTTGGGTTGCATGGGGACTGGGATCTAGTGCGCTGCATTGTTGGCATGAATGCTAAGCTGCGTCTGAGGGAGAACTAGACTGTCGGTATATTGGGCATACATCGAGCAGAGAGTTGTTCTACATGCGCGATGTGTATTGTACCTTAGGAAACAATGATTTATGGTTTGAATGGAATATATGATGCATCAAATTTGATTTCTCGCAAGTATACATTGATCCTGAAAGTGGAAGTTGGGGCCCTGAGAACAAAAACGCAGAATATGATTTATTATACAGGAAAATGAATCGGAATGACCACCATTACCAGATTAGGACGATTCGCTCTTCTCGCCCTCCGGTCCCTTGGCCTCATCCTCCAAAACGCTCCGTCGGCTCTCCAGGGTGTAGTACACGCTCTTACCGGCTCCCTCCAACGTAGTGGCAACGCTGGAGCTCATGCTCTGCAAGGCAGTAACAAGCTGGGAGCGAAGACCGTCCATACCACCCTCGATGCTGCCAACCCACTTGGTCTGATCAATATCGAACACCTGGTTATCAACACGGGCAGCGAGCAAGTTGATCTTGCGGAGACCATTCTGAACGATAGGCTCGTGGTATTCCGGGTTGGCCCTGCGGGTAGGGGCAGGGAAGCCAGCTTCCTTGGGGGTAAGGATTGACAGTGCAGCCTTCATGTGCTCAGGGGAGACAGTGGGGATGGAAAGAATCGCAATGGGGCCAACAAGCAGAGGGGAGAGCTCGTGCATGCCCTTCATGTTCTTCACTGCGGCATGGGCGGTGCGAGACAAATCGTGTGTCAAAGCTGGATCATCCTTCGAGCCGGAAACGGTGGGGAGCTCGGCGGAAGTCTGTGTCACGGGGTCAATTGCACTTGGGGGTTTTCCTGAGGCCAGGGAAGCCTCGCTGGGCCGGAAGTACTCGACGATGCGCAGAGCCACCTCGAAAATGCTGGACTGAATGGTCTGGATCTTAATGTAGGGAGCGAGGGCGGGAGCTGTTCGGCCTTCAGCGGCAATCTTCTCATCCACCTTTTGCAAAGCGATTGTCAATTCTCGTCGGATGGCGGCCCATTCCATGGACTTGAGGTTGCTGTGTTGGAACAGCACAATGAGAGGAGATGTGCGGATGAGGGAGGTGTATGACCGCAGGAGCTGCGAGCGGCGGTATTCGGGATTGCGGTGCGAAGGTGGCTGAGTCGGGGGGAATTTCGATACCGGAGCTGCTGAGCGTGTCATCTGCTCAATGGGAGCAGCTGGCGTGAATACCGCGGCCGCAGCGCTAGATGCGCACCTGGCAATTCGGAGTTCATGATGGCATCGGGGAATTTGTCGTTGAATTGATGAGAGTCTTAACCGAGGAGGCATTGTGAGATATTTTATTTGGGTGGCTATTTGACCAACGCCCAAACAATTCAAGAAAAGGTGATATACAAGTCAAGACAGCCCCCGGGAAATGCAAAGCGCAGTGATATTTTTTGGATCCCAGAATGGTAAAGCGCAGAAATGGCGGTGAGTCATTTTGCCAGCTACTATGAGGGGCCCATCGGGCTGCTTAATTGAGTCACTTGTACTTAGTGCTACAGCTATTGTTTGAGTTGCGCACTCTCTTTGGGATTCCAGCCTTTGTGCATATACAATTCCCGAAAAAAAGCTGCGATCATGGAAACATCTACATCTCCTCAACGGCCAGAGCCGATTTCCATCTCGCCGCTCCTCCAGCGCCTCGCCTACCCCGCGGCCGCAGGTATTCGAGTGAGCGCAACAGATCTCCCTCCGGTTACTGCGGATGAGATTGCTTCTGCTTTTGCCTTGATCTTTGAGGACCGACTGTCTCACGTCCAGCTTGCTGCTCTGCTTACATTGCTCCATTCAACTGGCAAGGATAGACAAGCTGATGTGATTGCGAAATGTTCTCATTGCATGCGAGAGGCCGCTTGCCAGCCTGAAAAGGGCCCAATTATGAGTATTATGAAGTCTCGAGGAATGGCCGAAGGAAACTATAAGGGCGGATTGGTATGGACACCCCTCATTGATGTTGTCATTGAGCGATATTGACGGGCCGTGTGGTTCATAGTGTGATATCGTTGGAACCGGAGGAGACTCTCATTCGACCTTCAACATTTCTACGACCTCGTCAATCGTCGCATCACCCCTTTTGATGACAGCCAAACACGGAAACCGCGCTCAGACATCAACATCCGGCGCTGCCGACGTTCTCAGTGCCATCCAACCAATACCGCCTAAGATCGCTGCCGTTAAGGCTGAGAACTTGGCCCAGGTGTATGAGAAGACCAACTATTCTTTCCTCTTTGCTCCGAATTTCCATCCTGGCATGGTGTATTCCAACCCTGTCCGCAGGGCTCTCGGTCTCCGAACGATTTTCAACCTGATGGGACCATTGGCCAACCCTATTGACTGGGCACTGGAAGCACGTGTGGTTGGCGTGGCATACCAAAGCCTTGGACCGGTATTTGCCGATGCATTCAAACAGAGTGGAGCGAAGAAAGCCATGATTGTTTGCGGCGAGGAGGATATGGACGAAATCAGCTGCGCTGGAAAGACAAACTGTTGGAGGCTCTCTGAGTACCCCAACCCTGCATACAAACCATCAGAGGACGATGGAGATGACTCAAGTGACGAGGACAGCAACAATCCCCGCACACTGGTCAAGATTGACACTTTCCAGCTCCAGCCATCGGACTTTGGCCTCTCTAATCACCCTCTTAGTGATGTGGGTGGCCGCAAGATGCCCAAGGACAATGCAGCAAAGCTGATGAGCATTCTGCGCAATGAACTTCCTCGGGATGACCCTATCTTGGAGTTTGTTCTCATGAATGTTGCTGGTCTCCTTGTCACCTCAGGCATTTGCGAGTCTGATACCAGCAACATGGGACCTGGCGACGACGGCAAGGTTATCACCGAGCGCGGCCCTGGCGGTGGCCGCTGGAAAGAAGGTGTGCGCCGCGCACGCTGGGCAATTGAGAGCGGAGAGTCTCTGAAAAACTTGGAGAACTTTATTGAAATCACTAACCAGCTCTGAAGATAGCATTTGTGGATCTAATTTCGGATGAGCATCGGATATATCTTGATCTTTTTTTTCTGATGCAAGGAGCTTTCGGGTCGGGTTATGCATAGTACAGCCTGGTGTGATAGGCACACTTCTGTACGTTTAGATGTGCGGGTATTTCGGGTACTTGGGTCAATATCCATGATAAAATGTTTTTGGCTTTGTAGAAAGCAAATAAAATAATTTCCAATCAAGTCGCGACCTATTTTATTCAAGAATGTTGATGCTTGGAACAAAGTAGCCAGGGAAACATGTTGTATTCGCGCAGACTGGCATAGAAAGACTGGTGTGGGCATTTCAACTCCAAAGCGCCATAGTATGCATAAATCGTCAAAATCAAAGACTTCAAACCGAAAGATACCCATCTCAGGCCAATTCCTTCCCAATTCCGCCTGAGATATCGTACCCTCTAAAATTTTGATCACTGTCGGAGTGGATGAAGCGTTTACCGAGCTTGGAACTGGACCATACTAGAGAAGCAAAAGAGAGAAAATTAGCATTTGTCGCATACAATATCGCATGATGAATCTTGAAGGTAGAATCTTACCGCTTTGTCCGCTCCTTGTACAACACACGGTGGCCGCAGTCCTTGCAGCGAATCTGGTCGCCGCGCTTCAGGGGAACACGAGCAGAGCACTCGCCGCACAGGTAGGTGACCGAGGGGCTGTCAACAGCCATGGCGTTGCCGAAACCTCCACCTTGAGTGTCGAAGTTGGTCTGCGCACCCATCGAGGGGACTTGGTAGGCTTCGCGGGACATTTTTGGGACTTGTAGTGGTGTATAGTTGGGTTGAGTTTGCTGTGCTGGCGCTAGCGGTGCTGTTGAGAGAAGAGGTGTTGTGGTGTAGGAATATCAAGCTTCTAGGCTCAGATTCTTTTTCTTTCTGGAACGCGGGCACCGAGCGCCGGGGCCGATTTTAAGTGCTTAGTCATTCACATATCATGATCTATTAGTCATCATATTGATAGTTCCAAGGTCCCGCCCTTTGGTGAGTGTTTTTAAGAGTCCTTAGGAGGCCTCAGAGCCTATTGAGGTCTTTTGAAGCCTTAACAGGCTTCTCAAAGACCCAGGTCGAGCCTTTTCTCGAGCTCTAGTGAGGAAGGGTATATTGAAAGGCAGCTAAATGTGGTGTGCAGTGCCTCATATCATTTCCAGGACTATCCCGTAGAAGTATTCTGAAAAATTGATTAAATGATTGTTCATATTCGAGGGCAATCCTTCCTTCTATGAGTTCGTCATGCCATAATCACAAAACTCCAGCAAAAGAAACAATCCATAAATCATTGATGACATCGACCATGACTTTAAAATGAAAATGTGGTATATCCCATATGAAAATGCAAGAAAAATCAAAATCAGGCGCCATGCATATCAAGCAAAAGGTCTCAAAAGCCATTCCCATACAAACTGCTTGTAGCAGCTAGAAAAAGCAGGGATATATTACCAACCACCACCGATCTTCCCTGCAAGCTCTACAACACGAGTCGTGTCGTTAGCAGGAGTTTGATCTTTGCCAACATCACTTTCCACCTTGCGATAGGTGGTAGAGACAAGTTTAGAGAGTGGGATATCCATAAATTCTGACCAGCGGCGCAAGCCTTCATGAATCTTAGCCTCTTTATTCGCCAACGAAGCCGGTTGAGACTGGATTTCAAATTCAGACTCAGGCTCAGATTCCATGGAGTAATATGCTTCGTCGACGCGAGCAAGCCATGCACGCTGCTCGTGTGGCGACGGCTTCATAGATGCATCTAGCACTTCTCCTTGAGAAGTGCCAAGAACTTCTCTGGCATCCTCGACTCGAATCTGGCCACCGCCATTCGTACACCCACCAGGACATGCCATGACCTCCACATAGGCATAATCTGATCCTGAGCTTCCTGTGGACACGGCATTGCGTGACATAGGCTGGCGCCGGCTTGCGGCGGGTCTGGCTGCTGGTTTTGCGCCAGGAAGCCTCGAGACACGTGCGGGCTTGAGCTTGCGGACGAGGTTTTGGATATTTCGGAAACCGTAGTAGCGAGCAGCTTTCACGATGGGCTGGCCCTCTGGAGACATGAGCACATATTCGACGACATCGACATTGCGTCCGCGGTTGACCACAATTTGGCTGTCGGGATTGCGAGCTTGGAAATTCATGAGAACATGATGCAGATAACCCCCGGAGGTGCCTGTGGTAAGAGACTGTTCTGCCCGGGAGCGCTTGGAAGAAATGAAAGACTCGAGGGTTTTCTCAGGGAAGGGTGGGACAGAAGATGAAGCTAAAGGTTCGAGGGGCAGGTTTCGCAATGATGTTCCTCGAGAGGAAGCTAGAGATAAAAGCTCACGAGCAGTGATGACGCAATCTACATCACGGACTGGTTGTGCTGTAGACTCCGGAGAGGGTTCGGTTCGCCATGACACGTCTGTGAGCTCCTCTCGACTAGCTTCAAGCTTCTTGTCAAAGCATGGCATGACTGCCAAATGCCATATCCGAGAAGGATGGATCCCGAGGGACTTGCTCAAAAGAGTTTTGAGGAATGTCCCCGAAAGAGCCTGGGGAGACTTCAATCGAGAAAGATGTGGAAGAATGAAGGGGTGTGTCTTTTCGGCGTAACAAATCCACCCAGGACATGCAGAAGATAGAATGGGCCGTTTAGGAAAGAGGTCGTCTGGCTGACCCGCTGCCGATGAGTCCCCCGAGTTGAGTGAATCCGACACCTCATCAGCAGTGAGTACTAGCACTGCTTCCCGCATGATATTGGTGTCCACAACCCATGTAAATCCATTGCCATGCGTACCCCCACTTCGTAAGCCTTGTGGGCCACTGAGCAATTGGTCTATCATGTACCCCGCTTCTTTCTCTGAAATCCCATAGGTCGTTGCCAGACTTGCTCTGACCTGTGGGCTAACACTGGCCACGAAAATCTTGCCCTCTCCGGAGTCTTCGGCTTTATTCACTGTCGTCCCATGGGATTCATGCTTCAAAGGAATTTCTGGTTGGGCATCAAGCGTGTTGAGGACCTCGGCATGAGACTGAAGCGAAATCAACACTGCTTCAGCAGAAGTAACACATCCAGAACAAGCGAGACAGTCTGTCAAAGAAATTTGTGCGGGTGGTAGATTCTCAGTCTGAACTTTGTCTTCTGTTGTTACTTCATAGGCATCCTATAATTAGAAAGTTAGTGGATCAAATCCTTGAGACTGAGTGGTTCTGGCAAGGACCAAAGGAGACATACCTCTTGATTCTTTGCTTCTTTTGGTGGAAGCGTCTCGACCGGTTTGATACATGCAACCCCCGGCGAAATGAAATCATTCAAGTCATCTGCTGATAGGATCGCGCTCATTGTTGCGGGGTTCTGCTTTGAGCAGTCCCAAATCAAAAGGGAAAACGATGTAGAATGAGTAAGTTTATTGCAAAATTCAGAACAAAGCGGCTTTGACCCCAGGAGTTCTAAAATAGTTCTTCAAAAGGCGACAAGCCAACGGCGTTGCCCGCTTTGTCATGGTGGCGAGACCGGAGATAAGCTCACCGCCTTATGCGGGCTCTTAGTACTCTGATTGGTCAAGCTCGAAGTATGCACGTGATATCGTGGCATCTCTCTTTGAATCTTATTTTCTTTCAACTTCAATCTGGATTCGAGTGCGTTTGAATGCTTCCCGAGTACGGATTCTTCAAAATTCATTCTTCTTTGTGATCCACCATAGCTGTTCAATACGATGTTGTTGAAAATGACTCTATAGATTTAGGTTATAAAAAGATCTTGTAATCTCGCCTCCAACTCTCGGTCAAATCGGCAACTTCTCTGCTGCCTTTTTTTCGAGTATCTCTCTATATCATCCTCATCACCAAGCCAGAAGTTGCAATGGTGAGAACAAGAGCTTTCGCGTCTGATAGCTCTAAATCAGACCACTCCAACAATCCAATCAACACCGGCGAATACGGAAACAAATCGCCCAAGACCAGAGACCGTAGCAGCAGTCGCATCGGCGACCTTCTTTCAATGCTTGAACCATTTGAAGCCAGTGTTTCTGACTCTCGGGCGCAATCTTCCCAGGTTTATGGCCCAGATTCCACTGTATCCCAGACGCATCATCTGAGCAAAAAGACTCCCGCTAAAAAGCAAGGACGTCTTTCAATGAGAACCGTGATCAGTGGGGCCCAAAAAATGACAAAGGATATCCTAAACGCGACTGAGTTGAAAGGGTCCCGATTGGCCTATAGGTCGCACCCGGACATTGTTCCCATCCTGACAAGAGCAAACATGGAATGGCCAAGATTGACAACTGAGGTCAGAATATTGGCCGGCGATACATATGACACGGCCATTGCCATGTACAAGATGGAGAACACTGAAGATTACATGCCCGTATGTGTTCTCAATTTCGCCAATGCCGAGAAGATTGGTGGAGGTTGGCTCGGAGGGGCTCTAGCTCAGGAGGAACAGCTTTTCTACCGAAGTACGCTCAGTGGGTGTCTTCAACAGAGATTCTACCCGATGGATAAGCGCGATTGCCTATATTCCCCCCATGTGATTGTTTTTCGAGAGAGTTACGACGAAAATTACGCGTTCATGGAGAAGTTTAGTGTGGTTAGTGTAATCAGCATGGCAGCAGAAAAAAGGCCTGCATTGAGCGCGGATAAAACCGCGTACGCAAACGCAGAGTCCCGAGATCTTATGAAAGACAAAATGCGCATAATCTTGCGCACAGCAGGGCACAATAACCATCGCCGGTTGGTCCTCGGTGCCCTTGGTTGTGGAGCCTTTGGCCATCCCGCCGAAGAAGTAGCCACTTGCTGGAGAGACATTCTTCAGGAGGGGGAGTTCCACGGCTGGTTTGAACGGATTGATTTTGCTATCAAAGATAGAAAGGGCGAGGGAAACCATGCGACCTTCGACACAATTTTGAAGAATGTAGATCAATCCATGGCGTGGGAGTCTATGGACACGGAGGCTATGGACGATAGCGAAGCTATGGACAAGGACGAGTCTATGGTGGACAAACCTATGGTAGAAAAGCCTACGGACGTGGGGAAGCCTGTGGACGTGGACAATTCCATGTAAATCCTATTTGATTCGATGGTTTTGTTCAATCGTCTGTCTTGTGACAGCTATGAGACATGTTAGTGAGCGATAGTGAATTCAGTTTTTGTTCAAACTTGCTTCCCCTTTCCATTCTAGTGACGACGCTTCTATTCTTCTATTCAAGGCGAATGGCTATTCCCCCTGGTTTCCAGCAGACTGAGGGCGAGAATAACAGCAGATATCTCAGAGATCAAATTTCTTCGCACAATTTGCTGAGCTACGAACTGATATATTAGTGGAAGCAAGTCTCATTGTGGCTGGATATCTTGAACCGCGTAGAATGATCAAGAGCTGTGAAGGACTACTGTATATTCCAATCCCCTCTCCTATATCAATATCTATATCTCCAACCCCTCTCATTCATTTCCGCACTTCTTCCAATTCTACCGCTCATTACAGCCTAACTAGGCGCGGGCTACCGTGGGGCCAGGCCTCCTAAACACGACGTCTTGGTATTTTGACGACTACAACCGGCCACCATGATAGGAATCTTTTATCGCTGAAACACACTGCATCCATCTCAACCGGTGAATGACGGGCAGCGAACTAAAGAAGAACCTTATCATTTGGAAAGAGTTTCTATCTATGAACGCACATATGCCCATAATTCCATAGCTTAGCACGTCCCAATACCCTACGAGAGGTCGCTTGGGTATTGAGGAGGCCCCCTATGGGAGCCCTTTCATCTACCGCCATCTGGATTTCCACATTCACCCATTTCTATTCTTCGAATGATGCAATGTCAGTCTCAAATAGAGTACTACTGAGCTTCGTTGACTAAATCCTAGTCTGATTTTGTCTTCAAGATCGATGCCGAATTCCTTTACTCCATCTACATATTTTGCAAATTTATAGTGTTGCACTTCAAACAGGACAGTGCTTAGCTCTTTGATTCTAGAAATGGATACCCAGTATATCTCTTGCATAAAACAGTATATCAGTCCGAGAACATTGATATACTAAACAGGGGAAAATCAATTAACCCCATCTTACATTTCTCAAACTGACCATGTAATATTGTGGATGACGATGAATGGAAGACTAAGAAGCAACAAAAGATTCCCAGAACGAGAGAGGTTAGTGGAGAACAGTATTGACAGCATACCTTCAAGTTTTCAGCCTGCACGACCCTCAGTTGAGACAATCCAGGCGCTGTCAGGGTTTCCGGGCCATTTACTGACATGGCCCATCTGCAGAGACTCCATCAGCAAAAGCCCAGCCATTTTCAGTCTCTACAATATGGCACACCTCCTTCTGAGAATGAAAACTCTTGCTGGTGCCCATTGGGACCAGGCCCTTGCACTCAAGTCCACCCAGCACTTCCACAGTCCATTGCTGACAAGGCTGCAAGCGCACCGCATTCACCGCCGACTTGACCTTGTTAATCTCACTTCCAGGAATACGGGAAATCCACTGTTTCTTCGAGATACCGAAGCTGTCCATTTTCTTACCGGCCTGGATCTTAAGCTCGTAGTCTCGGTCTTGCGTAGGGCCTCCGACGACATGATACCAGGTACAGATCTGTGAGCCATGATTGGTGAGCATAAGCATCCAGTGCAAGCCCCAGTTACCTCTTCGTTGGCCGAAGGCCACATAGACATCCAAAGAGTCAATGTTGGGGCTCTGCATGATGGAAGCTTTGATGGTGCCTTTTTTGGTAAGACACAATTTCTCCTTTTTTAAACTGTATAGTCAGGGTCTCTGAGTGGTAGTCTCGTATGCTATGCTTTAATCGAATCGGTGATGCGATTGGGAGGTAGGATATTGAAGAGAATTTATATGTCCCTCCCTATGGTGATTCGAACATCTTTGGCCTGATGACAAACAAAGAGGCTTTGATCAAGGCAGCATAGAAAGGTCTATGTCATTCGAAGATCCTTGAACAGAATCAAAGCAAGTCTAGTAGCTAACCTTGTTGCTGCATGCCCAGATATAGTTGTAAGACCTGATCTATTGTTCAACAAAAGTTCAACAAAGAGTCATACAGCATCACATAAAGCCTATTGTCTGGTATAAGGAAAAATGAAATTGCAATGAGAGAGATAAACTTCTCATCTTAGATCTGCCTCATTACGCGTAAGCCCAAATATTGATACAGTATCGGGTTTACTCTTCTCCTGTCCGATATGAAGTAGCCTGACCCAGTATATTTCATCAAGAAACAGAGTGTCAGCTCATAGTAAACTTTTCTGAATGAGACTATGTGGGCATCTCTTACGAGCAAAGTGAAGTCACTAGCGGCTCCACGGCTTTAAACGGCATGACTGTCACAGTTATGCACCCAAGACTAGTGCACTCTGTGTATCAAATGAGTAAATTTGATCGAAGCCACCCATTTAAATAAAGACTTATGGAATCAAATCGTGATGGAGGGCCTATAGAAAACCATATCTTGCTTACTAATTTTTCATTTTTGTTTTGATGTTGTTGAGACTGCATGGAGCGAAGTTGAAGTCAGCTCTTGATACTACTTCAAAGAATTTGGGAGATTATAGCGAATTAATCCACTGGATGCCCAGGTGAATAGGGTATATCTCACTAGAGCGTGTCACTGACCGCGCAAGTCCCTACCCCTAGGCAATTGGCTTTGGGGAATATCCAACATGATGAACCAACGTGAATATAAGGACTATTTGAATATTAAACTATGGTAATCAACAATAAAGTAAAAAAGGACTTAACATTGGAGGACTGATGCTTTAGCAGGTCAAGATGACTACATACTCTACACTGTCTTGCTAGAATGTTAGTGACAAATAGCAGGGGCAACATACCTTCACCTCCTCAACATAAGAAATGAATAAATCCAACTATCTAGCTGCTCTGAGGTTCTTCGGGCGGTGGTGGAACTGTCTCATACGAAGAGGGCTCAATCTGAGCCTGATACTCCGCGCTAGTGCCAGGAGGTACCAGACCTTGACCCTCAGGCCCAGCAAGCACGTCGGTTGTCCAGCGCTGACAACGCCGTAAAGGCACTGAGTTTACTACTTCTTTAACCTTTAGGGCTGCACTCGCGGGAATGTTAGATATCCACGTCTTTGTCTCAATGCCGTGGCTATCAATTTTCTTCCCCGCTTGGATCATACGCTCATACTCTCGATTCTGGGAAGGGCCTTCGACAACATGATACCATGTACAACGCTCTGAACCAGGGTTAGCAAGTAGAAGCATCCAATGCAAAGGGAACGCACCCCTACGCTTACCAAATGCAACATATACATCTAATGAGGATGTGTCAATGTCATTTTCCGCCATGTTGATGAACAGTATACTTGGTCTGGCTGAATCACTATCAAGAATCTAGATCAGAGCTGTGCTTGTCAGTTGATAATAAACTTGCTAGGTAGACCGCAAATGAGACAGATAGTATCATAAGTTCGGAAGTTGTCTCTAGTGATTTTATAGTTGAATGTTCTGATCATACTTCCCTGCTGAATAGGAAGACAAACAAAGGCTCTTTGGTGAACCTCTGAACTTGAGCTTCCAAGGAAACTAAGGTACTAGGGTTGAATGGCCTTGAGCACATTCACATACATATTGCAAATCTCGTTTTTCTTCTCTTTTCCTCTCTTTTGTTTTAAAGAACTAGCTTCGGGAGCATCCCCGTTTCGTGAGCCTGTCTCGTACACCTAACTAATCACAGATTGGGCCGATTTCTATGCTTTCTAGCTCTCTAGAACATTGTTGAAATCAAAGTTTGGGCCTACTGAGCGTGAAGTGCTGTGGTATAAGCCCATAGCCTTCTGCCAATCTAAAATATTCCCTTCAAGTGTTGGAAGAATATCAAAGGTAAGGATTGAATCTTGTTTAGCAGACATGTAATTTAATCATCTTCCACGCAGTATGAAATCATATCTTAGGTCACATATATACTGGTCTTTGGGCATCAATGTAGCGCTTTCTTTGATATAAAGGGTCGTTTTGCCCATGTAAGTTTGCATACCCAGAACCTAGGTAGTTATTTGAGTGCATCGATTATAAAGAAGGCAAACATTCCTTCCATTTATTCCCTGAAAGCCATAGCATGTAAGTGATCATGTTTCAAACCCATACTTTGGCATCAGTTCAGGCTTAGCAGGATATATGTGCTTCGCTTATGAATGGTACATGATCTTTTTTTTATTAAGGATGCCATCACTTGATATCAAATGAGCAACCTTGACATTAGATAGTGTCGTTCAGTAAGTCAAAATGGAAACAAAGGAATAGGCTGGAATTTAAACTTGGTCTTTCAAACAAAAGAATATCATTTCTGCCCCAAGAAACATATATAAGTGGATGTTCAAATTCCTTCCTTTTCTTGTTGGCACTTCCCTTTCCCTCCTCCATTTCAGACATCTACCATGTCGCCCAAGCCATACCCCGCTCCTTTGGCCATCCCACCACTAGGCACAGAGCATACACACACCATCATTGCACTCCATGGAAGAGGAAGCAATGCCAACCGGTTCGGACATGAGCTCCTTGCTTCTGCAAACTTGCGAACTCGGCTTCCTAAGGTGAAATTTGTTTTTCCAACTGCAAGTAAGCGGCGGGCAACAATATTCAAGAAAATGCCCATCAACCAGTGGTTTGACAATTACTCTATCGTCGATCCCGGAGAGAGAACAGAACTGCAAGTCGAGGGGCTCTGTGAGACTGCTGCCTTTATTCGTACATTGATCAGCGAAGAGGCCCGCATCTTGGGCGAAGACAGTCACCGAAAAATCATTCTGTGGGGATTAAGCCAAGGGTGTGCGGCAAGCATCTTCACACTCCTAGGTGGCTCGTTTGGGACCGGCGAGTCGAGTACTATCGGGGCATTTATTGGGATTAGTGGATGGTTGCCTTTCGAGCAGCAGTTGCACGAGATTCTCCGGTGCAATGGCTTTAATGCGCTGGCATCAGCATCAGAATCAGCGTCTAAGGCTGCCTTTGATACAGAAGAGGGGGACAAGATTCAACAAGGGGTCAGCGATGACAATCTATCGGATTCAGATACAGGCGATGATACAGGTGTTGACGCTGATGCTTCCTTCCAGCCTGACGTGGTTGATGATCCATTCAATCAAAGCTCGTCGTGTGATGATTTTGATCCTTTCGCGGGAGAGGAAGAAGTGCCATTGATCATCCACGCTATCAATCATGTTCGTGATATTCTTGATCTTCCCATGATTTCGGTAGACGATCTTCCATCAAAGGGAATGAAACCACAGTCAAGCTGCAGCTATCTCCAGACGGCTGTCTTCATTGGCCACGGCTCTGAGGACGAAAAGGTCTCTGTGGAGCTTGGCAGAAGAATGTTTCATGTGCTTTCAGCTGGTTTGGGAATGGACGTAACCTGGAAGGTCTATGAGGGGTTGGGGCATTGGTACCGTGTAGAGGATGAGATTGAAGATATCCTAGGCTTCCTTCAGGACCGGGTCGGGCTGCCAGTAAGCCAAGTATTAGCGCAGGACCGACACGAGTAGAGTCTGGATGAAAAGTGTTTCTGTTTCATGTTGGTAAATTGATTCATGTTGCCTCATTTATGCTGCCAGTAAGTAATTGCTGTAGTCCCAGATAAAGCCTGTTTCATTTTTAGGATTATGATGCAATTAAACCCGAAATTGACAATAAATACAGTCGCCAGTATCAACATGAGTTTCATACATTTCACTTAGATGTACGGGTGGATCGCCTTCTGCCAACACCGGCGGGTTTTGGCTTCTCACCTTCGGAATCCTCGCTCTTCACATTTGTTTTCTTTTGCTTCGGAGTTCCTCGTTTCTTTGCCTGGGTGGTGTCTTCTTCTTCCGTGTCGCTTTCTTTCTTCGGTGCTGGAGCACGCTTTCGTTTCGAGTTAGCTGGAGTGGACTGCTCAGCTTTCTCATCGACATCTTTGGAAACAGCACCGGTCTTCGTCTGCACAGCTGGAACGACAGCGCTGGTTCGACCTCCAACTGTAAGGAACGTGATTTTATCCCCGTTGGGAAGGACGGCAGGCTGGTTCTTTTTCCCCTTGCCCCAGCGGTGCTTGAAAAGCCAGTGCTCGGGAAACTTTTCAGAGTCGGCCAGCACACCAATAGCTGTGGAGCAGACATAATGAATGGCAGCATGTAGGTCCTTGATCTGATTTTCTCTCAAAGTGTTGCTGTATTGTTCTGGATGGATCTTTGCATGGTATAGAATTTCATCGCTACATAATTAGCATTCGTGGGCTGAACAAATGACATTCGACTCGAAAACCTACCCCATCCAATTTCCGATCCCACTGATATTTGCTTGATCGAGTAGAAGAGCCTTGATGGGTACCTTCTTCTTGGTTAGCTTCTGCGTCAACCATGCTTCATTGACAGTGTCTTTATCGGCAATAGGATCAGGTCCGTTCTCCTTGAGCGGAGTGTAGTCTCGGATTTCATCAGCTGGGCAATCCACGAGCCTAATGCGTGCAAGCCTGCGGGCATCCACAAATGCTGCCTCTGTTTTCGATTCATCACTTGTCTCGAGTAAAAACTTCCAATATTTGGGAGGCCATTCCTGGTCAGCAGGCTTGTCGCTTCGGTAGTAATATGTGTCGGCATCCTTGATTTTCAACCAGCCAGCCATTCCAAAGTGCATCACGGCGTGCGGCGGTGAGGACATTGTGATCCAGAAGTATTTTCCTTGTTGACCTGCTCCAACAATCTTCTTCCCCTGCATCGCCTTTTGAAACTCGGCGGCACTAGTGCCAACCTTGCCGAATACAATGTCGTCATGCTGTGCTTGCACTTTGGAGAGTGTCTTTCCAACCAGGTGCTCGCGAATGAAATAAACAATGCGGTGGATTTCTGCTAGCTCAGGCATATTGTGTGGTATGTAATGTAACAATGGTAAGAATATGCAATGAATGGACAAATGGGTTGCAGGGCATATACAAGTGCTTTTGCTGTGAGATTATACTTGGCACAAGCAGCGACGCGATTCACCTGAACGCGCACACGCTGTCACGTGGAGATAATTAAACCAACTAGACCTAAAATGGGTTGAGGCTGATTACGGCATGACGACTGGTGGAGACCTCGGAGGCTTCTCGGGACAGGTGCTTTGCATCGAATAGCTTGCAAACGTCACTTGCAGATCCTTATGCTCCTAGCAGATCAGATCACCTTTCAACAAACGATAGACTGGTACTAAGCTTATCAAGACTACAACCTGTGTGACCGCCCTATCTCCATATCCATCAACAACGCCCCCACGCTTTCAATACAAACTGGCGTGGTTTTGGATCAAGTCGAATCGCGAAGTTGGGGAGGAAACACGTGGGAGGATGTCGCAGGCCTCATCAACAGCAGCACCGGTGCTGACTCCTCGGTTCTGTTTTGACGAAAGACTACTTAGAGGTATGTTTGCAAGTGGCGTCCTACACCTGGCTTATATTGACCGGTCTGTCTTTTGTCTAGACTTTCTCCGGCTTTCAAGATCTACTATTGATGACTCCATTACCCAAAATCTAAACGCTTTGATCACACCAGCCCAGGAAGGCTTTGACCCGTCATCCACCGCGGTGCGACAAACTGAGTCTAGATCTCAGAGAGGAATCAACTCTGCAGCTTGTCAGACCTTCAAGGACAAAGTGATGTTCCCATCATGGCAGACAAGATCAGATGTTCTCACATACTGCGCTGGTGTGGCTACCAGTCCGGACCCCGAGGATCCCGACTTGATTCTCCGGCAGACCGAATCCGCACGAGACCGAGAACGAGAAGTCGATGAGCGCCTGGACCCATATTCTGCCCGCTTCTTTCCGCGTGAAGCCCGGACTGAAGTATTGGCCAATTTGATTCGCAATGAGCGCGCCATTGAACAGATCATTCGGGCCCGAACGTGGGGCATGGTGTCAGAAAAGTGCAATGATTCTTCAACTTGGGAAGAGGCTTTCAATGGCTGGCGCCAGTCTCATCAGAAATAGCTCCCCCGTATGGGTATATGGCTGTACATATATATATTGAAGTCGCTGTACAACTCAACTCTTTTTTTAATCCAGAACGGTCTCGGTTCAACATGTGTTACAATGATAGGTTGATTCAGGTCCTCCATTCAAGCGTCCTTTGTCTCTGGTCGAAGTGTAAGGTGATGCTAGAATTTAAGATTCGAGCATCGAATAGAGACCTATTCTTCGGCAGCATCTTGCCTACTTTTAGCACCATGCACCTAACTTCCCCGGTCGGGAGGAACAAGAGTGCAGAATAAATGCTATCTAAATAGAGAGATGCAAAAAAAAAAAAAAACAGACAGCCGCAAGGGTAAGATTGGGTATCCCTCCCAAATCATAGATCCCAAGAAGATAATCCACCAGCCTTAGCTAGGAATATACAGTCCGAGATAGAACTGAAAAGGATAACAACTCACCTGACATGATCTTCAAATCCTTACCCCTGTCATTTGTTCCAAGACAACTGCTGTATCTTTGAAGCTCAGCTCTACCTACATACACCTAAACACTCTGCTATCGCTCGACTCTATGAATTAGAGTGCTATAGAATTGCCCTAAACGATGTTCTCCTCGCTTTTACGATCTTTATTCCAGCTCGAGCGGAGATGGAAACCACTGAATTTCGCTAATTCCAACGTCATTCGGATACCTGAATGCCAGAAGATCGAGGAAGAGACGCTACCACACTATGTCGCCTCACAGTATTATCCAATCCGAATAGGAGAAGTCATCAAAGAGCGATATCAGGTGATTGGCAAATTAGGATTTGGCTCGACCTCGACCGCGTGGCTTGCACGGGACATGAAGTGAGATCGTTCAGGGGCTTCTCGAAGCGTGTTCGAACCTGCTTATTTACCATTGACTTTAGTAACCGCCGCTATGTGATGCTCAAAATCTTTATCCAGGCTTCATCTATGGGCCAACAGGTGGATAATGAGCTTAATATGTATAGACATATGGAGCAATCCCCAACCGCCCATCCTAGTCGTGAGGTTATAAGAACATTGCTTGATACATTTGACATTGATGGGCCTCAAGACAAGCATCGATGCCTTGTACACCCCCCATTATGGGAGAGTGTTCTCGCTTTCTTACGCCGCATCCAGTGGAGAGGCTGCCCTCAGCAGTCCTTGCTGTGGTTCTTCATCGCCTATTCCTAGCGTTGGACTATCTCCATACAGAGTGCCAGATCGCACACACTGGTTTGTAACCTACTTGATCTCCCCTATTTACATAACTCACTCACTTTTTATTTCAGATCTCAAAGCCGACAATATTATGTTCGGTATCAAGGATGATTCGGTGTTTACTGACTTCGAGGAACTTGAACTCCAACAGCCTGTCCTGAGAAAGAAAGGAGATCGACACAGACGGGAGAATAATCTATATGTCCCAGGAACTCAGAGTGCCCAAAGATGTCGGTGCCCCGGTCCTTTGCGATTTCGGCTCAGCTATGCGCGGTCAATACCCACTCGGTATTCGTTCAACCTATGATCTCTCGAGCACCAGAAGTAATTCTAAGGGCCCCATAGACCTACAGTGTCGACATCTGGAATGTGGGATGCATGGTAAGGCACGCAGCCCGATCCCAGTTTACTATTCGCTAAGGGTCATAGATTTGAGATATGTACGAAGGGGGTTCCCTGTTTACGGGCCAAGACCCCGAATTTGGGAGATACCGAAGTCGAGCACATCTTGCTGAGATGATTAATCTTCTTGGCCCTCCTCCTCCCGAGCTTCTTGCTCAAGGAGAGCTAAGAGAGAAATTCTACTCAAGCGAAGGCAAGTCGGCACGTTGCATATTATGTGCAAAGTTTTAAATCTAACTAGGTGGCCCTTAGGTGAATTCCTCGCTCCGGATTTATTGACAGAGCGGGTTCCGCTTGAGGAAAGGGAAACTACTCTTGAAGGCAAGTTGGAAAGAGAGAGCTTTCTCCGTTTGATGCGTAAAATGCTGCAGTGGGAGCCGAGTAAGCGTAGCTCTGCGAAGGAGCTAGCGGCGGATGAATGGATACACAGCCATATGTGAAGATGCATTAGGAACATGGATATCTCAAGAGATACGCTCTCAGTGACTAGGCAAGCGAGAAGCACAACGTCATAGACTCAAGTCCATTTTTTCAGAAGTAATCACAATGAAAGAATCAAAACCAAGCAATGGGCGAAAAAGAAATGCATAAGGGCTGTCTACGGCGCATAACAGAGTGGATGGTCAGGACCCGAGGATTGGATACTCGGCTACTCCGAGGCCCTTTCCAAGATCCATGGTGCGAATACATACAATAGTGCTGCAATAGGAAAATGTTGCTCATGTGTGGCGAGATTAGAAGATCACTCGGTATCCGATTAGCTCATCCCGAACCTTTCTTGGAAAGACTACCTACTGAATCTTAGGTTTCGCTAAACTCGGATGTTCGGGTACTGTCCATGTCACCAAGCGGTACCTAACCCCTCTTCCGGTAGAGATCTAAGTATAGTGCCAACCTTGGAACATCTCCAAGGTTGAGGGTGGCGTGCACATCCCCGGAGTCACAAGGTTACTCCACGATGCTCCCGAACATCAACATCAGACCACAGAATGCACACCCATGGATGGCTTCGTATAAGAGAGAACTTCCCAGGTAGGAAGATTCATCGACGATCGACGGTCGGAGCATACATTTGTGGGGTGAACCTGCAGCTATACTGCCCTCCAATTGGTTGGGTTTTGAAGATGTCTTGAATCATAGACAGGAGACGGATCTTGGAAATCACCAGAATTGATGCAGAAGCGAGAAGAAAGACGTACACAAATCACAGTTCTTGTGGTTGTCTCACACCGACCCAAGTCAAAGTTTAAGACACCGTTGTGGAGTACCTCGACCGTGCTACTGGTTTGACGTTACATCCTTCGACTGATTGTGGTGATGCTATTTTGAGCGTGACGAAAGAGATCAATCTCAACAAACATGATATGGTGGAGGAAAACACTTAAATAGGCCTCAGTCCTCTCAGCATAGCAGCTTCATTCTCATCTACATCTTTCAAAGTCAAATCATCCAATCAATCAAATCTATCCTCATCATGCAGCTCACTCAGCTCCTCCTCGCAACCGGCCTCCTGGCCTCCTCTGCCTTTGCTGCTCCCGCCGCAGCCAGCAAGTCCATGATGACTGCCGGCCCCCAGTGGACCATCCAGAGCACCAAGCGTGTCTGTAACGCCAAAGACACCTCCTGCACCTGGACATTCGGCATCTACCCCGGCACCGGTGATGCCACTGCCTGCAAGTACGTCGTGAAGGGCAGCCCTGCATCCCAGGCCGATGGTGGCCCCGTCAACTGCGGCGATTACACCGTCACCTCCGGCTGGAGCGGCCAGTTCGGTGAGGGTAATGGCTTCACCACTCTCTCCGTTGTCGACAATGAGTCCCGTCAGATCATCTGGCCTGCTTATACTGATAAGCAGGTTGCTGATGGCGAGGTTGTCAAGCCTGATCAGAGCTACGCTCCTGCTGCTCTTCCCTAGGTGGAGATGAGAAGGGACACGGAACAAACCATTGTATATATTGACCACTTTCCTTAATGACTATCAATGACAAGCATTCTAAGATATTGTACATTCTATACAGCTTCAAGCTGTGTTTCACATATATTCAAGAGCCAAGCGTGTGGTATAAGATCTTGTTTAGAACAACGTATCACCCCAGATAACTTTGCGTTTCATTGATGAGCTCTGCTATGAAGAGAGAATAGGATTGGAGCCCAGAGTTGCTTTTGACTACTTCTAGAAATGAAAGTTTGGTATTAATGTGAGCATAAGTGTTTGATCTAAGCAATCTAAATAGAAATCATCGCCTGGAGTAATGATGAATAGATACCGAACATCATACCTAGGTATTATCCCGACTTGTGACTCAACTAAGAGCCTCATACAACCTGCGAACGATTGAAAAATACTCAAGTACTCATCTCATTCCCCAAAATAGCCATATTTGATCATACCAACACCCTTGATCGAAGAAATCCCTTTTTATATTTACCCGGAAGATCCATCGAGTTTCCACGGGACTGTGACCGTTTAATCAACAGGATAGTCAGTTTAGTAGACGGAAGTGGCCAATACTGTTGCCATGTAATAGGTCATATTGGAACATGATGCCCGAACGAGTTGTAAAAACGGGCCACAGAGTAAATCAACAACGGCTGTTCTTTATGCTGAGCTCGCACCAGGTCTCTTTGTTTGTTCAGCCCTTTGTTTGCAGCAAGATATCCCTAAAGATGGCCTACTTATTGAAAACGATTGCCTGAGTTTAGATGCAAATTTTGATTTGCCGTTACAAGAAATCATTATACCCAGACCTGCAAACTAACAAAATCATGGGACCTGGCATGCTTTATAGTACGGACTTCGCACCGGATAAGGGATATTTCTGTGAGAATAGAGGGGCAGCATATCGGACGAGGGGACCGATATGCAGCTCCATATAAGCGCAGAAGAAAAAGAGGCACTGCCTCACAAAATATTGAGGCAAAGATTGTGGAAGTGGGAGCGGCGAGGATGGGTGTTTGATGTTGACAGCATTGCACGGACATGATGCGTATTAGTGCACCAATTAGCATGGACAATCCACATCTGTCAACAACTCATCCCGTACACATCAGAGGGTACATTTGAGCAATCTACACCCGAGACAAGGAAACTCCATATATCTTTGTTGAGTATAAATTGCAAAGAAGGCCTTTGTTGCTGCAGAAGCTGCTATCTTATCGGCCCGTTAGCTCTGCCAAGATCGGACTCGGAGAAGTCGTCCCCCGCACACATCGATTCCTCACTCGCACAAGTCAAGTCTTCCGACGTCAGCATCGCCCACAATGCCGGAAACATTGAGCTCCAAGGACCAGTCCTTGTTTCGTCAAGTGGTTCACCACTTTGAGATGAAACAGTACAAAAAAGGTTGGCTCTAGTGTCCTCAATGCCAGGCCCCGTCTAACCACGTTTTGCTTCACAGGTATCAAGACAGCAGACCAGGTCCTTCGCAAAAACCCCAAGCATGGCGACACACAGGCCATGAAGGCTCTCAATATGAGCCAGATCGGGCAATTGGAGGAGGCATTCGCGCTCGCCAAATTGGCTCTCCAAAATGATATGAAGTCGCATATCACCTGGCACGTGTATGGGTTGCTATTGCGCCAGGAGAAGAACTACGAGGAGGCGATCAAGGCCTACCGATTTGCCCTGCGTCTCGAGCCCGAATCGCAGCCCATTCAGCGTGACCTGGCACTGCTCCAGATGCAGATGCGGGATTACCAGGGATACATCAAGAGCCGCAGTGCGATGCTGCAGACTCGACCGGCACTCCGTCAGAACTGGACAGCGCTTGCGATCGCTCATCACTTGGCTGGGGATTTGGCGGAGGCTGAGAAGGTTTTGACTACCTACGAGGATACATTGAAGGGGGCTATTCCACATGTCGCCGATATGGAAAACTCGGAGGCTACGTTGTACAAGAACTCCATCATTGCGGAGACCGGAAACCTTGAGAGAGCTTTGGAACACCTCGAGGCAGTCGGATACCGATGCACCGATGTGCTCGCAGTTATGGAGATGAAGGCAGACTACCTTTTGCGATTGAACCGCAAGGCCGACGCAGAGGCCGCATATACAGCTCTCTTGGAGCGCAACCCGGACAACTCGATCTACTATAATGGCTTGATCCAGGCTAAGGGTATTTCTGAAAATGACCACAAGGCGTTGAAGGCTCTCTACGATGAGTGGGTTGAGAAATACCCCCGCTGTGATGCTGCTCGTCGCATCCCCCTTGATTTCCTCGAGGGAGAGGAGTTCAAGCAGGCTGTTGACGCCTATCTGCAGCGTATGCTGAAGAAGGGCGTTCCTTCATTATTCGTGAATATCAAGCACCTCTACGTCAACTCGACCAAGCGTGACGTCGTACAAGAGTTGGTAGAAGGATACCTCTCTGAGAAGGCCACCAACGGCTCTACTGAGTCCAACGGGGACAACAACGAGTTCCTTTCAAGCACATACTACTTCCTCGCTCAACACTACAACTACCACCTCAGCCGAAACCTCCCCAAGGCCATGGAAAATGTTGACAAGGCCATCGAGCTATCACCAAAGGCCGTGGAATACCAAATGACCAAGGCGCGTATCTGGAAGCACTACGGAAACCCTGAGAAGGCAGCAGAGGAGATGGAGAAAGCTCGACTGCTGGATGAGAAGGATCGCCACATCAACACCAAGGCGGCTAAATACACCCTCCGAAACAACGATAATGAGAAGGGCCTAGAGCTCATGAGCAAGTTCACTCGCAACGAGGCCATTGGTGGCACATTGGGTGATCTCCACGAGATGCAGTGTACTTGGTTCTTGACCGAGGACGCCGAGGCGTTCCTCCGACAAAAGAAGCTCGGTCTTGCCCTGAAGCGCTTCCACTCAGTTTACAACATCTTTGATACCTGGCAAGAAGATCAGTTTGACTTCCATGCCTTCTCTCTCCGCAAGGGCATGATCAGAGCCTATGTGGACATGGTGCGCTGGGAGGACCGCCTTCGTGAGCACCCATTCTATACAAGAATGGCCATTGGTGCAGTCAAGGCCCACCTTCTTCTTCACGACGAGCCGGATCTTGCACACGGACCCATGCCTAGTGGAATTAACGGAATCGATGCTACCGATGAGAGCCAAAGGAAGAAGGCCCTCAAGAAGGCCAAGAAGGAGCAGCAGAAATTGGAGAAGATCGAGGCCGATAAGCGTGCGGCAAGAAAGGCGGCTGCTGCCAACGCCAAGAGTGCGGATGGCGAGACCAAGAAGGAGGATCCCGATCCTCTTGGCAACACCCTGGTCCAGACTCAGGATGCCCTTAAGGATGTCATGAAGTTCTTGACGCCGCTGCTTGAGTTCACCCCCCAGAACATTGAAGCTCAGTGCCTCGGATTCGAGGTGCACTTCAGACGGAGTAAGTTGATCTAACAATTTGGAGGAGGAATAACCATGCTAACACAATATTAGACAAGCACCTCCTCGCCGTCAAGTGTCTTGCGGCCGCTCATTCCATCGATCCCTCCAACGCTACCCTCCACCTCCAGTTGCTTCGCTTCCGCCAGTCTCTCGATAGCCTTTCTGAGCCTCTTCCCGAGCAGGTCGCCGAGGCCGTCAATGCCGAATTCGACAAGCTGCTCCCCAAGTCTCAGAATCTTGAGGAGTGGAACGAGGCTTATCTGTCCGCCAACAAGGACAGTGCCACTTGCGTGCAGGCCGCTCTCTCTGGACGCCAGCTCCTGAAGCCGGAATCCAAGTCGCAGTCCGAGCAAGACCTGCTTGCTACCCTCGACTCATCTGAGATCACCATCGAAGAGGCTACCGCCGCCTTGGATCTGCTGAACAAGTGGGGCAGTGATAAGACTGCCTACGCCGAGAAGGCGAGCAAGAAGTGGCCCGAATCTTCTGTCTTCCTGCTGAACTGATTTGATACGAATGGAGAACCGTTTGTTCTCACACCCTCTCACCCGCTTCCATCATGGATTGCCTAGTCGCTTAGCTATAGAGACCAGTGGCAAGAGCTTGGACAGGGTGGGAAAGGATTGAAAACATAGAGAAAGACATATGGGGAGAGAATATACTCTGATATTGGCTAATGCCATGTAGAGGACAAAGATGCTGGGAAAACATCATGTACCAGCATGTATTGCCAAATGAGGGCTAAAGGTAGAACATTCTACTCCAAATTTGAAGAACACCGAATACAATTTCCATAAGAGGATCACTGTACATTTCTAGGACATTAAATGAGAAAAAAGAAAAAAAGTAGCGCCTTTAATATACAAGCCGAGGAGGGAGTCACAATATGCTAAAGAATAAGACCAACACGTGCCGTGCTCAACAATGCAAGGAAAGAACCTATCCCGCAACCGTTCTAGTAAATGAACAAACTTCAAACAATGGAGAAGATCTCTCTTTACTGTCCATCTTCGCCGTCAAGGTTACCGATGATGGGCTTACGTCTCAGAGCCTCTTCGCTCTCGCCATAGCCATAGTCGATCCACATACGCTTCCAGAAAGGAACGTGAGCCGGACGCTCCTCGCCAAGAATGTATTCCTGGAGCTCGGCGATGCGCTGGGAGCGCGCCTCATCTTCGGGGGAGAGAATGGCGCGTTGCATGCGCGAGGCAATGCGCTGGTCGAGGACGACATCGTCGAGCCACTCGCGCTCCTTCTCGTCTTCCTCGCGCTTGTGCACGGACTTGTGCCACTCCTTCTCGGCGGCCTCCATCACAGTCTGCTGCTCGTACTGGCGAGGGGGGAGGTCTGCAAAGGAGCTGTCGGGGGAGGGAGTGGGGTCGATGCTGGCGCTGGTAGGCTCGGAGTCTGCGCTGAAGGAGTCGTCCCGGTAAGGGCGGGAGCTGTTCGCCAGGACAAGTGCGGCAACATCGCGGCCGACTTCCTCGGCAAGGTAGCGTTGTGTCAGGAAGCGGTACATGCGGATAGGGGTTTTCAGGAAGCCGAGGATGTGGGGGAATTCGACTGGGGTGGAGCTGTCGAAGGACTGGGGGATGGTGGGGGGAAGGGAGGCGGATGGGTATTCGGATGGGTAGATGTATGCGGGAGTAGGACCGGCTGGCTTGGAAGGCTTCTCTTCTTCCTTCTCGGGCTCATCGGGCTTGATCTCGGGGGTCGTTGTTTCTTTCTCGTCTTCGGAGAACTCGGGAGAATCGATGCTGGCAATCTCGGGATTTGCGAGACCGACAGGTTTCTCTGCACTAGTGTTCTCAAGGGCATCGATGGGCAACTCCTCCGGGGGCGGAGCGGGCGCATCCAAGGGACCGAGCCATCCTTCGTGCAGGCCTCGAATATATTCCTTCCAGGTGTGACGACCGATCACCAAGTCGCCCTTGGGACCGGGTTCGTCGCTAACTCCCATGTTTGCCCGGGTGGCAGCAACGACCATCTCCACACTGGGTTCTTCGACGGTCGAGCTAGGTTCTCCGGCCTTGCGGCGCAGCTTGCGAATGTTTTCAGCCATGCCGGCTCTCACGTCGCCCTCACGTCGCCCTTCAACAACGTTGTAGTCCAATGCCGCGGCCACCAGAATCGGCTTAACATATTCCTTGAAGTGATCCCGAGCAACGCGCAAGCCATCTCCTGGGGGTGCAGATATATAGACTGTCATTTTCCGGCGCATCTGATCAATGGGCAGGGATTCTTTCGAAATGTGAGCCACAAGCTCCGACCACTTCTTTTGAATGCGGCGTTTCTCCCGACGGTCGTAGATAAGAGCACCGGTGAAGGATCCAGTGATTGTCAGGAAGATCATCCAATTACGAGAGGGTAGTTTGAAGCGCATGTTCGGAAGACCTGTTGATCACGGCGGTATTAGCATCATTAGCCGTGGAAATCTGGGGGATAATCGTACCCATCATTTTGAACGCAGGGTTGGGCGGCTTCGGAGGCGCCTGGGGCTTTCCAGCGCCCGCAGGCGCGGCAGAGCTAGAGGAGTCTGCCATTGGGGTTTAAAGTAGAGTCAAAGGTCTGTTTGTATAAATCACGTATACCCGGGGCATGCTCGTTCGGGGAAAATTGTTGTCTCGGAATTGTGTTAGTCCGTACACGTGATCTGGTATAAAGAAACAGAGTCGGACAGCCGGAGTCGACTTGTTCGGGACTCAAGATCGAAGCACCACACAATGGTTACTCGACGTTTCTATCGTTTTCTCGTTTATTTCTGTGTACCTCCCAATGAAGATATTGGGGCAATAGTTGCATCATACAATACGAATCATTTGGCCGCACGACATATAATTTCGGGCCCATCACGGGCTTCGTGATCACCCGGCAAATTACACTCTTTGATGATAGGTATAGAATGATGAATCTGTTTGGAAATAGCAGCAGATCTTGAGTCACGACGAGTCAAAGATGTTGTGAGACCCCGCCCATCCACTAACAGCTCATATTGAAATTCTTGTCGCAGCACACATACCCAAGTACCTCCTGAATACTTCCACACAGGTACCTATCTCCAATGCCCCTCCCCCTGGATTCCAGGATCTTGTCTCGAAATGCTGTCATAGAGCTGTCAATGGTCCTATGTATGTTATATCTTGTAGTAGACAGAAAACGTAAACAGGTTCAGGTTGGTGTACAGAGTATGGAGTAGTAGATCAAATATCTAAGCATACCCTGAACACCAGCTATCACCAAATACTCGCTAGTCATTTTTGTGTCTCAGTGAATGATTGAACAATAATATTCTCTCACAGACATCGGAGCCACAGCTGTTTCAGGTCAATTGAGTGGTGTAAACAAAACTCAACCGGTCACACTGGGGCTAGATTGCCTCCTGAGCCACCGCTTCTTTAAACTCCCCGCCCTCGTCCTAAATTCCTCCAATCCACCTCTCACCTCCATCGCTCTCCTTGAAAAATCCCTGTGGGACTTCAAGTCAAGATGGATCCCAACAATAACAACCGGAATAACATGAATTATGGCTACGACCGTAACTACAATGCCAATAACCGCGCCTATCCCACCACCCCCTCCGCATTCCCTCAGCCCATCTATCAAACTCAGGGGGCTCAGGAATATGTCGACCCCTCCAACCCAGCTTATGCTCCCGGCTATTTCATGCCCAATCACTACCAAACCCAACAGGTGCAGGCTCAGTATGCCCAGCAACAGCAGTACGCGCAACAGCAAGCACTGCAATCTCCCCAGGCCGCCTACCAAACACGCCCGGGCTACCCCGATGGCACCAACGGTCTGATTCAGCAGTTCTCCAACCAGGATCTCAACGCAAACCGTGCAGGATTCTACAACAACAATCGGGCTCCTTCCCCAGCGCAGCGGCCTCGCACCGCCGGTGGCTCCCCCGCTCAAGCACAGGGTCAAGCATCCCACTTAATTCCCCCAGTGCCCCGCAGTCCTCGCCCACCCTCTGAGAATGAAGAGCTGCAACGCTTCCCCGATCGGTACTCCGAAAATGTGCATAAGAGAGGAAAAGCCGCGAAGGAGTTGGTCACTGTGTTCTTCCACGAGAATATCGAACGGGCCCGTGACCGTAACATGCGGTAAGTTTCCATCCGCTTAACGAGACAATCGAAGGCGTCCCTCAGAGTTGTGGTTAACATGAAAAATTCCCCTCTCACAGCTCTGCGGAACTCGACAAAACAATCCGTGAACCCAACGTCCCCGCCGAGAAGAAGCGTCAGGATGCCGATGTGATTTCCAAGAGAGAATCTGACTTCCTTCGGTTTCTGCGCACAAAGGAAACACCGTCAAACTTCCAAACTATCAAAATTATCGGAAAGGGTGCTTTCGGCGAGGTTAAGCTCGTGCAGCGCAAGACCGATGGCAAGATTTACGCCCTGAAGTCGTTGATCAAGACGGAGATGTTCAAGAAGGATCAGTTGGCCCACGTCCGTGCCGAGCGTGATATTTTGGCAGATTCGAAGGATAACCCTTGGCTCGTGAAGCTACATGCATCCTTCCAGGATTCTGCATACCTTTACCTGCTTATGGAGTTTTTGCCTGGTGGTGATTTGATGACCATGTTGATCAAGTACGAAATCTTCTCTGAGGATATCACACGGTTCTATATGGCTGAGGTTGTGATGGCCATTGAAGCCGTACACAAGCTTGGTTTCCTGCACCGGTAAGTGCTTTCTATCTCTTGGTGCCAGCTGGGACCTTGCATGTGCAATGTGCAATCGTATCTTTGACAAGAGCGTGTGCAACCGTGCATGCCGACATGCAATAAAATCGCATACTAATAAATCTCTCTTGTACAGTGATATCAAGCCTGATAACATCTTGCTTGATCGGGGTGGTCACGTCAAGCTTACTGACTTCGGTCTGTCGACTGGAGGCAAGAAGACCCACGACAATGCTTATTATCAGAATCTCCTCAAGAACTCTACCTCCAAGGATCGGAACCGCAACTCTGGCTACTTCAATGATGCCATTAACTTGACAGTGTCCAACCGTGGTCAGATCAACACTTGGAGGAAGTCCCGTCGTGCCATGGCTTATTCCACTGTTGGAACTCCGGATTATATTGCTCCTGAAATCTTCAATGGTCAAGGTTACACATATCTCTGCGATTGGTGGTCCGTTGGTGCTATCATGTTCGAATGTCTCGTGGGCTGGCCTCCATTCTGTGCTGAAGACACAAATGATACCTACCGGAAGATTGTCAATTGGAGGGAGTGCTTGTACTTCCCTGATGAACTGGTTCTTTCGCGTGATTCTGAAGGACTGATCCGAAGGTAAGTGCCCGACTTTATTTGCAAACGTAAAGAACACCAACTAACTCAATGGTCTAGTTTCCTGTGCGACCCGGATCACCGTATTGGCAGCGAAGGTGGACAGCACGGAGGCGCCACACAGATCAAGAACCACCCCTTCTTCAGGGGTGTTGTTTGGGATCAACTGCGTGGCATCCGTGCTCCCTTCGAGCCACGTCTCAGCTCCAACATTGATGTGTCATATTTCCCCATTGATGAGATTCCTCAGGAAGATACCAGCGCGATTCACCGTGCTCAAGCCCGTGCCATGCCGGAATCACAGGAGGCCGAGATGAGTCTGCCATTCATCGGTTATACCTACAAGGCCTTCAATGCCTTCCAAACCAACTAGGTTTGTTCGTTGTGTTCCGAGACTGACCGACTCCTGGGAACAATGGAAGCAAGCAGGGCTTGCATCATTTTTTCTCACTCTTTACTTTTTCGTCGGTCAGGAATAAAAGCTCGGATTTGTTTTCATCTCGTTACACATTATCATTGAGCATATCAGCGCGATGTTGTTTTCCCGAATCATGACCTATCTTCGGTTTCACTTGTTGATACATAGTACATATGTATCTAACACCTTGCATCTTTCTCGAGACGATACACATACCTTTTCACATATTCGGAGAGATCTAACTGGGAAGCATAGCGCTATGTTGCAATCTTAGCTTGGATCTACTTAGATACTTCCTGCGATGGTCGGGACCCCCCAAAGAATAAAATGGCCTTATCTCTGACTATAACTGCTTGCTTTACAATGACCGTGATTTGGCACACCGGTGAAGTCAAAATCAAATGCATATCAACGTAGATTAAAGAATAGGTAAACACTCGCCCACAAAACCATTGACTTGGCTACTTGCGTAGCTATGCTACTTCGTCTACTATCTTCGCCTGTTACGTAGAATCTACCTGGCCCTGAAACAAGATTAAGATATTGATGATGGCATATTCACCATCCAAATTGTACATAGATTGTCGTAAAAGCGAGTCGCTCGAGGATGAGATAAGAAAAAGTATGCACAAAGAATAACCCCCAAACGCCTATCCTGATTCCCGCCATAGAGACCATTGTCTTTTGGTGCGTATCGAAAGCAGAGCAGAGATCGATAGCCGAGTGAAGTCGGCACCGGAAAACAAATCACGACTGCACGGGGGCCAAACCAGGCACACCACTGAACCGCTCTTCACGCTCAGTCTTGAACAAAACCTGCACCCAAAACTCCTTGCTATCCTCATCGAACCAAGTCCAGTAGCGATCATCCCGACGATCAATCTCTTTCGCCTGCAGCTTGAACCCACAAGTCTGATAAGGCTCTGCCGCAACAACCAGGTACTGGTACTTGTTATCCGGATTCTCAACCTTCTGTTCAAAAGCCGACATGAACCGCACGCGCGGCACAACCCCAGGCGTGATCTCCTGGAACTGCAACTGGAAAAGCAATCCGTGCTGGCGCGTCAGAGGATCCCGAATCTTGGTAATCTTGTATCCCGGCCGTCCAATCTTAATCAGCTGCTTCTTAACCTGCACACCAGCAAAGCCCTGCATAGCTGATGGGTCTTGGTTTTTGCCTTCGCGGGCTTCGCGCGCCGCGCGGCGGGCCAGGTTGGTCTGGTGCTTGCGGCCCTGTGTGTGGGCGAGATAGGAGCCATCGTTCTGGTGGACTGTTAGGCAGAGTCGGCACTCGAAGCTGCCAAGGTGGTTTTTAAAAATGTAGGGGTCTTTTTCGATGTCGATTGTCTCTAAGGCGAGCTGGCGCAATCGCTCACGTCGGTCAGCGTTCGTGGCGGATTTGGAGGCTACGCCGCCGCCGCCGAATTTGGAACCTGCGCGGTTCTGATGAGTGTGTTAATTTATAAGATCCCGGGTAGGCCATAACGATGCGTGAGATCATGATGTACGTACCTGGTAATCCATCTTGTCGGTGTTGGAGCTCAAATAAAGTTGGGGAAGTTCACTTGGTAGGAGTTCTATCAAGGCGGTAGAGCGTCGACCGCCCTTATTGTCCAATTGCTGGCTATACCGCCTTCCTAATTGGTACAATATTCTACTATCTGCTACGTCGAATACTTCCTCGTCCATCTAAATTTGATGAAGAGTATTTTTTGAGCAAGTGTTCTGAAAACATAGTAAGGCTTTGTATCGTATATTATCAGTAATCGAGTCGCCCAGCATTTCAAGTGCCAAAAGGTTCAAAATGAAAATGAAGCCTCATCTATTATGTCAGCGGGTCTTTTGCGATCCATATCCATCACAGTACAAAGTAGCACTTCCCAGAACTCTTAGAACATAGAATCTATTAGTCCCAAGTGGAGTTATGGATGTGCCAGCTGTAGGCCAACGTCGGTCGTTTGATGGCCATTTGGCTACTATTCGGTATGTGGGAAACGTCCAAGGGACCACTGGCGATTGGTTGGGTGTCGAATGGGACGACGCAACCCGAGGCAAGCACTCAGGAGAGCATAAAGGTGTCAGGTACTTCTCATGTACGTGTGCTCCATCTGTTTGAGGAAAACATGCTAATCATCTCTCAGGCAAAAGTAACCACCCCACAGCGGGGTCTTTTGTTCGCCCCTCCAGGCCTTCAGATCAGCCCCGGAGCTTTGTAGAAGCTCTGCGGGAGAAGTATGCCTCTGAGTCTGAGCAAGGCTCTGCCCATCACTCCTTGTTGACTGGGGCAGCATCTCAAAGCAAGACAATCGAGATTAGCGGCAAGGTAGTCGAAGAAGTTGGCTTCGACAAGATTCGGAAACAGCTTGCTGAGCTCCAAGAGTTGCGCATTGTCCTTCTTGATGGCTTACGAGTTGTCGGAGCCCTGCCGTCCTATGACCAGGCCCAAGATTCACATAGTGAAGCAGCTCAAAAGATTGGGGAAACTTGTCCCAAGATTACGGAACTTGATCTCAGTCGAAGTCTACTGAATCGCTGGCGCGATGTTTGGGATATCTGCGATCAGTTGAAGCACCTGAAACGGCTCAAACTGAAGTAAGTTCCACTCATAGCAAGTCTATTGATGAAAAAGCTGACTGGGGCATAGCGGAAACCGATTCCAACCATTGGAGGATAACTTGACCTTTAAGGGAATCACCGAGCTCCATTTAGAAGAAACCCTGCTGACTTGGGACGAAGTATGTGCTTGACGCATCAAGACTCATTCTGGGTTAAACTGACTTGGAACATAGATTGCTGCCATTGCATATCGATTCCCCGACTTGACATCTCTCACAGCATCTGCAAACCAGCTCTCTGAGATAACCTGCCCGCTCCCCAGAACCATCACGAAATTAACCCTCGAACACAATGATATCAGCTCAATATCAGCTCTACAGCATCTTGCCGCACTTCCAAACCTGGAGCATCTATCCCTCCGTGGCAACTGTATCAGCAACGTGAATCACAACTCCACAGATACAACCCTCGACTTCCAATTCCCATCAAATCTCCACTCCCTTGACATTTCTCGCAACAACATCACATCTTGGAACATCCTTAACAAAATTCCCACCGTGTTCCCAGGCCTAACCACCCTTCGCATCACCGGCAACCCCCTCTTCGACCAACCGCCCCTCCCATCATCCGTCACCGACGCCTCCAAACCAATGACCATCGACGAAGCCTTCATGCTGACCCTATCACGCTTCCCACCCTCTCTCATAGTCCTCAACTACAGCACCATCTCACCCCAAGACCGCTCAAATGCAGAGATGTACTACCTCTCCCTCATCGGCAAGGAACTCTCCGCCACAACCGAGGCAGAAGAGCCCGCTATTCTTGCTACACACCCGCGGTATAGCGAGCTCTGCGAGCTATATGCCGAGCCAACGATCACAAGGGCGGTGATCTCTGATTCCGCTGGGGGCAGAGTGATTCATCCGCGATCTGTGGCTGCACGGCTAGTCAAGATGGCGTTCCGTCTACAAGACGGCACACTCAAGATTCATGTTAAAGAAATTCCGGGCTCGTTCGATACATACCAGGTTAAGGCTATTGTGTCGCGGTTATTCGGATTACCGGCGTTTGGCTTTCGGTTGGTCTGGGAGACGGATGAGTGGGATCCCGTAGAAAAGGTAGCTGGTGGTGATGTCGGTGTTGAATGGGATGAGGATAGTGAAGATGAGGATCAGTCTGATGTCCCTCTTGGGACCGAGCGAGCAGGCGAGGCTCTTGATACGAGTCGGTTTGTGCGCAGGGAGGTTGAGCTGGTTGATTCGACGAGGGATATTGGGTTCTTGTTTCAGGGTGAAGTGGGAGAGGTTAGGGTTCGGGTTGAGGTTCTTGATGCTGTCTCTAAGTAGTGCTTATGATAAGTTATGCAAGGAATTAGAGCTGGCATAGTAAGGTTTCTTCACTTGTTTCGTATATTATGGCTCTTGGCGGATATATAGAGATAGAGGGTTGTTGTTCATGATCTCAGTATACAAGATTGAATCTGTGCGAACCCACAACATGATCAATGCCCTACTCTAAGCCGGCGAGAATGATCACCTTTACAAGTAGCACAGCATCCACAGTCACGACCACAACATTCGCCTCGTCCCGCAGTCATCAACCCACACTCAATGCATGAACCACCTTGTGATTACCACAGATCAAATGCTCTGACAAGAGGTCTCTCTGGAAAGGAAGATTTGAGCCACCACCATTCTCGTTTTTGAAGCTAATATCTTTTTTTTGTAAAGCGCGGAGCTGAACTTGGGCGAGGATTCTCCAGACACTCAGATAAATCTCATGATTGGGGACGCGGCTGTTGCTATGTTGTTCAAATCATATACCTCACTCTTGAGGTTTACTCCCCAAGAGCTGTCAAGTGGGCATTACAGTGAGAAGAGGAAGATTTGAAGTGACAGATGTTTTCTGTTCAATATGTACACAACAGCAGAATCATTGTGATTCCACATATTTGGGGGGGGGCGAGAAGAAAAGGCCAAAACGCCGTAGTGCTTTGCTTCGCTCACTACCCGATCTCCTGAACCCCGAGAGAAATAATAATAGAGAAAATAAAATGTTAACAGACAAAAATTTGACATCGTATCATCCAGAGCAAAAAAAAAAAAAATACAGAAACTTGACGCCTGACCATGATGCTTTTGTTTTGTCGACCGCAAAAGAACAAGATGAGAGCCTGTGAGGACGCAGGACCGAGAAGAAGTTTAATGATCCCTAGAAGGAACTCATTATGCAGAGAGTAGAAGAGATTATGATAGGGCAATGAACGCTTGAGGTGGTCGCTGGTCACGATAATCGATTACCCGCGAGCTACCCACCATGAGCGCACCGCCATGCAGCAGACCCGCTTGTAGATTTGCGTTGTGCCCTTGCCCTCGGCTTCTTCTTCGAGGAACTTCTGTGCGACAAAAAGCTTAGTGCCTGCTTCTTTCTCGGTCGTGTAGCCCACCTTGGGCAAGCTGTTGGGGAAGTCAGCCCAGCGCTGTCCTAAGTGGCGTGCAACAGAGATAGAATATATGATGTCGCGGTTTTCGTATGTGTCCAGTAATTGTCGGCATCGGCCGAGGGTGTCATCAATTTGCTTGGCTGAGCTTGCTTCGTTGTCATAGAGCGTGAGGAATTCTCCAACTTGATCCCAGAAATCCAACTGACGGGTCTGGAACTGATCCGGGGCGTTCGGGGGATTGGCAGCATCCATAACCAACTCCCGCGATAAAGGATTTGAGTCCAGGTGATTCCAGGTGAGCAAAGCCTCCACCACGTTTAACCGCGCGCAAGCCGCACAGAGATTCCAGTCTCGTCCTTGTTGTCCAGTTTCTCCATCTGGCACCTGACGACACAATGCCATGCTTTTCCAGATTATTGAGGCCTCAAAGCTTTCTAAACGAGCTAGGGTTTCGCCGTCTTGGAGATTCCATTCATTGAACGCATTGATCAAAGCCGAATAATCGGCCATGAGCTGGGCATCGGCCATGAGTAGTGAGAGAGCACTCTCTGAATACCAGCGAACCTCTAGGAGCTTGTCGATCGCGGGGGCATATGTGGCTAGGAAAACTGCCTGGATCTCTTCGAGGCGGCCGGGTGGAAGCGTACCGATTGGGTGGGGAGGGGGAGGGGCAATTCCTCGCAAAGAGAAGAGGTCATTGATGTAGAGGTTTTTGGCTGGTGAAGTGGATTGTTAGTTACCTATGTCCAATGCGCAAACGGGGAAGAAAAAGTTTATAAGAGCTGTATTTACCTTTGTATGAAGGCTCTGAGCCCTG
Organism: Penicillium crystallinum; assembly: GCA_027569675.1. Taxonomy (NCBI): domain Eukaryota; kingdom Fungi; phylum Ascomycota; class Eurotiomycetes; order Eurotiales; family Aspergillaceae; genus Penicillium; species Penicillium crystallinum. The sequence continues at coordinate 98,711 of JAPDKR010000014.1, read as the reverse complement.
TTGGCGTGGGATAACGGTGTTCTGCATTTCTGTATGGTTTGTTTGGTTGCTTGTTGCCAAAGAAGAATCAATGGAGGCTCCGTGCTCGTGTTGATCGGTAGAGGCTGAGGGCGATTCGGAGTGGAGAGATGGTGCAAATGGTTGAGACGAGGCGGGCATATACCCAGGTGGCGCAGAAGGATAAGAAGGATATGAGGGAGTTGTTGAGGCTGAAGGGCCTTGGGGATTGACGACCAGTGAAGGGGGAGGATTAGGAGCTGGTTGGATAGCCGACGGTGTGGAAGCTTGAGTCCGAAACACAGGATCGTAGCCCAAGCATTCACGTTTGCTTTTCACGCAATTTCTGCAGACCGGATGTGCTTCGTCACACTAGACAAACGTCAGAGGTTAATCAAAAGAATAAATAGAAAGAGCCGAAAAATTGTCGAGGGGACGTGGGTTTAAGCGGACAAAATAAAATGGCGGGGTCTGCGGGCACAAGCGAGACTCCGCCCCGCGAACTACATTGGCGCAAACTCACCTTAATTCTTCGTTTGCGACAAGTCAAACATCCGGTTTTTGTTCGTCGCTTGACTTCTTTCTTGTGTCTATTGCCTGAGAGCATCTTGTTGGGGTCGCCTGGAAGTTGATACCGCATTTGCGCATTTCCTTGCCCCATGTTGGATGGATAACCCGTCATATATTGTCCCATCGAAGTCATTGGAGGCATGTTGTTTGGGAGAGGCGATCCGATCGGAGCCTGTGGCACCTGTCCCTGGGCGCCAGAATTGTGATACATATCATTTTGCTGATAATGTTGTTGCGGCTGCGCTTGGAACTGGTGCTGCGTATGCGTCTGTGGTGACTGCTGGCCTCCTGGCTGTTGTGGTTGTGCAGGACTGTGTGAATACTGGTATGAGCCATTGGCTGGCGCATGATAGTGAGATCCACCGTTCACGCCATGATGTTGGCTCGTGTCATGTCCAGGGCCCGTAGAGTCTGCCATCCCGGAATTTGAATCGTGATGATCTAAATGACTGCTATCCCCAAAGTCATGGCCATCCATCGTTGGGATATCATCGGTTCCGATCGCTGGCAATGAATGGTCCAGTGAGGGAAGAGTCGTATCAATCGCAGGCAACGACATGTCCGGTGCCGCAGACGAACCTATTGAAGGTAACGCATCAAAGGAGTTCATATCTGGGTCATCAAAAGCGTGCGATGTATCCATAGGTGGAAGTGACGAATCAATCGCCGGAAGTGATGACTCCACTGATGGTAAGGTCACGTCTGAACCTTGTACTGGCTGGCTGGCTTCTTCTGGCTGATACGTGCTGACATCATGTGTTGGGCCCGGGGCGGGCGTAGTTGGCCTGGCTGGTTCTTCTGGCATCGCTAGCTCTGTTGACTGGGTGGGCAGCTCAGGCTGGGTCGATTGTGCGGGCTGCGTTGGTTGCACTGGCTGCGCTGGTTGTGCTGGTTGTACTGACTGTTCGGGCTGTTCTGGTACTGCTGACTCCGTAGGTTGTGGTGGATTTTGGCTTGGATCTGCTGCAGGCTGATGCGTTTCCAATGGGGGTGGCATATTCTGGACTGAGGGTTGGCTTGTCTCAACAGCTGGCGCATTTGATTCAATCGCAGGATTGGTGGATTCGCCAGGCGGGGCGCTTGAGTCCGTTGGCTCCGCCATCTTGGAATTTGCAGCCTCCCAATGAAAGTTTCGATCGAATAGTAGTGGTGGGAGAAGACAGTTTGCAAATCAATATCGAGGACAACGTCTTGAGAAAAGATCGGATATTCGAGAATTTCAGGACGTAAGGTCAAAGGTCGTCTGGTTTGTCGCTGAGCGAAGTAATCACACCAGGTCGAACGGATGAGGAGTTAGAAATCATTTATTCCTATAATCTGTGGGATCCAGCATTTGTTAGTTAGAATATTCGGCCAGCAGCAATTTTGTGAGCGACCCGCAGCGAAGCATGACGTGGTAAAAAGCAGAGTCCTCGATGTCGATCATGAGCATATCTAGGAAAGAAGCACTGTGCTAGCGCAGGTCCTCGGTTTCCACGGCGCCGCCTCTTAAGCCCAATTGTCTAGCCCGAGATATGTACTGGACGCAATAACTGTGCCTTTGTGTAAATTTCTTCACATGTGAGCCAACCAGCTCATTGCATGTCCAGACATCCTGCGGGCCAATTGGGGTTTTGCAAGTCGCAGTCGTGGTGGCCGCCCAGCCTCAAAATGCAACCATCTCCGTTCACAACTCCCACCAAATCTCGGAAAACATCGCGGATTCGAATCGACGATTCAACACGGTTTTTTGACAGCAGGTATACTGAGCATATTACCGCACGGGTTCGTTGAGGCTCCGGCGCGAGAGGACGATGCGCAAGTCGAGGACCAGGCGGGTTGGCAGGGCTGCGGGGATCATGACTTGCTCGAATTTCAAAGACTTACCAGGTAAATATATTAATAGATTAGATCTAAGTAAACACAAATCGCCGATGAGCTGTGCAGATCCGAGGGTTGGAGGTCAGGAAAAGCGCGAAAGAGAGGCTTAAAGGAGCTTTCCTTTCCGGCGATGAAACTCTCCGCTTTGATTGCGATCGAAGAAAAAAATTATAGTGGCAACACCGCTTTCTACCCCAACATTGGCTTCATGCCTTTTTTTTATTTACATTCTATACTTTGTTCTTACACGAGTTCATTTTTTAATGATGTTGATATTATTGTCTTCTCTGATTTCAAATTCAAATAACATATTGTTAAATGAATACAGAATTGGTTTGGTATTCCCACAGCCCTGTTGGCCCCAAGTTATGGAGGCTATACAGATTGTCCTGCGACAGAGAACATTGGAATGATTCACTCCCCCACAACCAAAAGCGCATACTTCATAGTAGAAATCTGTCTCTAAACATGATCATGAAAAGACATGTTTCTAATCATGCATTTAGCTTGGTCGTCGAGTCGAATAACACTTGGCCTTGCGGATGATGATCCGGGTGAATGGAACAACTTTGTACATCGTAAGGAGCAATATTACTGCGAAGAGGTTGTTTCCGAGTATTCTTGACTTTTCAGATATGGCCTGAGACAGCAAAAATACTGTGATCGGTGTCTGTGGCATGAAGCCATCCAACTGCAGATTTGTTGGGTCATGGGCCAGCAATTGGAAATTAACGATTTTAGTCTTCACAGACAGATGGGCCCAATCCATGGTGGCAATCATGAGCTTGTGTTTCACTCGTTGTGAAAGTAGAAATTTCTGCAGATATCACCTTCTCTCAAGGGTGACTATTTTCTCATTGCTTTCGGCTTGCGCTTCTTGAAGACAACACCTGGTGTAGCCTCTTCGCTCTGCGGTTTTTCTTCAGACGCTGGCTCTGGGAGCTGAGCTGGCTCTTCATTCTTAACCTCGATTGACTCTGTTGTCTCTTCTTGTGGCTCTGATTTGGGATGATCTCCTTCTTTCTTGATGGTAGTGGTGGGTTGTTCGGTGGTTATCTCTTGTTCCTCGAGTTCAACCTTTGGGGTGAAAGTTTTCGTTTTTTTGATGTCTTTGGTGTTTGCAAGCAGATCATCCAAGCCCTCATCCTCCTGCGCGCCAGGGTATTGTCTCATCCTTGAACCCCAACCTTTGTTGACAACGGGCTCAGGTGCATGCTCATCCTCCTCCTCTTCACCCTCATGTTTGCGCTTGCGTACTCCCACTGACATTGTGGGTCCATCTAATCCCTGCTTTGGCTCTATCGTTGTCACGGATGTCGTCTGCCAGTCCCCTGCTAGAGCCATTTCAGCGCGGAATTCTTCGGGGACAGCCACCCCCATTTCTGCAAGCTGTGCCATCTGTTTCTTTCTGTCCTCTATGGTGGCGGGTCTGTCTGCAAGTTTAGGGGCTGGTGCCGCGGTTCGTTTCGCGCCGCCGCCTTTATTAGTCGAGGGGCCGCTGATGGCCTGTCGCAATCGCTCGACCTCGCTTTTCGCGCGTTCTGAATCTCTTTGTTGTTGTTCATTGTCCTTGTGGATTTGTCTTAGAAAGCGCTTGAGGCTGCCTTGATGCTTTGGGCTGGCTTCATGCTGGGTCTTTTCGAAAGGCGTGTCGCGAATGAAGATCTTGCACTGTTTGCACCAGTAGCGCGGCTATAGAGTGGTTAGCAGGTATATAGTCATTTGAAGATTTAGACTTACTGCGGACTTCCAGTATTCAGCCATAATGGATAGCTGAGTCGGAAGAAAACCGTCGAGGGAGTTGTTCGATAAGATGAAGCTCGGAGTCGGTGGTCTAGTCCCGAGGGAGCCCCACTCTTTATGGCCTCACACTTTAGGCTTCAAAGTCTCACAACCCTAACTTGCCTCAAGTTCATCGAACCATTAAGTACTTAGCATCGTGATTTGAATCAGAGGTTGAATACAGGCTTAGCTTACCTCTTGCTTATTTGGTCGTTTCTTTGTTCATTGAGCAACGAAAAGTATTCTAGCATGCTGAGATATATATTTCTCACACGGTCAGACTTTGAAATCGAAATCGCTGATCAAAGCATGTGGGCTGCGCGATAAAGAGTTCCAGGCGTTACACGTTGAATGCTACATTGTGTTTGATTGTAAACAAGGCTTGAGATATGCCGGAAAGCATTGCTTCTGTTGAAGCAGTCTTAAGAACAGGTCAAGCAAGCCATTGTTTCATAAACACAAACCGGAGTACATCTATCCTCCAAATCCTCGTACATGTATGTATGTGTGGGTATACATCAGAGCTCGTAGTCTCTCACCAATACAGAATCACATGTCTCTCCTACTAGATACAGCATCTAACAAGGAATGCAAATGTACCCCAAACCATTCGATGAGCGCTTTTAAAGGTTTGCTTGTTCGGGAACCGGGCTCTTCAGCTTTCCAACTTTGAGAGCGAGACGAATGTTATCAATGGCCCATTCTTCCATGGCAAGAAGCGTCTTCTTTAGAATTAGCTTCATAACCTCAATTTCAAAATCAGAAAACTCACCTCACTAGTCCAAGTGCCCATATGAGGGACCAGCATAACGTTCGGATTGTTCAGCAATCCAGGATGGATCTCAGGCTCCTTTTCAAAAACATCAAGGCCAGCCGAGAAAACTTTCCCACTACCCAAGGCATCAACCAGAGCAGCTTCATCCATGACAGCGCCACGGGCAGAGTTCACCACTACCACGCCGTCTTTCATCTTAGCAAACTCGGCCTTGCCGATGATATGGCGTGTGTTTTTCTTCAAGCCATCAGTATCACACCATAATGCATTTCGGTCTGGACGTGGGAGCTACTTACATTCAAAGGTAGGTTCAAGCTAACCACATCACTGGTGGACAAAAGTTCATCAAAAGATACATACTGTGCACCGGCAGCCAGTTCATCACTGAGCTTGCGACGGTTGTGGTAGATGACCTTCATCCCGAAGGCCTCAGCCTTTTTCTTTAGATTGCGCCCAATGCCGCCCATTCCTAGAATTCCCAGAACCTTACCCTGTGGATCATGTCCGAGAGAAATTGCTGGCTGGCCGCGCCACTTGCCCTCGCGCAGGGCACTCATACCGGCGTTGAAGTTGCGTAATGCGCCCAGAATCAGGAACATTGTCACGTCTGCAGTGGCATCGTCCACCGCTGTTGGGACGTTGGAAACCCGGATTGGGGGGTTGCGCGCGCTGCAGGCATGAACGTCTACTTGATCATATCCAGATCCTATGAGGGAATAATGTCAACATCAAATTCTCTCGGTGCTCGTTGCTTGGGCTCGACATACCGCAGTGCGCAATATATCGAAGTGAACTTGGTAACACTTTCACGAGCTCCTCATCTACGAGGCCTGTTTGTGCCACAGAGAAAATGGTCCGGTATATCGCAACAACACCATCCAGCTTGCCATCTTTGCATTCTTGGATGAACTTAGCACGATTGGTCGCTGCTGGCTTGACGAGCTCTGCCACTTCGCCTAAAGAACTCCAGGCGACTTGCGCACTGTGTCCCAAGAAGGTCAATATATGGACATAAATATCCATGATACGAATGGATCAGCCGAACATACTGGTCGATATCTCCAAGTTGAAGGACCTTGGGCTTAGGATCAATCGAACCCATGTTGTGCAGTGATGTTGGTTGCGTGCTTAATGAAGACAATTAGTATATTAAAAATCGTATAGCATATAACGATACAACAACGTCGAATCGAAGTTCAGTTTTGTGAGTAGTTCAAAGCAATTACTCCTTTTCATAAACATGGGTTGGAGTAACCCGAGGCGCCTTCTCTTGACATCCGTCTAACTTACCGACAAGGAGGAAAGCTTGAGACCGATGATGGCTTGATGATACAACAATTGATTGCCTATTGTATTTGAAGGTCGAGCAAAGAGACAAGAAGTATAGGCAAAGGGCAGAGACGAATTGAAGGGAAGAAACAAGTCAACAAGAATCACGAACTTCAACAATCCCATGCAACATCGGCCGAGAAGGCGGAAAAGTGCCCCACGCTGGGCTTATCAAGCGTTCCCCGCAGACGCCCTGTGGAAGACATAACGTCCTCGACAAGAACGTGGTTAATGAAGCATGCGGCCAAAGATGTTGGCAAAGGCAACTATGATTACCGCATAAGGTCTCCGTGGCCTGTGGATGAGTTTCGTGTGACATCTTGTAGAATAAGAACAGTCATGACCATTGGGTAGTGTAGGCCACCTGAGCAAATTTAAGAGATTATTTGATTACTTGGTACAATACAACGCGTGGGGAACTAACGCTAGGCTTTTCAACCTTCGACTAGAATACGAGTCCAATCAAACTTCCTCCAGCGCTTTCTGAATCCATCGACCCTGCGGTCACCGCGCGTCCAGCGTCCTTGTCGTTTGATGACGTCCGGTGCGACATCTAGCATTCCGCCAATGATCTCTCGGGCAAAAAGATCTCCTCGAGGCCAGCGGTTCTCGTCCTCCACAATATGACCGAGGCCACCGTCTAGCTCAAACCAGACGTGGAAGTAGGGCATCTCCTTGACCAATGTTCGGCGGAAGGCAGATCGACCTAAGCCTTGCTTCGATTTGGCAAGGGTATCGATGAGCTTGCGGTGCTGTGACCATTCGGACTCAGCACTGAGAATTGCTTCTTTGAAGAAAGCAGGAGACGTCTCTCCTAGGCTGTAGGGTAAAGGCACAACTTCCATGGACGCATGTCGCTTGCGCTGCGGTTGTGCTGCATTCTCGTAGAAGATCACGTCCCGACCTTGCTCATGGTACATACGCGTGAGACTCTTCATGAAGTTACGGATTTCTTCCCATTCGTCATCATCGCATTCCATCAAGTTAGTGCGGTGTTGGATTGGTACAATAGTTGCACCCCCTTCACTAATTTCGGGTTCAGTAGGAAGTGTAAGAAAAACCCTGGTCGCGAGTGACACAACTGGAGCAATTGGAGGTGTACCTTTGTCTTCGTTATGACAAAGGGGACAGTTGTCTAATATCCGGTTCATCTTATGGAAGTCATTGATGGTCGCGTTCTTGAGATCAATCTCAGATCGATGCACTCTTTTGGCTAGCTTGGATGCATTGTCGTCCATGTATTCCAGGTCATTCTACATGTATGTTAGAATGGAAGGATAGCCTTGTCAAGTGTTGCACTTACCTCAAACTTGCTATCACGGCCGATTTGATCCGCCAATCGTCGGCCCTCTCCACCGAGTTGGCCACGAGTTTTGCGCTCTTCTCGCACCATGTCCTCGATGGTCATATCCTCGTTTGCTTCAACCTGGCCTCTTTCCCGGCCTCTCTTGGTGTCAACGGCCTTGACCTCATTCCTGGCACCGGCCAGCATGCGATTATGCATGACATCAAGAACTACAACATCAGATTCTTTGCGGTTTGACATTGCTGCCACTGCTGTATTGTACTGCTCCTCAAGAGCAGCAGCATCTGGTGCTTTCCTGAGCTTTGCTTTCATCATCTGAGCCTTCAGACGATTCAAAGCCGTCATATCGAGATGAAGTGTCGTGTTTGGAGGAGGCAGGGCATCCATTTTCTTGCATTGGCCCTCAGCATTGAATTCCTGCTCTGGGTCACGAACATGCTCAAGTGGACCTCTCCGGTCATCGTTTTTTAATTTCCTCTCTTGGAAAAATTCCCCGCTGGGTTTATCCTTGCCCACATAGGACTTGCCATACGTCTTGCGACGCTCCATCTCAGTTTCTTCCTCCCGAGCATCGTCAAATGAGCGAAGATCTCCAAAACGCTCAATAGCAATATCTTCCAAAAGTTTGCCACTTTCTTCTGCCTCTCTGTAGACACCCCTGAGCTTCGTCATTCTCCACTGTGACCCGGAATCCCCAAAGGTATAGTCCACCTCATGTGAAGCAGGCTCATCATGTATATCCTCAACGGTTTTCCCATCTTTGAGATCACGAAGATGATTATTCAGCTCCTTATCGTGGATCTTGAGTTCGTAGTCCGCCGCAAGCATTGTAGGTTTCGCCGCTTCTTCAAGTCGCGTCGAATTCGGCCGGTGAACATAATCAATGTCGAGAGCAGAAGGCGCTTCCATCCAGGAGTCTCGTTTGAGATTACTGGGTTCCTGCTGTACCACTACTGGAACAGCAGAGGCCTTGCCTTCATCTCTAGAGTGCCGGTGATGGCGTTTATGGCCATGCTCGTCTCCTTGGTCGTCGGAACGACGTGACCGCTTGTGTCGATGACCATCGTCATCACGGTGCCGGGACTCGCGGCCCCGTTCGTGATCACGTTCACGAGATCTGGAAGAGTGGCGTCGGTGATGGTGGCTGGAATGATGACGGTGTTGTCTGGAGCGGTCTTTGCTGCGGTCGCGATCGCGGTTTCGGTCTCGATGGTGTCGCCCTCCGCTCTTTTCGTGTCGCTGCTCTCTCTCTTCTGCTAGTGACTTCTCAAAATCTTCTAAAGTCATCGTGCTCCTGATATGTAAGAAAGGGTTGGAGCTTAAGCAAAGAACACGGGAAGTTGACATGACGTTTTATATTGCCGGGCGGTCCAGCCGCCGATCGTCTTTCCCCGCGACAAAAAAAGATTTTGAGGTGAAAACCTGAAGCTTATCTCTCCTCATTGTCCACCTTCCTACCACACACGTCAACCACATAGACATATTTCCCCTCAGCACCTTGTTCAGTGTTGACTTTTCAGAGACCAATCCAATCATGGCGTCTCCAGTGTCCGTCGTCTGTGTGGGCATGGCAGGTAAGGATACTGATTGCCCCTCATTTATCTGCAGCAATCTAATCGCCAATATTGTGGATTGAATAGGCTCAGGCAAGACCACATTTATGCAAAGAATCAACTCCTACCTCCACGAAAAGAAGACGGTGCCATATGTGCTCAACCTCGATCCCGCGGTGCACACAGTGCCTTTTGAGAGCAACATCGATATTCGTGATTCCATTAACTACAAAGAAGTGATGAAACAATACAACCTAGGTCCCAATGGAGGTATCCTGACCTCTCTAAATCTGTTTGCCACCAAGGTCGATCAAATCATCTCTCTGTTGGAGAAACGCACCTCTCCGAATCCCGAAAACCCTTCTGCAAAGCCGATCGAACACATTTTGGTCGATACCCCGGGTCAAATTGAAGTTTTCGTCTGGAGTGCATCGGGTAGTATCCTTCTCGAGACTATGGCTTCATCGTTCCCAACCGTCATCGCATACGTTATTGACACCCCACGGGCAAGCTCTACGAGCACCTTTATGAGTAACATGCTCTACGCATGCAGTATCTTGTACAAGACCAGGCTCCCAATGATCTTGGTCTTCAACAAGACTGATGTTAAGGATGCCGAGTTTGCCAAGGAATGGATGACCGATTTTGACGCATTCCAGCAGGCTTTGCGGCAAGAGGAGGAATCCGGCGCTTTTGGAACTGAAGGCGGTGTTGGTGGATTTGGCTCAGGTAGTGGATACATGGGATCTCTTCTGAACAGCATGAGTCTCATGTTGGAAGAATTCTACCGACACCTCAGCATCGTTGGCGTAAGCTCGATGACTGGCGATGGTGTCGACGAATTTTTCGAGGCCGTGGAGACGAAGCGACAAGAATTTGAACGCGATTACAAGCCTGAATTGGAGCGCAAGAAGAAGGAGCGAGAAGAGCAAACAGCCGCTCAGCGGGAGCTTGAACTTGGAAAATTAATGAAGGATATGAATGTATCTGGGTCAAGCCGGCAGCCATCAAAGAATGTGGCTGGAGAGCCCGAGACTGTCAGTGAAGCTGAAGACGAAGAAGATGAAATCATCAAGCGTGGTATGGCAGACGGGGAGGCTGACAGTGATTACGAGTACGAGGACTACGAAGGGCCCAGTGCTGGGAATGACGAGGGCCTCTCCCAACGTTACAAGGAGGCTCTGGCAGGTTCACAGACTGGTCCATCGGACGCAGACAATAGCTTCACAAGATATTTGCGCGCAAGCAATATGCCAAAGTGAAGATGTCCTTTCACTCGTTATCTATGAGCTCTTTCGGTCTAATGGCGTTTATGGTCTTAGAGGCGCATTTCGTTGCATTCAATCTAGTCGTTACATCAGATTAATCAAGAATCATCTGGATCTTTGTGTCTTTGTTCTCATTGTCTTGACATGCTGTTTGAGGTGTTGCAAACCAATCAAACTGCACAGGACCTATATGACGTCAGTGCCATCTAATGGTTCCTTAAAATGATCACTTGGAAGCTTTCAACGAATAACCTCTTGAGGACCTCATCCCCCTTCGACCACGGATTTAGTATACACAGTAAAATCTATCTGTCGCTGGATCCCAGATCAACAAGATATCATTATGGATGTCAGTTCACCATTTAGCTGGCCTCAAAGCTTGATACCGGAGCTAACTATCACCTTGATAGGTCTTTCGTGCTTACACCTACTCAACAGCAGCATGGCTGTCACTCCAGAGTCTGACCTTGATTGCTGGGCCGAGCATGATAGTGGCCATGCTGCTAGATGAGACCCGGCCTGCTTCCCGTAAGCCCATATGTCCCCGAATGCGATACTAATCCTACTCGCACCACACATATTAACGAGTGATTGCTAATGTGCCCTGTCTCATCAGCAATTGAAATCTATTTTGCACGATGCTTTGGATTCGCTCTTCTCACTATCGCCGTCTTGAGTGTGATGCTTACGGGATCCATCCCTCTGACAACGGACACCAAAGGACCCGTGACCACCGAGGAGGATGATCCCAAGGCCCCATACGCTGTGCCAACTCTCATTGTGACCTCGATATTTCATAGTGCATGTGCATTCTATGCGTACACCTGGTATGTTTCCGGTGGACAGGGCCTCTTTGCTGCTGGCGTTGCTGGATATTCTAGTATTGCGGCTGTTGGACTTTGGTGCATGCTCTTTGCGAGCAGCAATGGCAAGATCAGTCGCCGTACGGGTGCAGACAAGAGAACAGCAGGGTTTCCCTTTAAGAACTCGGAAGCTGCGAAGAAGCATGGCAAGGGTCTGTAAGCTCTTTTAAGACTGTTCTATTGTGAAAACAATACTTGTATGTTCCTAACTCCATATGGGAAAGGGATGCTTGCCTTTCATTTTATCAATTCTAAATCATTCATTCATGTTTTTTTCAAAAAAATAAAGAGCGCATTCATCAAACTGGAGAGCCTTGTATAGTCCTTTGTACTGAGTTCTCAGGCACCTCATAATGATCCGAGCTTCCAAGGTTAACCCCACAACGCCGCTTCAACCAGCTCTCTTTTCCTCAAAAGCAGCACGCCTCTCCACAACCTAAATGTGGTATCGGGTCAAGATGGACTCAGAGCTGCGGCTTGCATCGCCGCGGTTGGCATCGTCGATGCCGATCAGCGATCAGTCCAGTCTCTCACAACTAGGCCAGTTTGACACCGAATCACAATCCTTCGGGGCCTTCCGTCCCCCGACCGAAGCCGAATCTCAGCCTCTCCAAAACGCGACGCACGCCCCGCACACCTTTATTCGCCCTCCACGGCAGAACGAGGGAACTAACAATTTTCTGGTCGCATCGTCATCCACACATCAATCGCAAGGCAACCCTGGAAACGGGGATCCCTCGCATTTACAACTACAGGGACGGACTTCCAGTCGCGGTGGCTTACCCCATTTGCAGGACATCAACAATGGCACCGCCCATGCAGCGCATATGAGAGGGGTATTGCATGGTGCTACCTCTGGACAGGTGGCACCGCCAGCGTCACTGTCGCAAACTGAGCTAGCAATGGTGAACAACCCGCATCAAACTCAGAGCAATAGCGTAGCAACACTACAATCCGCAAACCAGCCGTTTCAACCAGACTTCATTGAGCTAGATCCGGCATCTGTTGACTTGACAACCTTCAATGGCTCTGGCGAGATGCAAGGCTTCAAAATGATCCCGAACCCTCCTCACCTGGAGTACTGGAGAGATAGATTATTCAATGTTGATGAAATGATCACCCTGAGTGAAGATGAGTATGCAGACCCCATTTAGTCTCATGATATTGGTCTTACTGAGATTTATCATAGCTAACTTGCAAAATTCCTTCAATATAGATTCCAAACATACTTCCCCCATGTGGACAATGTATACTCTCATCGGTCAACTCAGCGGTACAAGCGCAAACCCTTTGTTTCTCACTACTGGGACTGTCGACTCAAAGGCCGACCCCCCGGGACCCCCAAGTCCGACGACCCAGAAAAGAAAAAGCGCAAGCGTACGGCTAGGGAACGTGATCTCTGTCACGTCAAGATTAAAGTCGTCGAGTACTTCCCAAAGTCTGAAATATCAGGCATGACCCACCCAGACGAACCCACGCCGTCGAATGTTTTACCCGGCATGTATACTTTCTCTCTGAACAACGATCCCTCGATTACAAGCGCCCAGGCATTCAATATGCTCACACCAAACCCTAATCTTCCCCCAGATCACCCGGGAGCGAACGGGGGGAGGTATTTTACTATACAACGGGTGAATGGCAATGGTGCCAACGGGAAGAACGATGGCGTGAGTGGCGGTCATCAACATACGCTTGAAGAGAGCGACCGCGTAAAGAAAAGCAGTGTTCAACGACATGTGCTGAAGGAAAAGAAGGACAGAAGGACCAGATCGGTACGTTAATCCTGTTTTGTCTTGAAGTTGCGCCATAAAATCGGGACGAGCACCCCCGCATGTTCTTGGCTACGTCACATGTCTACATTGACTTCGTGTTGCATCTTGCACCAAGGGAAATCGCTGCTTTCTTCATTCTTATGCTGTTTCTATTTCTTTGGTGGAGCTCTCTTAACACAAGTCACAATATAGGATCGAGTCATGGCTCAAGCAGGTCAAAAGTCATACCATACAAAAGCGACCGGGTTGGCCGCTGAGACTGTGATCAAACACTCTGCTGAGGTGAACCTGAAGCTATATGGAAGCTGCTTTTGGTGAGTGGCCTTGATTCAACCCGTGAATGAAGACTGGGAGTGTATTGACTTGGCCCGCATGTTGATAGCCCCTTTGTGCAGCGGGTATGGATTGCGTTGGAGCTGAAAGGCATCCCGTATCAATACATAGAAGTGAATCCATATGAGAAGCCCGCTTCACTTTTGGAAGTGAATCCAAGAGGACTTGTTCCTGCTCTGCGACACGATGACTGGGGATGCTATGAAAGCAACGTGTTGTTGGAATATGTAAGGATATCATATGGTCAGGTTTCTGGTTGGCCCACTGACCAATCTACTGCAGCTTGAAGATTTGGGTGTGGGAGCCGCACTGCTTCCAGCAGATGCAAAGCTCCGAGCTCATTGCCGTCTTTGGGCGGATCATGTAAGAGGGCTCGCAGTTCTGAGGCGATCATTACTGATAATCTTCCAGGTCAACCGGCATATTGTGCCGAGTTTCTACCGTGTGCTGCAAGAGCAGGACCAGCAGAAACAGATAGAGAAGACGCAGGAGTTGCGAGACTCCATGGAGAAACTGCTCGAAGTGGCACATCCCAAAGGGCCGTTCTTTATGGGCCCGCAGATGTCCCTCGTGGATGTCCAAGCTGCCCCGTGGATTCTTCGGCTGCGGCGGGTCCTGCAACCATATCGGGGCTGGCCAGATGCCGAGGAGGGAAGCAGGTTGGCTTCTTGGGTCAATGCGATCGAGACAGATCGGCATATTCAGGCAACAACTAGCACGGATGAGCTGTACCTCGATAGCTACGAGCGATATGCCCGTGGGTATCTCATGCTTTTGTTTTAAGCAGAGCTAACCATTAATGTTGCAGAAAACCGCCCGAACACATCCCAGGTCGCAAATGCAATTAACGCTGGACGAGGTCTTCCTTAGAGCCAGAGAAGAGATATCTGGTGGTCAATTGCATAGCATGACGAAAATATCACGGCCATATGTATATTAGCCTGTTCGAGCGCCACGATTGAAATTGAAACCACCTCTTCCACTTGAATCAGGACCTCGAGGGCTGCGCATCGGCTGTTGTGGGGATTGAGGATCGGAGCCATTTCGCTCAAGTTGCGGGCGGCCACCTCTGGGTTGGAAGGTTGCATTGGGCTTGATTGAAGTGGATGGGTCGTAGAGATGCCTGGACTTGCTGGAGGTAGATGATGAATCTCTCTTCTGGTGGTCTCGTCCACCACCACGTCCTTTGCCTCTGGTTCTGCCCTCGCCTGTAGTGGGTTGACGAGGCGGGGTCGTGCTGCCGGGCGAGGACGTGCCCGAGGCTGTAGCAGATGATGTTCCAAACAAGCGCTCGCGTGCTTCTTCATACTTACGCTGCTTCTCCTCTCGATTTTTCAAGGCAATCGCCTGGCGCTCCTCGGGTGTCGGCTGCGGTGGCTTAATATCATCGTCCGAATCATCATCGCCTAGTCCCAGCTGACCGAGTCCTGCGGTTGCACCAGCGACTGAGCCTGAAGAGGATGAATGTCTGGTCATGAGTTGAGGTTTCCGGCTCAGCAATGTAACTGCCGGCTTGAAGTCTTGCTTGAGGGGAACATCGGCGCGCGCTTCAGCGAAATGAAAGGTTTCTGTGGATTCGCTGCAATTTAATTCAGCCTTTGAGCAACCAGACAAAATTTGATCAGAGGTCAGACTTGTAACATACGCTTCGGCCCATAACTTGCGATTGAACTCCGCCTGTTCTGCCCTGCGCTGCGCCTTGGTCACTTTCGACGAGACTTTCTTCTCGGACGGCGGGGTAGACCTAGAGTCTAGTTTCTGTAGAATGATACCGTCAGCATGCAAACCATATATTGTAAGTGCCAGTTAGACCTAAGTGGAAGGCGGGCGTCTCTTTCAGATGCCATATCAGCCCTTGGTAGTACATACATCTGCTTGGTTTTCCCACGAATCGTCCCAAGCGTCGGGAACTGCACTGGAGTTTGCACTCATTGCACACAGAATGACGTCCAAGGCGTGATTAAGAATATGAAAGAATGCAGATCACGAGATAAATGACAATTTGCCTGAGAAAAAAGACCAGCAACAACTTGTATGTTCATGTAGTATATAGCTGAGGAAGAAAGAAGAAAATTCGCGCGAGCGCCGGGGCCACCGCCTGTCGACCGAACTGTTGCTCTCTCCACCTCGCGCTGGAAGCTTGAATCCCAGATCTACAAATCGACCATCTAACCTCTCCTGTCAAATACCGGTCGATATGGCAATTGGTATGTCTTTCTCATTCCCTCAAAGTGAAAGCCGAGAGCACGGTGGGCCCCGCGATGGCGATATCGATAGCGAGGCTCCATACCCGCCTAGGCACATGCACGCCTCTCTTCGCCCCTGCAACCCCAGAAGTACACCATTAACCCTTTCCTCCTAGATCCCAGAGATCCAGACGGTGACTCTACAATGACTTCCTCTATTGACTCTGTCCGCCCCGGCGGCAGTGCCAGAACCGGCGCCCGCACTCCGACCGGCACTCACGCTTCTGCAGCTGGCATTGACGCATCGGAACTTTCTCCTCCTGGCTCCCAGACACGCCAGGAAGCTTCGGCACCCATTGGTGATATTGGGACTGTGCTTGAAGATCGCGGGGCACAGTCTGCGGATAGGACGTCGGAGCCGGTCATCGCAGCGTGGAAGAGCAAGCGTGCTCAAGAGGATTACCAGCGTGCTCTGGAGTACGTTGTTGACAGAGATTTTTCGTTAAGTATGTAACTTGCTCATATCTCCTCGGTCGAGCTTCGCGTTATGCTTGATGCCTCTAGTGCTGTACAGCAAGCTGACTATTTACCTTGGGTGTAGATGAATTCGGGGATCCATTTGATGAACGGGACTTGACTGGGACGCTGCTATCACTCTCAAAATAGCCCGGGAATTTCTGCTAGCATAGGATATGATTAATGAGACATGATTCGACTATTAGTCTATGATGAGCTGTGCGGTTCTTGCTGATGGTAGCCGGTTTGCTCCACATGAGATCGGTAGGATCACCTTGAGTGCTCACTGGCGTAGGAGCTACTCCAGGATCATCATCGTGGTCCGTTTTTGGGATTTCTGGGAGACATGACTTGCTGCTCACTTGTAATGCAGCAGACGGCCCCGGCTTTGGCCGAAGGACATTCTATGCCCAGTCGTTTACGAACGTTGAAAGCCATCCGACAAATGAGCAACTCGCTAAGAATGAGATACAATATAAAGTTCTTTGTCCGCTCTAAGATCACGATTGCTTTTCTTCGTTGCTTGGTTGTATCTATTTGGGAAGTGCATACTTAGTAGTAACCGAAGGCCTAAATATGTTGATAAAACATAGTGAGGTTGATAAAGACAACCACATCGAAACCCCGGTCTTCGGACTCTGAAGATTGTGAATGGAACCAGCACATTTATTGCCCGAAAGACTGTATACTACGTGATCGCCAATAGACCGCCAGTGTGCCATGCGGTAGTTGGCAGGGCAACGGCGGGTCCACGGAAATCAAAGCAAAACCACCCGCTTCAAGACTTTCGCATTCATCAACAACACTGTCCGACAAATGGTTTGAGGCGCAACCCACCCAGCGACATCTTTTTTATTAAATACTATATCAATCTTACCTGGAGCATCTCTATTATTCAAGCATACTTCATACACCATTGAATACTAACGGCTTCTTGACACATTCCACGCGCGTCAACAACAATGGAGAATCATCCTCCCTCGCCGCAGGCGCAAGCATGGTATGGCAAAGATCTCATCTTCTCTTCAACTTTGAGACTGTTACCTCTCTACTTCCTGTCAAAAACCAGTGGTGCTTCTTACTCAGGGGCTACCGTCATTTCCTTGTTTTGATGTTGTTTTGAGGCACACCTCTATCTAGTTATGACACTGACACGAGTTGTCGCGTTCTACAGCAGCTCTACCAATCCTCCCAACGAAAGTTCTTTTAGTTTCACTCCCATCAAGGCCCTGAGCGCCTTGCCGCGACTGTGGGATCGCAAACCTTCGACGCCTGTTCGCGGCGGAGACAAGTCTCGAAAGCTCTGGAAGCGCATTCGCTTTCCTTTTGCTGGCATGACGACTGGAACAGCAGGTGCAGCCACTGGCATTGGCGCCGCCAAAAACTCGGACTACAAGCGTGGTGTAAAGCGCCTGTGCGTTGACCCCGCCGATGCGGACCGTGAGACCGAGCCCGAACAACGCGGTCGGTCTTTCCTTGAGACAAAGTGGGAAATGCAAGCGTCTCGGAAAAAACGTAAGTTGGCCTTGTTATGGTACCTGACTTTAAGTACCGCAACGTGTCGTGCTTTTGCGTCCCGTTAGTACGACTTGTGGTCTGACAATTCGCAGGTAAAATGCCCGAGTTCGACTTCAACATCCACGAGGATAAAACCCAGGGCATGTTTGACTTCACTGCAACCCAGCCCGAGCCTGTTGTTGAAGACACGGCTATGAATACGTTGCCTCAGTCGCTCAGCGGGCTGTTCGAGACTTCCAAAACGCTAGTCTACAATGATGCTATGGCCACAGACCTGAATCTTACAGCATGTGACACAAATAAGACAGAGGATCCAGAGTCTAGGCCCTCCAATCAAGACGCTCAGGCCATGTTCGGCAATGCGGGAGAGGACAAGAGCCATACCGGTTCGATTGCGGAGCCCATGCAAGACCTCACACAGGAGCAGGAGGTGAAATTGGTACGATCAGCACTACGAAGCTCCTTGGATGGAGAGGATGCAGAGCTACTCAACGATTTCCTTTCCAAGGCGAAAGCCAAGCGGGCCGCCAAGGCAGCTGATCCTGAAGATGCTGAAGCCATGGATGTGTCTTCTAGCCCAGAGGATTCGCCTGAGATCGAATGCTCAACCCCACGATCGCGCCGCGCATTGGAGGAACTGACTACCAATTCACCTTCACCCGTCAAGCTGCACCTCTCTCCCAGTAAATACGACGTCAAGCGTGCTGTTGATGTTGCCGAGGATCAAGAGAAAATCATTCCCAAGGAGATCCAGGAGGAACAAGCTCCCGCAAGCCCTGCGTGCCGCCGAAGCTCTCGCACTAGGGGCTCGAGTACTCCTAATGTGCGCAACACCATCTCACTCCGTCGTGCGAAGGGGACAGAGTTCATCTTTCTGCAGCGAACCGAGGCCCAGCAGGTGGCATTGGCCACAAAGCGAAACACCCGGCTCAACAAGGGCAAGTCTGTCACTCCCAATGTCGCTCTTGAAGCGCTGGCTCAACAATCAAGCGAGGAGAATCTCCAACCCAATAACGAATCCAATGAGATGTCCCGCGACTTCCCTAGCTCACGTGGGGCAAAGAAGTCCCGAAAGCAGGTGTCATGGAATGAGGAGCGCATGGCCGAATATGAAGAATACAAAGAGATAGTGGATGACCAAGACGTGGAAAATGAGAGTGACCGTTGCACAAATGACGTGGGTACAACACCTCGCCCACGACAAGAAAGCAAGCGCCCAGCAAAGAAAACCGAGTCAAGTCAGCGCAGCAGCCGTAGCCAAAGGCAAAAGACAGGCGATCTTGCAGACAGTGGGGCCCCCGAGAGCGACTCAACCGGCCCGGCTACTGCACCTGCTACTGCAACCCCGCGCTCACGCCGGGTGAGGCGTTTGGGCGACTCTGGGATCATGGGTGCTGGTACTCCAGTCAAGACTGGAACTCGCAGCACAAGCAAGCCCCCTGCAGCCACGGCGTCTGCCGAGGCTGCAGGCCCCTCCACGCCTATCAAGGGCCGCCGAAAGCTTGCTCCCAAGTCCCCCAAATCGTCCAAGCTTCCTGCGCCAGCCTCTAAGAATGCTAGTACTACTGATCAGCCTTTCGTCAGTGCTATCCCTACTCGCAGTTCCAAGGCCACAGAAGAGGTGCAACGCAAGAGTATGCTCCAGATGAGCGCAGGGTGCACACCCACGGCTCGGCGCGTTCGGTCCAGATCCTGATTGTCACCGGGCAGGGTGTGCTTCGTGTTGGATCGTACCATTCTCATACCGTTCTTTTTGGCTAATCTACGGTCTTTTTATACCCCGGTTGTTATTTTTGTCACTCTTTATTTATATGCTGTGGAGTTGCTTGCATTTGAAGATACCAATTGCTCGTCTTGATTTCATTTTTATGTGCATTTTTATTGAATTCACTTGAGATTTCCAGTTGCACTCTGATCACAATAAAATTGTTTACGCTCTGGCTGCACGGTTCACCTGCCCTATGTAGGATGACGTCTGTGCCGTTGCGCCATGTTCCCCCGCCGAACCTCGGGATTTGACTGTGAGGGGCATTCCAACCTTGGAAGGTTGTCCTCATTCTCTGACTACAATCTTCAGATACAATATTCGCGCACCAATCTAGTTTATGCACCTAGCCGCTTTGACAAGCTCTAGCCTCTCGAATATTGCAGCGGACAGCGCGTCTGTGCCGACGTTGAAGCTGATCCCTTGTAGGTTTCCTGAATCAGGTCCCCTCCAATCATGCCATCTGGTGGCTTGTTACCTGTACTGATAGCCGGTACATACTGGTCTTTGATTTCAATCTTTTGCAAATAGAGGGCCAAGGCCTGCTCCAGGCTGCCCTGGATATTCCCCAGGTCTTCGACCGCCCAACAGGTATATGCTAGATGCAGATACACCTCATATGGCGTTCCCCTTGCACCGAATATGTCTGATCTCAAAATAATGTTCTTCGGCATGGATGTCTAATATGCACAGGTTTGAATCAGACTGCACCGTTCCCCAGGTGCAGTCTAACAGTGCATTGTATATCATAGATACCAATATGTATGTTGTAGATACTACCACCTAGACCTCCTTCAGCAACTTAGCAAGCAACCATCACCCAACCATGCTTTAGCCCCCCGAAGTCACTCCTTTCCTTTTCGGCTCGACAATCGGGATCCCAGATCTCAACACTCGGCATCCTGCATCCCGAACCAACACTCGGTACCAGGACCAAGGCGATGAAAATCCACCACGAGAATAACAGAAAGTCTAACAGGCCGTGTCTCATTACCCAATTTATTCCCAAAACGATGAGGCATTAAACCCGAGAATGCCACTACATTGTAGAGCAAGTGAGTTCCATCACTGATCGGCCGGAGGGAAGTCCAAAAAACTAGTCACAATTAGTACATCCAACCACACTAACACCAACATCCAGAACCAATAGCAAGCAAGCAAAACACCAATCCAACGACGCTAACCAACACATTTCTCATTGGGAAATGTACCAGGTACATCAGGCTGCCACGGATCCCACAGGGTAAGTCCCAAGTCCCGGAAAGCCCCCCCCCCCAAACAAGGCACATACAACATAAGTTGTACTCCGTAGACACGGTGCCTTCGCCCAGAATAATGAACCAGACCTCCCATTCTGACTGGTCAACCCAATCAATAACTGCCCCATTCGGCGTCTCGGTGGGAACATACACGGAATTAACAGCGTATACCGACGTCCTCACATCCGACATCTCCCGGGATTAGCTGTAGTCAGCACGCTAGGGCTCGATGCGGTAAGCGCGAGAACGCTAAGCCCCTTAGTGGCGCAGGGGCTTCCGAGAGCCACAAGTCAACGCGGGATGACATCGTCTGCAGCGGAGCACTCTGCTCCTTGGGATTTTGGCCAATTTTCTCACATGGGAATACTATCCGCTTTTTGCTTAGGTGGTATTTTGAAGTACGGAGTACGGAGTGGGAGTATGAGACCCTTTCATGTTCATCGGACATTGCGGGTGCAACGTCGATGTACAGAGTACCTGGTTAGGGATTTTCGGTGGCTTGTCAGGTACAAGTGTATGTTGTAACCCTCACTGGGTATGGTTCTTTTGTAATGTGTCTGATTGGTGAAGTTATGACATTGGTAGAATTGAGATCAAATATGCAAACCTTGGAAAGCAGTATATTGTACGGATATTGTTACATTGTACAAATGCAGGGTCTTTTTTGTGAATTTTGCACTTGATTCGAATACTGCGTACTCTGTAGTAATCTTGAAATTGATTTAATCATTATTTGGTTGCAATCTTAGTCCAGGTTGGATTGGGTGGACTGGCTTCGATTATTGGATGTAGTCGTTGTTGATGGGTGGATCCTGGCGGGGGGGTTGGACCTACGGAATGTACGTTGTGGCCGCCGGTGTCTGAGATGAGAGATTAGTTTCAGGCTGGTGAAATGATCTCGGGAATCTGGCGGCTCCAAATCTCAGAGGTATGCCGCGTACTCCGAACAATTTCATATTCTATGGTACAGGGGGAAGGCAATTAAAAGATTGAGAATGGTATATCCAATTCATCTAACAGAGTTCGTAGTCCGTTCGTTATCACATTTCCACCCAAAAGCCCCGTTTTGAGATGTACTTCTCGCTCCTAATTCAAAGACAAAATCTAAAGAGACAGGCCCTTAGCAGTCTCCTCCGGCCAGACATCGTAGCCGAAGGTCTCGTGCATGTTTACGAAGCGGCAGTGGCGGCCCTTGGCCACAGCATTGACAGCCTCGTAGTCAGCATCGCTGAGCTCAATGCTCTTGAAGTTGGACTCGATACGCTTGGGGTTGGAGCTCTTGGGAAGGACAACGTATCCACGACGCAGACCCCAGGCAATCAAAACCTGAGCCAAGGTGTTGCCGCCCTTCTCGGCAATCTCGTTGAGGGTCTTGTTCTCACTGACCCGCTCGCCAGTGGTGGGGACCTGGTTTTGAGAACCCAGAGGCGAGTATGCCTCGGGCAGGATGTTCTTGGAGAAGCAGTACTGCACCAGCTCGTCGTTGGGCAGGAAGGGGTGGATCTCAACCTGGTTCACCTGGGGCATAACCTTGGCATACTTGGCCATGGCCTCAAGCTGGGGGATGGTCCAGTTGGAGACACCAATGGCCTTGGATAGACCATCAGCGTACAGCTTCTCCATGGCGCGCCATGTCTCCTCCTGGTTCTCGGTAAGGTCCTTGAGGATCACGTACTATACGATGTGAGTTGGGAGCTCGGTGATTTGTTGCGAGGGAAGCTGGAGACTCCTTACCTTTCCATCGGGACCAATCTTGGGCTTCTCCTGGCCATCCTTCTCGGCGGCAATGGGCCAGTGGACCAGGAAGAGATCAACATAGTCGAGTCTCAGACGCTTGAGAGAGTTGTTGATGGACCAGAGGACGTCATCGTAACGGTGCAGGTGGTTCCAGACCTTGGTGGTCACGAAGATGTCGGAACGCTTAACGGAGGGGTTGGCCTTCAGGAAATCGTGGATGCCATCACCGACCTCATCCTCATTGAGGTAGAACCAGGCACAGTCAAGGTGACGGTAGCCAGTGTTCAGGGCAGCAGTGACGGCGGCGTAGGTCTCGCCCTTGGAGCCCTCGCTGGCGAAGGTACCAAAGCCAACACCAGGGATGGTCACCCCGTTGCTCAATGTGAAAGTCTTTCCAGATGACATGATTGTGATTGTGAGTATAGTATGATCCAGAGAAGGAGGAGAGGAGAGGGGTTCAAAGTGTAGAAGATAGAGAGGAGTGGGGAAAGCTCAAGCGATGACGAAGGAAGGTGGGGTGGAGGGGTAAAAGAATGGTATTATATAAGGGGATTATTCAATGGACTTTCCGTTCAATTGAACTTTGAACTGCAGATGCAAGATGAAGCAACTTAGCCCTACTTTCCCTCTTGCTTGATCCCCGTGTCGATCCAACCTTGACATTTTTCAACTTCAATTTGAAGAGAGATGATCGTACCTGAGAAAGGATGAAAAAGGAATAGCATCAAATCAGACGGAAATAATCCCAAACAGGAAAATGAAATTCATTGGTAAAATACACAAAACGCAAAATTTCCACTGGTAATTTGCAAAAGAGGATGATGACATCACTGACCGAAACGGTGTTGGGAGCGTTTGAGCCGATCGTCATCGGCTCCATCGATCTCATGCCGGTCCACGGGCGAACTGCGCTTCAGTCCAATCGTACGTCCGCCTCAGGCCCCCTACTATCCACTCGGCGTGCTGTGTTGCTTCACACTCGGCCTAGTGAGTCGACTGTGATCCAATCAGCTTATTTCTGATTCAATTCGCCGGGAAGGGAAGCATCCCGTGTACTGGGTACCACCCAAGAGAGTGTGTCAGCCACAATGATGCAGGTACCCTGTACAAATCCGTCTCGTTGCTAGAAGTGGTCCGCCCCTATATCTTGCCAAATGATGACGATAATTCCTAGGGATGATGATACCCGCTTGAGTGGATCCCTCGTAACCTCAATGGCAAAATACCAATTTCGTTTGTTCCATTGAGTCCGGTATCAGATAGGGCTTGTATATATACTCTGCTGAACTCCCTCCTTAACAATTTCTTTATCAAGACATTCTTCTCTCTACCTCCAATTCTATCTCTATTCTTCCCTTGAGTCCTGAAGTCAGTGACTCTCAGTAGAAGATCCACCTTTGTTTCCCTTCTACATCCTTCAATACCTTCATCATGCCTCGCTTTGAGGACTCTGATTTCGCTGTCGATGGGGCTCCGGCTCCCCAGGATCCCCGTGCCAGCGATGCACAGGGTGCTCTCTCGCCCCGGGACCAGCGTGCTGGCTCCGGCTTGACCATCCCCTCAGGAACCGGCAACACCGTGGAGATCCCCGCCACCCGCAGCGCCATCAGCGATGCCGCTCAATTCATGCACAACTTGAGCTTGTCTCCCTCCATGAAGGACCGCCGGGGCTCGCGTAACTCCTTCGGCACTTCGCTCCCCATTCCCCGCTCTCCCCGCATGTCCCGCCTCTCCTCCGCGCAGCGTGGTGCTCCCTCTGTCTCTCGGGATATCCTGGCCTCCCAGGTCCAGGATATCAACAAGGAGAAGACCGCCAAGGCCAAGAACATGGCCTTCGCTTTCGACATCGACGGTGTGCTGGCACACGGTAACCACGCCATTGAGGAGGCTAAGGTCGCCCTCAAGATGCTCAACGGTGACAACGAGCTTGGCATCCGCATCCCCCACATTCTCTTGACCAACGGTGGTGGTAAGACCGAGGAGGCTCGCTGCGCTCAGCTTTCCGAGATCCTCGAGCAGCCCATCTCCACCGACCAGTTCATCCAGTCTCACACTCCCATGCAGGCCTTGGCTGAGTACTACGAGACCGTTCTGGTTCTTGGTGGTGAGGGCTTCAAGATCCGTGAGGTTGCCGAGAACTACGGCTTCAAGACCGTCGTTCACCCCAAGGATCTTCTTGCCTGGGACCCCAGCATCTCCCCCTGGGCTACTCTCACCGACGCTGAGCGCGCTGAGGCCAAGCCCCGCGACTTCTCCCAGATGAAGTTCGATGCCATCATGGTCTTCGCCGATTCCCGTGACTACCAGACCGATTTCCAGGTCATCATGGATCTGCTGCTCGCCGAGGACGGCAAGCTCATGACCAAGGCCAAGGACCCCGTCGCTACCCGCATCCCCATCTACTTCTCCCAGGGTGATCTCCTCATGCCCACTGAGCACAAGGGTCTCCCCCGTCTCACCCAGGGTGCCTTCCGTATCTCCGTTGAGGCCCAGTACAAGACCCTCACCGGTGTCGATCTCGAACGTGTCGTCTACGGTAAGCCCGAGCGTGCTACCTACACCTACGCCGACGAGGTCCTGAAGTCCTGGATGGAGGAGCTTCACGGCGTTGCCCGTCTCCCCGATAACGTCTACATGGTCGGTGACAACCCCGCCTCCGATATCATCGGTGGAAACATGTACGGCTGGAACACTTGCTTGGTCCGTACCGGTGTCTTCCAGGGCAAGGAGGGCGAGAACGACCCCAACAGCCCCGCCAACTTCGGTGTCTTCAACAACGTCCTCGAGGCTGTCAAGGCCGCCATCGCCAAGGAGCTCGGCGCCGACTTCAAGCTCAAGTGGAACCCCAAGGTCAACCCCGTCACCCACGGCGAGGGTGCCTCCGCCATTGAGTAAAAAGATTCAAGCCTCCCAAAAGGATCGTACCCAATCGGGTATTGATCTTTTCACGCTGAAACGAAACCCCAAAAAAACATGTGATGCTGGGCTTGAGAAGGTTTTCTCTTGTGGCGTTTTCCCTTTTTCGATGTCATGCCATTTCCATAGACTTTTGCTTTTTTTTCCACCCTCCTCCCTCATCATTGATCTGATGCATGTCCCCCGATTCTGTCTATAGACTCAACGGGGGTTCCAGGCTGGAGGACTTTTGATATCCTTTGTCACGTCGTTCTGGATTATCGACATGAGAAAAGACCGAGTTTTTTCTACCTTCTACAATTTGGATGGTCGTTGATTTCGACCCTTTCTTACCGTTTTAGACTGGATTCCTATTTCCCCCTTCATCTCATGTGCCATGACATCGAAGAAGCTTTTGTTTTTACCTTCCGCATGCAGTTATATCCCCAAGATTTCAAATACCATTCCATGCAATTTTCGATCACGTCAAATCAGAAGCTCTCGTAGATTAATTCTGTAATTTTCGCTTTGGAGAAGGTTCTCATTCCAGGTTTTCACAAGGTTCAAGTGGCCCAGGTAAATCTGGTTGTTTTCCATCTTGCACTATCATTGACGACATGGTGATGTATCTCCTCCGCAATATCATTGGAGCTTCAATGGGCAGAACTGTGGTTCCTCGTATCTAATTTATATACGAAGCAAGATCTTCCTTCAAAAGAATAATAATTCTGAACAGCGATTCAATAATCAAATTAGCTTTCCATATGTTGTACTCATGAAAACATCATACTACCTACCTAACCTAGGTACTACCTAAATACCTAAACCTAAGATATCATGATATCAAACCCAAATCCCCAAATCAACACCCACCCCAGACCCAATTGTCTCGGAAAACCCAGGACATCATTCCCAAAAGCTGACCGAGAAAAAAAAAAAACTTCCCACACCTAACCAAATCAAGCATAGCCAAGATCAAACAGGGATGTCTCTACCGGAGTGGCAAACGGACATCCCGCGGACAGCGGGAGCGCGGCTTGACTCGGGTACACACTGGTAACAAAGAACTAGCGAGACATCCTTATGCATAAGGAGCTTCTAGAAGGGTGGGTATGTATGTCTTGTTCCGGGACGGGGGATCGGAACCGGACCTGTTTCGGGTTGTTTGTAGGGTTGGTCGACACGTGGGGTTTTGGGGTTTTGGGGTTCTGCTAGTGCAGGAGAGGACCGAGTTGGATTCTTGATCCTGGTACGGAGTATGGAGTGAGTTGTGGGTGGAGGTTGGGATGGGGTT
Source organism: Penicillium crystallinum (assembly GCA_027569675.1). Classification (NCBI taxonomy): domain Eukaryota; kingdom Fungi; phylum Ascomycota; class Eurotiomycetes; order Eurotiales; family Aspergillaceae; genus Penicillium; species Penicillium crystallinum. Next base: position 72,133 of record JAPDKR010000014.1, on the reverse strand, counting down.
CTTTCGATATTTACAAGTGAGAAAGTGCAGTAAGAACTTTGAGGGGTATAGTCTCTTGTTTCAAGGCTAGGTATATGTTTATGGATAGTACGGAGTAGGTGTTAGGTCTTGCTTTTGAGATTGGCAAATTTGAAAGATATTTTAGTTATATTGGGTCATTATCGTAATCACCATGTCAAGATAGGGCATAGATCTAATTCGATACGAGAAGATAGTTGCAGGGATTAGTCGGATATCATGATCTTGAACATCAGTATGCGATCTGTTGCTTAACTCCAAACTGATCATCACCTGCAACCAGGGAAGCCCGACCCATATAGCTTAGTATAGTATCGCCTGTTGTAAAACAACCCTGGGCTGCATACACAATGGTAGATTAGGATTATCCCGAGCTTCAGACCTACCCAAGCGTTTCGAATTCTGGGCCTGTTAATGTATGCGGGCTGTCTTTATTTTGGGTGCGCTGAGAAACACATCCACATCAAGGTTGATTCCCATTGATATAGGCCTTTTCGATGACGGCCGAAATGGTATTCGAATATGTCCATAGCATTGAAAATTGCAGACCCTTGACTCTAGGCCCACGGAAGAACAGCTGAGATGTCTGCAAGAGGGATTCCAGCCTCATACCTCAGAACGGTAATGAGTCGACCAACTCAAGGTTCAACAAACACGATGTTCAGGACATTGAGTTTCTTCAAGGAAGCCTGACCAACTTATAGGCTTGCCCACTGAGAGTTTGACCCCATTGAATGGTGCATCTGCTAGAAGTAGATCATTGTCAGCATCCATTGCAGCATTTGGTGCCATAATAGACTTGTGTACAGTATGCCATGTGAATTCACAATAGCATTGTTCTTTCCCGATCAGTATCCACATAGATCTCAACATTCCCAAGAGTATTGGGGTGTCAGGTAATAGGAAACGCTTTAAAAAAGACGTTCATCATGGAAAACACAGTTTCGAATGTAACACTGCAATGCGTAGAAGCACAAAATGGGGGTGTAACTCACGGTCGCAACATCACTGAGCCGTTCGACTATACGGAGTGCTCCATTCCTAGATAGGGGTATCCATTGTAACAAAAATTGCGAGGCTGTCAATTTCATCCCAAGGCATGGAGCAGATGTGGTTTGTAGTTCGAGGCTCAAAAACAGAGCAAGGGGCGATAGATCAACGCTAAGCCTCCTTGGCTAATTGTACAATCCAAAAGGTCTTGGCAGCAAGCGTCCGCGGAAGTGCAGCTTCATCATGACCAGGGCTTAGCCAGCATGCAGTCACACCCCGACGCTGTACACCATCACCTTGATAGTGGTCATCCGCAACATCCAACCGAGGATAAGAGTAGACGAGAGATGTGACTCGAATGACGCCTACTAGACATCAAGCCTTTGGATCTGGACTGTGTTGCACCGAGCCCTGGTTCGCTGCAGCGCGAGAACTAAGCCTTTAGCAACCGCGGAATACTCGAGATGCAGTGGTAGTCAGCAAGGCGGTCCCCGACTTGGATTCTCGTGTACGGGGATGACGGCACAAGAATGCAGGACGGGGCTGGGCACAGGCTGAGAAATTCCAAATGGTTCTCAGGAGGAGAGAGGAGGTATCTTATGGGAAGCGATGGGCTTGACTGTGATGATCGGTGGATCATCGGTCTTGGCTCAGACGGGTGATAAAGTCGGTGAGCGGAGTACTACGTACGGAATACTTCCTAGTGCTCCTTTAAAGTCTATGAGGTACCTATGTACTCTGTACGAAGAGGTAGTACTCCTCGGTATAGTACATAATAGTAATGCAAGGGACACGGGCCTTGAATGAGATCAGGTGACATCGTGTAATTCTTCTTAGGTAATGGATTTGTCCCCGCATGACCTGGGAAACGGGGAAAGAGGCTTTGTCCTTCCGTCAAGTTGTTAGGTAAAGAGAACTCCGGGGTAATCGGCTGACCTGTCAATTCCTGGAGTGGGTATGTCCTCTATCCTGGGTACGGAGTATGGTCTGCTACCTAGGTACTTATATGGGGAGGCGTGAGGGAACTGTTTCCCCCAATTGGAGGTTATGTCATAACAAGGAACAGGTGCGTGCACTGCGACATGTACGAAGTCCCTATAGAGTTGATGGGGAGATGGATCCCTAAATATGATCTTCGTGTGTCTCCAAACATCTGACGCCCAAACGCGGCGAGTGACGCCATATTTCCGCATGCAGAGAAAAAGCAAATGGGGCTGCAGGGGTAGCTTGGGGAACTAATACGAACTTAATCAGGGTGATTTCGATAGGGCAAGTCTGATCTCATTTGAAATTGACGTTGAGGATGCATCGCCCACGTAGGTCAATGTTGAGTCTATGTTGTACCTATAGGTATGTCCGGAGTAGAGCATTGAGGGAAGGAAAGGCATTGGACCGCCACCGTAATCAATCAGTTCATTATTTTTGGAATAAAAAGTTCGCCCCATGTGGCCACCCATGCTTTTTGGGACTCAGGACATTCTCTGGACTTCGGACTCTGTTACAAAAACCAAGTCTCTTGCAAGCCACTGAACGTCCCAGCTTGGACTTGAGAAAGCCATCTCAACCCGTTGCAACTGCGGTCCGTTTTTCGTGACTAACAGCTTCCCTAATTTTCTCTCCCCGCTCCGAGCCCTAAACCTCTTGCCCTGAACTCGGGTTGACCACTTTTTTTTCATTGACCAGGAGTTTTCCTTTTTTTTCTCTCTCTTTTTTTCTGTGGAATCCGGGGAAGCAGATTTTACAATTTTTCTGATTAATTTCGGGGGAACTTTTTTTTCTTTCTCGTTCCACTTACTCCAAGGTACCCTACTAGTCAACATACGATTGGGGCCCTTTATAGAGGGCCACTCCTCTCACCATGGCCTCCGTTACTCCTGCTCCTCAACCCAAGCCGACTTTCCCTCGACTGTCGACCATCCCCTGTGGTGATCATTTCCACTCTCGCGAGTCATCCCCCTCACCCTGCAGCACCCCCGACGGGTCTAGATCGAGCAGCCAGCGTCGCCCATCATTCGGCTCCATCAAAGAAGATACCGAGGACGGTACGTACAAGGTGTGAATGGAGGGAAGTTGACGTGCTCATCGTCGGTATAGGAATCGCGCAATCGTTCGTGGACACCCACGAAGCCCCATCACCCCAAGAGCAGCAAGATCAAGGACCGCGGAAGACAGAGCTCCTGGCCCAGATGCAACAGACCTCCCCGGATTTCTGCTGCCCCTGTGGTGGATTTTTGGGTTGGAAGCAGATTCGATTGGGCGGAAAGAGTTTGAGCCGCAGCTACAGCGATCTCCGTGGGCTCGGAAGCCTGCAAACGAAGGGCTGGGCATGGGAGGCTCAGGAGCCGGAACCCAAGAAGGAGCTCCTTCCAGTCACGGCCCCCGTGGAGGTCCTGCAGACTCCGCCCGGCACATCGCTGTTGGAGAAGCTTCCCCCAGAGGTTCTGGGTAAGAACGCACACCCGCTGCTGAGGATGACACCGTTAACCTGTGGATAGACCAAATCATCTCCAACCTCGCACTGGATCTCCCACCCAATGGCTACACTCCTCGAAACGTGGACCTGGTCTCATGCCTGCTCACATCCCACACCTTGCACGCTGCTACTTTGGGTGTTCTGTACCGGAACATGACTTTCCCTCACTCCATCATCTTCTCCAAGGCACTCAATCATATGTCACAGTACCCGGCCCTGGGTACATTGGTGCGCCGGTTGGACTTCTCGCACTTCACCTCCGTGGGGCTGGGTCGTACGAAGCAGATGAACGCTGAAATCCAAAATTTGACTTCCAAGACCCTCTTGCAGTGTCTGGAGCTTTTGCCCAACCTGAAGGAGTGCTTGTTGCAGGAACACTTGGAAGGCGACATTAGTGTGGAGGTGATCCGGAAGTTGTTGTTGGGAATGCCCAACTTGCGTGCCGTGGATTTCTGCGGTTGCTCAACTCAGGCATTCTCGGGGGTTTTCCAAGAGGCCCTGGTGGGGGGCCCTGCGCTGCCCATGACCTTGCCCAACCTCAAACGTCTCTCCTTCCACGAATGCAGCACTATCCCTGCCCCTATGTTCGACTACCTCCTCCCGCGATTGGTCAACCTGACGCACCTCGACCTGACCCACACCCAGGTCAACGACTCGGCCCTGGTCGCTATCCCCGAGACCGCTCGCATCTCGCACCTGAGTCTATCCCGATGCACCCGTCTCCGCCCATCGGCTCTCGTGGAGTTCCTCACTTCGCACCCCGCCGTCAACGAGTCTCTCGTTTATCTGAACCTCTTGACCGACCCGACGCGCTTCCGACTCCTGGAGGAGACTGATGTATCGGCTTTACTGCCCAACCTCCCTGATACCCTCCGCTCGCTCAACCTGGGCGGAGCCAAGGTCACCTCAGACCATGTGCCGCATCTGGTGCCTCTGACCAAGCACCTGGAAGAGCTGGGCCTCAGTTCTGCTGATCTCTCCGTCACCGATGTGAACTCTTTCTTTGCCCGGTACCGCAACCCCGCCACAGGGGTCGAGATCGATGCTCCCAGCACTCTCTGTTACCTCGACCTGGCCAAGGTGCCGCAGATGACCATCGGAGCCATCTTCAACACCAGCACTTGTCTCCTGCTCTCGAACCAAAGCTACCCTCTCCAGGTGGTCGAGTTCAGCGACAAGATTATCAACCCGCTGCGCGAGCGAGCCAAGACCCAGCGTGTCTCTGTCGGCTGGACAGTGCGCGACCTTGGCCGTCGTGGCTGGTATGTCCGTGACCCCGCTTCCATGCCCCATGAGCCTCTCGACGATGGTGCTCGCTACTGGAAGATGGGCGCACGGTGGTGGGGTATGCGCAAGATCCCCATGGCGGTCGGCGACGTCGGCGGTCTCTACGGCCACTACATGTTCAAAAAATGATCTGCTTGAGCGTTCTGTTCTCCAAAAGCATGCTCGCTGGATCTGTTGATCACTTTTGCTGATACCCTTGATTTGATATTCTTTCTCATTTACACGGTTTGCATTTCATTGGAAGGGGTTTTGCTGTTTTTTTTCATGCTATCATCTATTGCTTTACATTCTGCGTTTTTGTCCCCCGCTTTTTTCTGCTTTTTTCGACGATCATGAATGATGATATCCGGTCTATGCATGGCGGCGCGCAACGTGGTTTACGAATTTCGGCATTTTGGCTCCTGGCTTTCGGGTTCGTGCTGTCAGTCGCGTTTTGTCTTTTGGTTTTGCATAGCATCTGGGTTGTAATCCTTCAGCGGTGTCTGTTTTCATAATACTGGCTTCATCTGGCGTCGCTGTATCTACCTGGATTTTACTACTCTGCTCATCAAGAATTATATTTTACATCTATTGGTCCCCGTCTTGTAGACTACTTCGTACTGTGCTACTCCAGGGTTATATGCAAGATGCAGCCCGGATTATGCCTCTCTAGGTGGACAGTGTTTTGAGCCTTCCTAAATAGACAAGTCTCAGGTCCTGCGCTCTTGCTCCTTCCCAACGACGTCCCACGTTCGCTCTTTCCTCTCGCTCCTCCATTCTTTTTCTTTGTCTCTCCCGCTCTTCATCTCTTCATCTTTTTTCACCTCTGTTTCCCCCTCATCGCCAAACCATCCATCATCATTGCTCTCCCAATCGACAGTCCAGCCCGTAAGGTTTATCCTTGATACCAAACACATCAACTCTAACCTAACCCATTCCACGAAGAGAATCTCCCGAGTGCCCTCGAGACACTGAGAAAACAGTCCGGGAACAGATCACTCCAAGAACTCTTACTTGAGACACTCCTATCTATCGTTCACTTCCACATGCTGAAGGGACACGAGCCGGGCCCATCACCCCTGAACCTACAGTCAGGTTCCCGGGGGACTTATCTAGGATTATGCAACAATCCTGCCAGGGCTCGCCTTCATGGGCGTCACGAAGGTACCTTTTGGTACGGCACGCTGAACAGCTGCCTTAATTTCGTGGCTTTGTTGCGTCCTGGGAAGTTCTTACATTCTAACGGAATAGTGATCGAATGCGAAGCCATTCTGGGTGAGTTGGATTATGTGTATGGTGGTTGCAAGGACTAACTGGGTGAAGGTAAATGTCGTGATGAGCAGAATAGCGTGAACAAAACCTTCAACGGTGCCTAAGTCCTCGTAACGGATAATGCGCTGTTCAGGTGCTTTCGCTTGGCTAGTGATCAATTGGTAGGTCATGGTCAGAGATGACAATACTCTGTTCTAACGATCTCCACAGACGTACGAGATGGCATGGGGAGGAGGCGACTACAGAGCTCTCATTGTGTTCCTGGCTTCCATCTTTGAGGAAGCGTTTCTCCTTCCAGGTGGCAAGTCGACAGATAGGATGCCGGGCAAAGATTCTAGTCTGTCTCCTTCAGAGCTAGCAGGCAAACATATATTTCTTTGCCATGCCTCAGCGCCCAATGACAAGCATGGAGCCAGTTACTAAAGCACTCACAGGCCCATGCGATCGTATCCATTCCCACAGCAACCAGGAGCTCCGCCAGGTTTACAAACGCGCACTCGACATGTCTGTACGGGTCGGGGCGAGGGTGTTGATGGATGTGATCACTAAACTGCCGGTCCAGATGGGCCGCAAGGAAGAGCGAAACACTATCAACCAGATCCACTCTGTGATCACTACAGCTATATCCCTTTATTCGGATGCAATTTCCGTCGGAGAGTGGCATACATCTCATAGTGAAAGTCCCAAGGCTCTAGTGCGGTTGTTCGAGACCAAATTAAGGGAGTCGTTGAAGGTTTTCGGGTTCGAAGATTACACTGGTGACACTGCTGTGCTCAAGGCGGCCATTCGGAAAGCGACCCTGGAAGAATTCACGCTCATGCTCTATGAGGTGTTCGAGAAAGCGATCCAAAAGACCTTAAAGAAGGTGTTCAAGGAGGGATAGGAGGGATAGGATACATTTGCCATTCATGGACTGTTCATTGTCTGTGCAATTTGAACTCGTATGTCATGAAGATTTGGTCACAGTTGTGCCCGGTGGATGAACTGTGCTCTGATTGCTTAGTGTGGTTGAATGAAATGATCGATGTCGTTTGCTTTATGAATTATGGCTTTATTGCTTTTGATAATCTACTGAGTAGCCTTGATAATTATTCTCTCAAGCAGTAAATAGGTCATCACATACATATTTCGACAATCTTTGAATAGTCACTGATTTCTACAGATAAATTGGTAAAACATTAACCCTGCTATTGATGTGAAGGGACATCAAACATTTTTACAAGGCCTATGGGACTTATAGGAATACTATGTACGACAATCTTACTCTACTACAGACACAAACACTGCTTTCTTGCCAGAGATAGGAAACCTATAGGATTTATAGGATCGGAACTACAATATTAAAACATGATGTACGTATGTATCATTATGAGAGCAACGTCCGACCATACAGCCTCTCTCTGGAGGGATCTGGTGCTAGATCTTTTGCAAGAATACTTTGGAGTTTCATTGCAGCAAACCCTTTAAGCAGCAAGTACTCACATCCTCCTCTTCCCGCATGTTACACATGGAGAGATGGCACAAGCACTAAGTAAAAGCTTGAGCCATCCGCAGATCAAATACCAAATGATAAATTGTTGATACTGAAGATATTTGTTTGTTGTATCACAAGACACAGTATGCATGGCTTGTGGTATAGGGTCTGATCCTCCCGAGCCGAGAGGCTATCGATCTCTTGACTACTAGATATGGTTATCTGGAGAGTCTGGGCGTGTCCAAGTTGAGTCTCATTCGTTAGGGACATTGACTGTTCGACGCATTTCAGCGGAATCAATGGCAGAGATCTTTTGTTTGAGCCCAGGAGTGACACAGTGAGTAGGTGAGTTTTCAATTCTGCGATATCATTGCAACTTCAATCATCTTGTAGACAAGCAATAGGTCATGCGAACAATGTTTAATAGTTCACTCCCCGGAGACATTCGATTATAAATATCACCATGCTAACCTCTTCCAAGAACCCATTCTATTCACTTAAGTCTCATCCTCTTAATAGCAACATTCCTCCAAACACTTAAAGATCTATATAAATCCCTCACAACAATGGTTGACGCCGCCTTCCGCATCCCAGGAAAGAACGAACTCTACATCTTCTCCGGCCGCCACTATGGCCGAATGAGAATCACCAACGGCCATCCAGAGAACGGCCTCTTAGCAGGCCCAAACCTCCTAACAAAGGGCTGGAACACCCTCCAAAAAGTCGGTTTCGGCACAACAGACACCGTCGTCCCAGTCCCAGAACACGCGAACCAATTCTACATCTTCTTCGGCGGCCGCTACATCAGGATCAAGCTCGAAAACTACGACGACAGCTTCATCACCGAAGGTTCTCGCACCATCGCCTCGGGCTGGAAATGCCTCGCTCAGGCGGGCTTTGACACCGTCGATGCAGCAGTGCGTGTCCCAGGCACCAAGGGCGAGATGTATTTCTTCCGAGGCTTGTACTATGTCCGCGTGGATAATCCCACGGACACGATGATGGACAAGGTTTACCCCATTGCGGAGGGGTGGCCGAGTCTTGTGCAGGCTGGGTTTGATTGCGTTGATGCTATTGTGCCGAATCCGGCGGGACAGGATCTTTATTATGTTTTCCGGGGGGATCAGTTTGCGGTTATTAAGATTGACACGTCGCGGAGGGATACGCTTGTCATGGCTCCGAAGCCGATTAGTTCGGCGTGGAAGGGGTTGGATGGGTGGGTTTAGTTGGCCTGGGGGGTTCTGATGATACAGGTGGTGCTCTGGGTTAGTGCAAGGGAAGTCTCCTTTGTCACACGATTTATTTGAGGGCCATCTTCTGTATCGTTATTGATAATCTGGCTGGGTTATTAGTTCTTTGACATTGGGATTATGCTTATTTTATTGCTAGGGATGACAGACACGCTCACGGATTGATGGTATTCAAGTAGCTCTCAATGAATATTAGGTATTAAGTGAATTTCAAGCTTTATCAATCTTCAAGTCGTGTAGGATACACATGCGAGACTGTTGCCAGTCACTTAATAAATCCTTGTGTTTAGATATCTGATAATGTATTTCAAACACTATCTATCTCCCTAGAAGATCCTAGCTGCTCGTGTTCTCATCATTGTACCTGTGTTGTTCGAGTAGAACAAGCCATTAACGGAGGACCAACTGCTTCACCAGTATTCTTTTCCTTGGATCAGATCAATATATCTAGTGCATTACCCAAGTAAGAGATATGATTTAAAGATAATCTCATGTCTAAAGCTCATAACCCCAATCATCATGGCTATCCAGCTTCGTCCAACTTAGGGCTTGGCTCCCAGGTGACGCTTGGCATTCGTCATGTGATGAGTAGCTGAAGAGCCGCATCTCTCATTGTTAGTTTCATCTCTACACGCTCCGCCTATCACAAAGGTCTCGGACCTTCCTTGCTTACCTCCGCCCTTGGGGAATTGCTCATCCCGATGGGTGGATTCGTTGTCGCCATTCAAGACAGTGAAAGCTGTCAAGACACGCGACGATGGCACCTCCGAGCGGAGCGGCCTCTCACAAGAAGAAAGATGGGACCCTAGCTGTTTCCACAGATGAGAAGTCAGTTATATGGACTCCTGCTGTTGCAGGGGCAGGGAGTATCATCACAATTCCAGTGATCAACATCACTAGTACGCAGTTCGCTCCACCGTTGTTTATTCATCTCATTGCTAACTTTTGCGATCTACCAGATCTACAACAGACCCCGGCCTCGAATCCGAAAGTGATGCTCAAGATCTTCGCCCAAGCTCCCGATGCTCCCCCGAATACCACGCCCGACCAGTATGTCTTCCTCTTCACGGCTGGGGCAGATGCCCGCGCGCAGGCCGATGTCATCAAAGATACACTGAGTGCTCGGGTCAATGCAGCGAAAGCGGGCACACCCGCCCAGACACCGGGGCCAAGCGCGGGAGGCGAGGGTCTGTCAGCAGCAATGGCGATTGCAAATGCTGTCACATCCGCTGCGACATCGAAGAATCCCCTTGATGACGAGAATAAGCTTCGGGCTGACACGGAGCTGCAGCAGTCGTTGCTAAGATCCGATGCGAATCTCCAGCGGATGTTCTTTGAGGGACTCCATACAAAACCTGAGGCATTGTCATCTGGCTCGTTTGTGTCGCAATTCTGGTCGACGCGACTGCACTTACTGCGAGCCCATGCAATCGAACAGGGCCAAATGCGCGGCTCATACAATGTGCTATCCACGCTCAAGCCTCGAGTCGAGGATAATGTCACCCGCTTGAATATCAGCAAAGAGCAGATTCAGCTCATTTTTACGCAACATCCACTGGTGAAACGTGTCTACGACGAGAATGTGCCCAAACTCAGCGAGCAGCAATTCTGGTCTCGGTTCTTCCAGAGTCGGCTGTTTAAGAAGTTACGCGGAGAGCGAATTACAGAAGCGGATGCAACTGATGCTATACTGGACAAATATCTCGGGGCGGACGAGGCTGCTAAAGCGGATCGCGAAACGCATATTCATCACTTTTTGGATCTGGCTGGTAATGAGGTAAACCACAGCCAGCGTCGTGGAAACCGACCCGATCTGGATATGAGACCGTCTGGCGTGGACAAAGTGCCCATTATTAGGACCTTGAACAGCCTGAGCGAGAAAATCATGGCCAATGTGGCCCCGGCTGACGGTGATGCGAATGCTCCTGCCGGTATAAATGAAGAGGCATGGGAAAAGCTCCAACTGCAGGATCTTCGTGCAGAGGAAGAGCAAAGCCGTATCACATTGAACATTCGTGATCAGAGTCGGTTCTTCTCCCATGGCCAAGAAGATGATCAAGCAAATAAATTTGCCAAGCAAGATCCGGAGCAACTTCTCCAAGTCCTCCGTGCGGAGATTAACCAGAATCTTCCATCGCAGGGCAATACTCAGCTAGGCAAGTTGGTAGACCCCGGCGACGATGAAGACGAGGAGATGGAGGATGCCCCTGCCAGCCGTCGGCCCGTCGGATCATCTGCCGCTCTACAAGATGCATTCACTCAAATTCTCGAAGCATTGCGCGAGCGTCGCGCGCACATGAACGAGGGAGCGACATCAGAGACCTATGGGCTGTCCACCGCACTTTACGACCGGTTGACCTTGACACACGCTACTACGACGGAATTCCTGCACCAATTCTGGCAAGCGTTCCTCTCAGGCAATCCCGACCGCGCCGGAGAAGTCGCGTCTCTGGCAGAGTCTCTTCGACGAGCAGTGGAGCGTATCAAGGCTGTTGCTAGCGATGCAGAAGCCGAGAGGCAAGTGGAAGTTGATCGGCTAAAGAGGCATGCTCGTGAGATGTACGAGAGCACTGGGCGAAAATTACGTGTCAATTTAGAAGGCGTGCAGGGAGGCCAGAAGGTTGTACATCAGCTTCTGGGTCCTACACTCCAGGCACTGGAGGTTGCATCGACTCGATACCAGAAAGAATTGGCGGAACAAAATAAAGAAGCCGCTATGGCTGTTTAAGAGATGAGGAGATAAAGCGATCCGTTGTTATTGGACTATGTATAATATGATACCTCACAAGACAATCTTATTCGCACCGCACTCAATTATATCCTTAAGCATGGTAGATCATATAAAAGCGGCACGCATTGTAGCCAAGTCGGCATGCCGAGCTTCCCCGGACTTCGGCAATCCACTTAGTGCCATCTGTCCCCTCTCAACTGCATCTCTTGAACAGCTCCGATGGTCCCCAGCCCAGAATAATAACCTCCAAGTAAACACAAAATTCAAGGAGCAAGATGCTCACTTCCGGTTTCACTAATGCGCCCCTCACAAAATCCCTCCTCATCTACACGATCGCCTCGTCAATCGCCCTCTCACTCTTCGACATCAAACACCTGGCCGTGATCCATGTATCACCGCATATCTGGCCCTATGCCCAGTTCTGGCGCACCCTAGTATGGCAAGTCGGCTTCACCAACTCAACCGAAGCCCTCTTCGCCGCGATGCTCGTCTACCACCTCCGGGTCGTCGAGCGCGCCTGGGGAAAGCGGAAGACGGCGGTACGTATCTATCTTTCTATCCCGCGCCAGATATACAAAACACACAGCCCAAAAGAGAACATCTCGACATACACCGAATATCGAACATCGAACATCGAACATAAATTACTGACACACCACACTCCAGACCTTCCTCCTAACCACACTCCCCTACACAACCCTCCTCCCACCACTCCTCCTCGCCCTCATTATCCGCCCTCTATCCCTCTCCCACCTCAACTACCTTCCCTCAGGCCCAACATCCACCATCTTCGCCCTCCTGGCCCAATACCACGCCACGATCCCTCATACATACCGCTTCCGCCTCGGGACAACATCCTCAGAACCCGAATCCGAAACCCACAAAAACCTCACCCTCCTCCTCTCCGATAAATCAACTACCTACTTCGTCGCTGCCCAGCTCGCCCTCTCCCAGTTCCCCGCTATGCTCCTCCCGTCGATAGTCGGTTGGATCGTTGGTGTAGCGTGGCGCGCGGAGCTGCTACCGGGTCTATCGCCGGCTAGTACTGGGTTCCGAGTTCCGGCGTGGATGGTCGGGGAGCAGGAGCGGCCGGGGGCGGTGGAGGGGGAGAGGGAGGGGTATGAGGATTTGCGGAGGAGGTTGGAGGGGGAGGTTGCGTCGGCGTCGGCGTCGGGGTTGGAGGGGTCTGGGGCTCAGGCTCAGAGACGGGGGAATGGTGAGAGTGGGTTTGTGGAGCGGTTGAGAGGGGCTTGGTAGAGATTACTTGTTTTGAGGTATGGCTGGGATATTTCTGTATGGTGTAGATGTACTGGATAATTGAGATTGATCTTGGTGTTATTGATGAGTGCTATGGAATTGGAGGAAGATATCGAAGTATGTCTTCTTTGAGTAACGGAGGCTAGGATGTGAAGAAGGCTGTTCTTGTTCATGGTTCATGGGGAGGGAGAGTAAGTGGCCGACTCCTGGACTAGAAGGTTCTTGTATATGCCCTACGGATATGGATATGCACTGGCCAAAGGACATAGTTCGGTGATCTCCTACCTACAGATGATCTAGAAACGCTTTGGCTTTGTTTTTATATCCGCTCTGTGATATTCACTCAAATCCGACAGATATGAATATAGTCTAGAATACCAGCTAGTAAAGCCATATCTCCGAGTATGTGCCAGCCAGAATCCCACATAAAACGCCCATGTCACCGTCTATAGCCCTTAGATGGGGAAGCACATTACCGCCCATTCCGACTCCGCCTCATATTCTCTTTGCACTCGTTACAATACCATTTGACTAAGAGAGAGTGTTAGCGATCTTCCGATCAATAAGGAAAAGAGCATTCTTACCATTCTTTCCAGGTGGTTTTGTCAAGCCCACACATGACAGATGGAACCATTCGCGCGGACAAGCATCATTATCGCAAGCAACCATCTCGCCGAAACTGATTTCATTGCAGTAGCAGTACCGCGGCTCACCCTCCTCGTCTTCGTCATCGCCCTCATGGAGCGACTCGTCATCAGAGGGTATTGCAGGCTGTGGAATGGGTTTCTTCTGGTTTCGTTTCGTAGAGGACGGGTCTTGGCTTCGCGTGGGGCGTGCACGTTGACCGGGTTCTGCATATGCAGGGAGTACAGGTGTTGACGTCTTGGAATTGCGTCCCTTGGTAGTCTCCGCCTCGACGGATCCAGACTTGCCATCCAGCTCTTCGCGCTTGGAACCAGCCGTAGCGGATGCTCTAGTGTGGTCGCCTTCATAGTCGCGATGTGAATCTCCATGGGCCAGTTCGTTTTTAACGGGTCCATCCCGGGGTATAGATCTGGAATCGGTAACTTTATCTGTGTGGGGCATATGGTTAATGAATAGATCCGGGAGAGGTGGTTGAAGCGGCATACTGTTGTTGGCGCGGTTAGAAGCTGACGATGAAGGTCGCGCACGCGCATTGCTTGTGACTCCAGCATTCTGTTGAGCTCGTGAAGATTGTGGCCTTGATACATTGGGTCCTGGGCTGGCAGCGCCCCGCGGGGCATTAAAGGTTCCGACCAAAGGCGACGGGGCCAAAACAGGCGATGCGGCATTGGAGGTATTGGCCCTGGAAACATGTTAGCTGGATGCAATGATAAGCGCATTCAAATGGAACGTACTTCTTGCGTGCAGCAGCGGTTGCATTAGGAGCGCGGGAGCGTTTCTTTTCCACGGGGTCTTTGTTCCCAGCTCTCTGGCTTCCGGCACCGCTGGCAGACCGATCCATCGGAACGCTAGTTTCAACTACTGGGCGTTCCACCTTCCGGCGCTTGGTTGCAGCGTTCGACTCAGCATTGTCTCCACCGCGAGATTTAGCATGGGTGGTCTTGCGGGCGCCCGAGCGCGTTTCTTCATAGTCCGCGTCGACCTGGCCCCGACGTTGCTTCCGCGCGAGAACAGCATCGCGCCGCGCCTCGCTGCGACTAGCAGCCTCGGCCTCTTGAAGCACATGTGTGAGATCCTGTCTTTGCGCAACAGCTTCCCGGCGCGGTCGCTCGTTGGTCGCTGCCTTCGCGGTACTTTTATTGGAATAGGCCCAGTGCGTGAGACTACCCATGCGAGCTTCTTCGCTGATCTCGCCTGCAATGTATGGGAATACCGCATCTAATCGGACAACTTGGCGATCCAATTCCTCGTTTGCGTTCGAAATGACGTGATTCTTCTCATCTGCTGTCATCATTAGGTCCGAAAGATTCTGGCGGACGCGATCAAAGACAAGGCGGCGATTTTTGCTCTCGGACGATTCGGCAGATTGGGACAGCTCCTGGCGCAAGATGACTTTCGTCAGTAGAATTCAAAAAAACCAACGATGTAAAACTCACGTTGGGCAAAGCATCCTCCCGAATAACTCCCCCGACTATAGGCGCCGGGTGGGAAGGGTGAGGGACGGGCTCTGACTGCGAGGAGAACTGGAGAAGCTGGAGCAAATTTTCCTCAAGAGCCCACGCCTTCGCGTCAACTTCCTTCAATAAAGAGTTATGGCGACGGAACTCGCGAGGAAGCGCAGTTATAGCATCGGTAAAATGTGTGAGTGCCGGGTAGAAGCCGTGAGGAACAGGGGGCGTGGAAGGAATTTCAGCCGTTGAACCTCGGCCGAACGCGAAGGATGACCGTCCGATCGTTTTAGAGGTACGAGACGGGTTTGTACGTGTTTGACGGGCAGATTGACGAACTCCCTGGCCAGGGGGATTAACCCCTGCCGCTGAGACGGCGGACATGGCGAAGTGTAGAGTCGTGACTGAGAGCTGCACTGTTCGAGGAGGGTTGAGGTGATTCTAACGCAGGGTGAGGGGTAAAGAGTAAGACTCGAAGAATCAATGGCATTCAGAGATAGCCTGAGATCGTGTACAATCGGCAGCACCTCGCGTACCTACAGGAGAGCATCGACGCAGGAGAAACAGCTGCTGGGAAGTTTGAGTGCGGAGAAGAGCAATCGGATCAGGTGAGATTGCTGCCTGTGGCATCTCAGGCATTAATTGCTGAATCATCCGCGCACGCGGGTGACGTCATATCAGGAACAGGTATGGATGCGCTCAATCAGCGCAAGCTACACTGAGTATCAAAAATTGGCTCTAGGAGTTGGAAAACTGATATACTGGGAATAGCATGAATGTAGGTCTATAAATGGCAAAGATTCTTTGTATTTTACATATAGCACGGATTCTAGGTATAGACGGGGACCTGAATAGGGACATCCAGAAGACTGTCCTAGCATAGGACCATGAACCCAGGACGCGTTGATAGCACACAAAGGAAATCAGTACAATAAAGAGGTGGTACAAAAGGAATTAGACGCTAGCTTCTAGGAAGACCAATGGATATGGGACACTCGACGCAAGTGTCGGTACGAGACCACAAGTATCTCATCAACAGAGGTTGAGTCAGATCATCTCGAAGGCATTTACTCGCCCTTGAGGTGATCCTGCTCAACAGAGAAAGCATCCTCCAGCAGCTCCTGCTCCTCCTTGAGGTGGACGGCCTTGAGACCGGTAGCAACGGAGGCACTGCCAGCGCGACCAGCGTACAGGACGTGGCGACGGTGGTGGTGTTCAGTGGCGTTAAGCAGGGTCTCGATACGGGGCTGGGCGTAAGACCAGGCACCGGCGTTCAGAGGCTCCTCCTGGCACCAAACGATGTTCTTAGCGTTGGGGTAGCTATCGAGGTTCTCCTTCAGCTGAGCCCAAGGGAAGGGGTGCAGCTGCTCAACACGAGTGATCGCAGTGTTGCGGATACCGTTGGCCTCGCGGTGCTTGATCAGAGCAGCGTAAACCTGTCCAGAGCACAGGATGACACGCTCAATCTTCTCAGGAGCGTCGATGGTAGTGCCGTGGCCCTGTTCAGGGATGATAGGCTGGAAGTGGGAGTCGCCGGAAAGCTCCTCGATATCAGAGCGGGCAAGGGGGTGACGCAGCAGGGCCTTGGAGAAGAAGATAACCAGAGGCTTGCGGAACTGGCGGTGGATCTGGCGACGGAGGACGTGGAACAGGTTGGCAGGAGTAGTCATGTTGACAATCTGCATGTTGGAGTCCTGGTGCTGGCGATCCAACTTGGCAGCCGAGGGGTACAGGCGGGGCTCCTCGTTGCAAAGCTGGAGCCAACGCTCCATACGGCCGGAAGAGTGCTCAGGACCCTGGCCGTCATAACCGTGAGGCAGAGAGACAACCAGACCGGAACGCTGCAGCCACTTGGATTCACCGGAGGCGATGAACTGATCAATGATACATTGGGCGTTGTTGGCGAAATCACCGAACTGGGCCTCCCACATGACAAGAGCGTTGGGGGAGGTCAGAGAGTAACCGTACTCGAAGCCGAGACTAGATTGCATATTAGAACGTTATCTTTATAAAGAGGATTTCAGTTTGGGAAAACTTACCAGCCGAACTCGCTCAGCGAAGAGTTGGAGATGACGAAGCTGCCCTGCTTGTCACTGACGTGCTTCAGGGGAGTATAGGTACGCTCGGTCTGCTGGTCGTGCAGAACGGCGTGACGCTGAGAGAAGGTACCACGCTCAACATCCTGGCCGGAAACACGGACGTGGTAACCCTCGTCAACAAGGGAACCGAAAGCGAGAGACTCGGCAGTAGCCCAGTCAATGTTCTTTCCCTCAGAGACAGCCTTTTTACGGCCAGTCAAGATACGCTTGAGGTTGCGGTGGAGCTCGAAGCCCTCGGGAACACCAGTACCGGAAACAATGTCGGCGATATGGTTCAGAGACTTCTCACCAACGGCGGTGGGGAGGTGAGGAAGGACCTCGGTGGCCAACTCCTTGGGGGACTTGAAGTTGTTCCAGGCGGAAGTAAGCCACTCCTTGCCGGTGGGCTGGTAGTCCTTGCTGCGATCGAAGCTGTCGTTGAGCATTCCCCAAACCCACTTCTTGTGCTCATCGATGTCCTCCTTGGTGAAGGTACCCTCAGCAATCAGCTTCTCGACGTACTTGTCAAGCTGAGCCTTCTGCTCGGCAATGCGCTTGTACATGAGGGGCTGGGTGAAGGAAGGCTGATCAGTCTCGTTGTGACCCTGCTTACGGTAGCAGACCATGTCGATGACAACGTCACGCTTGAACTCGGCACGCCAGTCAGCAGCGATCTGGCAGACGTAGTTGACAGCCTCGACATCGTCAGCGTTCACGTGGAAGACGGGAGCGTCAATGGACTTGGCGATGTCAGAGCAGTAGGGGGTGGATCGGGAGTAGCGGGGATCGGTAGTGAAGCCAATCTGGTTGTTCACAACAAGGTGAATGGTACCACCGGTGGAGTAGGCAGGGAGGGAGTGGAAGCCCATGGTCTCGTAGACAACACCCTGACCAGCGAAAGCAGCGTCACCGTGCAGCAGAACACCCATGGCGGAGTCGAAGTTGGTCTCGTCGTTGTTGTAGTGCTGGATGGCACGGGTCTTTCCGAGGACGACGGGGTCCTCAGCCTCCAAGTGGGAGGGGTTGGCAACCAGGGAGAGCTGCACACGCTTGCCGGAGGGGGTAGGGCGCTCGAAGTTCATGCCCAAGTGGTACTTGACGTCACCAGAACCCTCGTCGGAAGGCTCGGCAGAGCCAGCGAACTCACTGAAGATGGACTCGTTGGGCTTGCGGACAACGTTGGACAGAACGTTGAGACGACCACGGTGAGGCATACCAATGACGATATCCTTGATACCGTAGTCAACACTACGATCAATCAGGGCCTTCATACCGGGGACAAGGGTCTCGCAACCCTCCAGACCGAAACGCTTGTCGTTGGGGAACTTGGTAGCGAGGAAAGCCTCGAAGCTGGAAGACCAGATGAGACGGTCAAGGATGCGGCGCTTGTCATCAACGGAGTAGTTGTAAGGCTGGGGGATCTCGAAACGGTCACGAATCCACTCGCAGGGCTTGCGATCGGGAATGTGAATGTACTCGACACCGTAAGAGCCACAGTAGATCTTCTCGCAGGCGTCGATGATCTCGCGCAGAGTCATCTTCTTGCGGGAGTCAGTGATGAAACGGGGCAAGATACCGGGTCCGAGGGCGAACTCCTGGTCCAAGTCACGCTCAGTGAAACCGTAGTGGTCGAGCTCAAGCTCCTTGGGCTTGTTGTAGCCAAAAGCCTCGGCCTCTCCGCGGATTCCGAGAGGGTCGATCTTGGCCTTGTGGTGACCACGGGCCTGGTAGGCGCGGACGAGCAGCTGGACCTTCAAGTGGTTGGTCACATCAGTGCCGGTGGCAAGGCCCTGGCCGGGCATGTCTGAAGGAACACCACCAGTGGGGGTAGGGACAAGGGTAGGGGGAGGAGTGAAGGCCTGGGAGATGGGCATGTTGCCATCTTCCATGTTCTTGAAGTAAGTCTGCCACGAGATGTGAACACTTGAGGGATCATTCTTCCATGCCAGGTACATCTCATCGATGTAGTTGGCACCACTACCAGTGAGGAAAGAATCATTGGGATCCTGTATAAGAAAGGGCGAAATCGCGCCGTCGCGTTAGTCGACTGCCCAATTCTCGAAAATCACTTTTCGGGGACCCGGATCGGATCGAGACCGATCATGAAGATTGTTATTGCTTACCACTCCCTCTGCGGCCGAAGCGTAGGATCGGGCACCGTTGAAAGCACGATCGACAACAGCAAGAGGCCGACGAGCGGTCATGCTGAAGCCGGAGCTTTTTGAGGCGTTGCGAGCGCTAGTAGCGAGGTGGATTGAGCGCCGGCATGTTGACGAGGTAGCACCACGCAGCATGCCGCTGTGGGTGGCCTTCAAGGCAGTATTTCTGAACATTGCGGGAATTTTGGGAAGCAAGGTCCAATAGAGATTTCGGTTTGGAATAAAGGATAAATGGAAGACGGGTAGTTCAGGAGTCTGTAGACCAAATTGGACATCAAAAAGTCAGACTTGATATATCCTATAATAGGGGCCTGATATTGCCAGGTTGTTCTGTAGGGCGCTGCCGAAAGAGCCGGAATACGGAGGAAAGGAAGAGATGGAAGTATACATACGGATTAAATCACAGATCAGGTGTCGACTAGTATTGCCGTAGCACCTGTATAGAATCGTAACTCATCAGAGAGCTCAAACGCTCTAGATGGGAAGCAAAGTGTGGGGGAGAGGAAAAGATGAAGCAAAAGAAGAGCGCAAAAGGAAGAGCTGCCGAGAAATGACGGGTCTCGCGGCAGTGAGGCTGGTGCGCTGACTCAGCCCGAGACACAGCCGATGCCGCGGACATGACGCTAAAGAACGCCCGAACGAGCCACTTTCTCCGCAGCCGGCTAAGGATTCACGGGAGTTTTCGGCCCAATCGAACTAAATCGGATTACCATTATTCATGGATCTCTTAGGCTCGGGGATGCCAAGATCGTGAGATCTGGTTGATTGGACTGGAGGTTTCGATCTGAAATTATCTGGATTTTTGTACGGTACGGTGTATATTAATATTAACATCTAAAAGCCATAAAACTGCTGGATATTCGTGAGATCGTGAAGATGCGAACTTGCCGTGCGAAAGGCAATATGCAAGGAAGGAGAGAATCACATATATCCAAACAAGTGAAAACACCATATTACAAGACATTGAGTCGCTGAGGTCCACCGGTTGGCGCTTCCTCATTCTCTGCTCGCACCGACAGAGGGGAAGCAGTGCGTGGGTGGCTATCATCATGGAGATAACCCACGGCATTTGAACCCTCATCAGGACTGAACGGTCTGGCCTCTGAGACTGGCGGGCTACCCTCCGCAGCATTGAAGCTGGTACGATGGGAGGGCGAGAGCGTGTGTGGAGGTGGACTACCTGCACTGCTGCGCAGGCTACCATTGCTCCCACCCCAAGCTCCACGACGCAGTTTCATGAGCGCGCCCAGTGACATATCGTCGTCAAGGTTGCCCATATCGACTAGCTGCGCCAGCCCGGGGCTTGCTAGGGCTGAATTGGGGTGGGTACCTCCGTGGGCCTTGACCGAAATCATCGAGTTGCGCGTGCTCCACTCGCTCCGTTCAGTGATGGGGGTTAGACTCGGCTCCTGGAATTTCCCACGGCTGCTATGGCTACGCGTGATACCCTCGACGCGTCGTGGGCCAAAGTATCCACCGTTCGTTAGCTCGGAACTGCCGCTGCCATGTGCCTGCGCATAAAAGCCGAACTCTTGACCGTAGAAGCCGTCGTCATCATTCTCGAGAGCTTCGGCGTTGGCAGCGGCAACTATTGCGTCATCGAAATATGAATCATCGTTGTCATCGTAGATCAAATTGTCATAAATCGGATCATCGAACACATCTTCAAATGCCATGGCATCCGCAGCTTGACTGACCCGGCTGTCATCAGAGACCAGACACGGCTGTGAGTCAATTGTCTGAGATGTTTGGTCCGCGCTCTCCTGTCCCTGGGATCCTTCGCTGGTGCTGAATGTACGTTCAAAACGTCCACCATAAGATGCTTCATTGGCTGCGAAGGCTAGAGCATTGTGCAGAATATCCAGGTTTTGTTCTGTGAGTACACCTCCATGTGCACGAGCAGGGCCCATATTCGGTATTGGATCACCCAGAGGACCACGCTTGACTGAAGCTGGGACACGGTAGTCACTGGCCACACTAGGCATGTGTTGCAGTCCCTGGGCCGCATTTTCCGCCACGGGACTTTCTCTATCTGGTGAGAGGTCACCACCACCTGCGGCCGGAGGGTTCACTGGTTGGGGTGCCACAGGAGCACCCACTGGTTTACGCTCATATAGATGGCTGGTCTCATCATCGAATATAGATTCATCAAAGGCCCCATCTTGATTGTCGACATCAAGATCTCCGAAATCACCATCGTCGAAATAAAGATCATCATCGTCATCAACTTGCGAAGGTTGGTTGGCAGCTGGAATATGGGGAAGGTTTGCTGCCACATTGTTGCTGACGTCAGGAGGCGGTTGCTCTAGCGATTTTTGATTGGGATCTTCCTGCGGTTTTGTGACTTCGGAAAGATGCAAGGTGGGGTAGGATTTACTCGCAGGATCTGGGGGTGCAGATGCGAGGGGGCTAGCAACAACAGGTGACAACTCTGGGACAGCCCAAGACTTAGGCTCGTTATTGATGTTGCGCATAGTAGAGAAGTCATTATAATCGTCGTCATCGGCATCGGCATTTACACCGGGAATTCGTTCTTCCAAACCGTCGATGTCATCAATCATGTCGTCGTCGAAGTCCTCATCGAAGTCATCGAAGTATCCATCTTCCATTCTGCGAGAGGCTTCCTTAGCTTTATGCTTCTCTTCCAGCATCTTCTCTTGAGCTGATGACTCCACTCCACTCATATCAAAGCTAAACCGAGAGGCATTGCTCTTGAGATGTCGCGGCAATGCCGAAGGGTTGAATGGCACATTCGGAATTGTATCTTGGTCCTGAGGGTGCTGAGGATGAGCATGGGAGATTGTTTTCGGTGGGCTCGGAGGTGCCACGGCCGCAGGCTCTAGTCGTTCCGCAGTCTCGCTATTTGCTTCTGGTAGACGAGAAGGCAGATTGCGAGCAAAAACAGGCAATGAGTTCTCATAATTGGGTTGAGATTGACCTGTTAGAAGCGAAGATTGCAGATAACCTTTATTCTCCACCTGCAAAACATTCTGATCCTCAAAATGCTCTTTGAAGACAGGAGAATGATCACTATGCCGTTTCGCCTGGTCGTTCCAGCGAGCAGCACCGGGTTGGATGGGCATTTGTGAAACACCTTGTAGATTATTAGTCCTGTCTTGTCGTAAAGTAGAGACATTTCGACGAGGACGCGGCGCCGAGAAATCATGGACAATATGGCCACGGATCCGGGGATCGTAATCATCTGGCATAGCCGGCACATTCCGGTTCTTGATTTTGACATCCTCTGCGCGGGAATTGACCAGCTGTGAAGATCGTCTGCGAGCAAGAAGGGACATCGGATTCAAGAGGTGGAGCATCGCCTTGCTCGACTTGTGGTGCGTCTGTTCGACAGACATATCACGATCTCCATTGCGTTTGACAGTCGTGCTACTATCCACCTTGGAATCCTTCTGCGGCATGAGTTGTTTATCGGCCGGCGACTCTTCCGGTGAGGTTCTGAAGCGGAAATGACTCGTCCCTGTTGCCGCAGTTGGCGATCTTTTCTGCTTGCCAAACGATCGTCGAAAAGGCGAGCTCGGTTTCGAATGTGATTCTCCTTCTCCTTGGTCGGACCGTAGCGCTAACACAGAAAGCTGGGAGTTGTTTGCCTGTGATGTAAACTGATCTTCCCCGCAATCGCCGGGGCTGGAATGTGGACGATTGTCTTTTTCCAACGCCAGGGGTGGAACCCCTAGCGTTAACGAGGAGGAGAGCGGTACGGCTGATGAAGTGATGTTCAGCTTCGAAGTATCAATCTCGAGCGGCGAGTCGGTCGAGAGGGGCTCATCGTGGGAAAGGGGACCGTCGAAGGTAGTGGTGAGTGTCGGTGCATCCGGGATCTGTGGAAGGTGAGGAGGACTGCTTATCGGGCTTCCGTTCGCGCCTTTTCCAGATGGTGAGGGCGCGGGCAAAGAAGCAGGCACCGCGGACGAACGCCGATGGTCTCGGCGCCAGTATGAAAAGACGGTGGATGGTGGCATGGCACTGATTATAGGTCCCCACGGCGCCAGTTACAGCGAGGATTAACAGGGGCTGAAATGGCCCATTGCAGTTTTGATGCACTGCGGATGGGTGACAAAGAGGGTCGGTCTAGCATACCAGAGACAACCCGTGGGGGAACGCAAAACCCACTTCTTAAGCCTCGAGCTTTGGTAATCGTACTAGACTCGATTTGACGAAAGAATGATACGATCACCGGTAAAGATATTTTTATATCAAAAGAGAACAAAAGTGGAGGTAACGCGCGGCTAAAGCTGAGGTTACACTCTGCCTCATCGCGTCACATTTTTGCCCCTACTTTGTTGTATAGATTGTTATGATGCAGTATTGTTTTTCATATGTATGCGCCAAATCCCTCGCCACAAATCGTACACACAAGCTCGCTAGGTAATCTACATGGATATCTTTTTGAAAAAAAAAAAAATGAAAAAAAGGGAATATGCGAATAAGACACGCTCAACACGACAATATGCTATGCTAAAAACAAAAAAAAAGGTGGTTAAGGTAAAACAAAATAGAGTAGAACATCAACTTAAGAACACCCTCAACGGATGCTTTGCCTCCAGCGATCGATCACATCAGTAGAGAGAGGGCCAGAGTGCTGTGCCACATTCGGAGCAGGCCTCGTACCATTCATGCCCATCATCGCTGGCGGGTACGCTGTTGGATAACCGTATTGCTGCGCGATCGGATATCCGGTGGGCATTGCATATCCCATTTGCGGGAATTGTTGTAGGGACATGCGATTCCCATAATGAGACATCGTGGTAGGTCGCTGGTTAGAAAGATCATGGAACGATGGGCGAGACAAATGTGAAGGACGCCCATGTGTGAGCGCCGCCATACTCCGACGAACGCGTGGGTTCTTCGGGGGTGTCGGTTGGGCAGCTGCTTCTTTCTGGAGTCGAGCGCGCCGCTGGGCGAGAGTCTCTTCCTCATTGTTCTCGGGAACTGGTTGGGTTTCTTTGGGCGTAATGCCAGCCCGGGTATCAATCTCAGCCATCAAATCACTTGCAAACTTGCTCTCCGAACGAGTGTGACCTTTCAATCTTTGGAGTCGTTCGGCGAGTGTTTCCACCTCTGTCTCGTCGTCGCTCTCGCTGACGGGCTCGGGGACATGCGTCGATGCATCTGTTGCATAAACCGTGGGAGGACGTGGTACAGGCCTTGGGATTGGTTCGCCCCGTAATCTGGCCCGGCGTGAGCTCAGCGGCTCGTTCTCCTCTTGTTCACGCTTCTCGATCAATCCCAATGGTCGGTCGTCATCTTCGGTGCTGGTTTTCTCAGGGTAGAGCAAAGCAAGAGGAACATCCTCGTCTTCATCGCCCCCTGCCCATGCCAGTGCAACGGGTCGTTGCCGTCGTTTATCACTCTGTTTTTGGGCCACCTCATCCATCTCTAATAAGGTACTCTGCATACCTTGGAAAGGCACGGGCACCGCCGTCCGGCGTCGGTGTTTCAATTCGTGCTTTCGCAACTCCAACTCAGCGATCAACGTATTCGGTGGTCCAACATAATCTAATTCCCCATCTTCCTCTTCCTCTCCCTCTTCATCTTCGGATTGCTCGTCACTGGCAGTATCAGTGCCATCTGACTCACTATGGCTGTGCTCATTGTGAAGTCTTTCCGACTCACGCCCGGAGTCTGATCCATGACGAACGGTGCCCGGGCCACGCTCCTCGTCAACATCGTTAGTGTTGTAGGATTGGCCCATCGTGGCTCGCGAAACACGGTTTGCTTTTTGCTCCGATAGATCCTTGGTCAAGGTCCTGCGCTTGGATTTGTTGTAAATGTAAGCGCCGACATGACCAGCATAAGGGTGGTCAGTGAAAGCTGAAACGGGTGCATTGGCAGAAGCATCCAAGATGCTGTCCAGGGTAGCAACCGCAGAATCGTGCTTGACCTCAACTTGAAGCGATGTGCTCGGCTGATCAAAAAACACGCTCGCACGTAGATGCGGTGGCACTGTTGATTTGCGCTTGTCGCTATGATTATCGCGCGAGTTTGCTTGATCAGTGTTAGGTAGCGCAGCAGACTTTCTATCCTCGGCGGCAATGGCACCTATAAGCTGTGTCCGACGCTTATCACGATCTGTATTGGTCTTGCGTGACAACTTTGGCGGTAGAGTCAACATTCGGGGAACAGGAGCAGGATAAAAGACCATATTCTCTCCTGCTTGCGGCTGTCTATAATGTTCCGGCTTGCGAGCAAGCGGCGGCTGGTCTAGGGAGACCTGGCGACCCAGTTCGGCGTGCTCCATGGGTTTGTAATGGACGCCATCGAAATCGGTGAACAGTGTTCGCGCCTGCTGATAGGTATCGTTCGATGCGACCGAGGCACGGCGATCCAATCCCCCCTCCCCGGGGATTTTTTGCGGGATATATTGGTCGTAATAATAATCATTTTGGGTATTGAAGAGAGGCTGCGAGGGCGGGAGATTAGGAAGCGCGGGGAATTCATCCACTTCTTCCCCATGTCCCTCATATGCAGGCTCCGCAACCTGCGCCAGGCGTGCTCCCGATCCGGACCGTTGGCGCGCGGGGGACATATTCGATCCATGCGGTGAGGAAATCGTCGCGGCCGGCGAGAACGCTCCCGTCCGATGAATGATCGAGTTCGACGCAGAACTGACTGAGCGTCGTTTCTGCTCTTGATCCATGCGACGAATCTCGGTCTCAATATCCGCTGAGCACGCGCTCAGCTGCTCCGCGCTTTCTTCCAACCGCGTCACATTTCCTTTGTAGGCTCCTTGTATCGACTGCAAATCTGGGGTAGGGTGACTGAGAGGTATGGGGACGTCGCTGCATGCGCTGTGGAGGGGCGGTTCCGGAGATGCATGTCGCGCGACCGCGGTATCAAGTGGAGGCCTCCGGGGGCTATTCGATCGCTGCTCGGGGGAAGGATCGGCGTCATAGTCATCGTCCTCCACTACGTCGTAGTTGGTGGAAGTCATGGAGCGAAGTATCGAGCCCAACGGGCCGAAACTCGAGCTGTCGGTCGTCGGGGCAAGTTCTAAATGGCTCCCTCCTCCAATGTGATCAGTATCGAGGGGCAGCTGCTTAAATGCATGTCCATGAACGGGCGAGGGGCTGCGTGATCCGGAAGCAGAGGAGTTCGAAGCCACCTCATGGTCGACTTGGGCGACGGCATTGTATGCCATGATATAGGTTTCCGGGTCACGGACTCTCCATCCAGACCGGTTCGAATTAGGAGGTTTCAGGATCAAAGAGACTCGAAATCACAGGGATACCCTACAAAGAAATCAAGCCCAAAGGGATGTTGAATGAAGGAAGGCAAACAAGAGAGGGGGGGTAAACTGAATTCGGAGAAGTCGTACAATTACTTTTTTAGACCCTGGAATGTCCCGATCCATTTCCCTATGTAGTGACCTATTAATACCTACTATGTAATTTCCCAGGAAAATCCCTAGAAATCAAGGAAAAGGAAAAGAAACTAATTTTAAAGGGGCCACTGCGCCTATGTCTCGGACCAGTCAACACGTTCTGTCCCCTAGTAAGTTGACTCTCCACTCCGTTCTAGAGGGGCTTGGCATTGTGTATACTCCGTAGATGGTATTTCGATTCAATTCTCTCTGTTATTGAAAAAAAAAGGATGTGTACTCTATACTCCGTACAAGACCCTCGCAGAAATGTCAATCATATTATCAAATTTCTGATTTGCCTCGTTGCCTGCAGGCATGGGAACATGCATAAGGCAGACCCAATAAGGCAATACCGCGGTGTCTGCGTCTAACCAACCCGATATACTTGACGACCCCGAACCAATCACACAACAGATATTCAAGATGATTTCCGCTCTGGTCGAGAGTGTTCAGAACAGGTCAACTTGCTTGCATGAGGCCAATCAAACGGTGATTGCTGCCCAAGACTCGAGACGCAGATGTGGTCGCGTGACCTGCCCTACATTGTTCATAGACATGTCGACACGGATGTAGGTAGCCGATATCGAATAAATCACCTTGCATCAACCCCATCTTCTACCCTCGTGCGTGTTGATCGGGCAGGGCATCTATCTGTTGCAATATGCATTTCCATCCCCTTTTACATGCATCAAAAAGCGCATGGAGTACGGAGGACGGAGTAGCCGGTATGTACTTCATACCTTAGAACGAATCATCTCCAGATCCCTACACAACATGACCCAAACCCTCATAACCCATTTCGATATTGCCTTGTTTTTTTCTGATCCCACATGCATGCACATACTCGTGCAGACTGTCCAACACCGGGAATGGAAGTTGGGTTTACTCCTGGACTTGGAATTCGCGGTCGCCTACTCGGCGATACTTTCAACCTCAATGCCAGGTTTCCTTGCTTTTTGGCTCTGGTGGGTGACTGGCTCACTTGTCTAATGCATTTTGATAACTGCTTTCTGCGACGCGAGAAGTTGAGGGCCAATGGCAGTCTTTTGGAATTGGGTGGGTTGCTACCGCCTGGATGTTGGGCTGGTGGTCAGTGTCATTTACCTTATCCGGCTGTCCTAATAGGCAAGTATAAATAGCCCCTATATTTTCTCTTCGACGGTACCTAACTCGTAGCTCGTAGCTCAGAACCCATAACCTTTAGGGAAGAGGACGATCATCCAGCAAAATAAGGTTATTTTACCTTTGATCGCGGGCATGATATTAGCCGATATTGAAATATGAAAATGATCTGCCTTATTCTCCATAATCAACATGGTCTTGCTAAAGGAGGCTCGGGGGCCCCTTTCAGTAGCGGGACCCTTCCCGCTAACACACTACGCTGTCCAATCCGACGCAAGGCTATAGTTAGATCCTTGCAACTTGGTGGTGTCTACTCCGTACTCCGTACATTGCGCTCCGTACGGAGTACTCCGGAGTTCGGAGCGTAGACTTCAAGCACAAAAGACCCGACTGTTCCTTTCTCGGTCACTGGAAATATGATTCTCAACATTTAGAAGGGAACTTGCTGAACGGACATTGACCCTGTGCCTTAGGTTTCAGATCTGACACAACCTCTCTTTGCCTTTTTAAAGGATCCATCCTTCCCAAGTGGTGGTTCTTTCCCTTTTCTGCCAATCAGCCTTCCGTGCACTACGCAGATACGCACTTAATAGCAAACCAAGGATATAATACCTATATACAGCTGCGAAATCATGCGAAAGATGGCTGGTCAGATACCTACTCCGAAGAGATAAATGGCCGCAATTAACAGGCAGGACATTCAGAACTCCAAGACAACTCCCCTCTTCGCGTGGGAGTGGTACTTTATCCAGGCTTCCAATCCCTGGATGTATTCGGCCCCGTGGACTGCATCAACGTCCTCTCATGGAGTCACCCCGTGACATTCGCATTTCTATCCTCAACCTTGGAGCCAGTGTCGACAAAGCCTCCTTCCATGCCAACTGCCGTAGGCCAGAGCGTGGTGCCAACCCACACATTCGCAACAGCGCCACCACTGGATATCCTCCTTGTGCCTGGCGGCCATGGCGCCCGTGAAGCCAGTCCAGAGATCGAGGCGGTAATCTCGTACATCCGTGATGCATATCCCCAGCTAGGGTATCTGCTTACAGTATGTACTGGATCAGGACTTGCCGCCAGAGCTGGAGTTCTGGATGGCAAGCGAGCTACGACGAATAAAGAGTCCTTCGTCGAGATTATTGCATTGAGGGAGGCTGTTGAATGGGCTCCTCATGCGAGATGGGTCGTTGATGGCAATGTTTGGACTGCTTCGGGGGTCACTGCTGGTATTGATGCTATCCTGGCTTGGATTGAAAAGATCTATGGTAGTGAAGTGGCCAAGAAAATCTCGGATATTCTCGAATACACTCGAAATGAAGACCCGACCTGTGATCCATTCTCTGAAGTGCATGGTCTCTGCGGTTAGAGGTATGCATATACTCAATTTTGTACTTTTATGGAGACAATCTTCTCTCTTCTTGATTATTGACCGGGAACATATATCTACACTTTGGGGTGTATCCCTGGATTTTTCTCTATCAGGGCAAATATTTCGAAATCTACTAGGCGCATACACAGGTCTCAAGCTGCCTCTTCTGACTTCACTTTTAAACTCTTGAGCCTTCAGTCAATCAACGCCAAGGACCTGAATTAGTTGATGGGGAAGCCAACCAAGGCCGCAGATCGAATCCATGACCACCCAGACTGAACCTTGCTGCAAGCTCTGCAGTGTTGGTAGGTGTCTGGTTATGGTGGTCTCAAGAAGAACTCCTTCATTTTTTCAATAGTTACGCATCCCTTCCATTGCTCTTCGCCTCCTCGATCCTAAGGTAGGAGAAGAAGAAGAGGAAGAAGAGGAAGCAACAGCCATAAGGAATATACCGAGGCAGTGATTTTCGCTATATTCAGAAACAGGAAAACTCCATATGTAAAAAGCATGGCAAGCTCCATCGAAATACTTATTGTCTGAGGACCAAGCGATGGCTTCTACTACTGTGCAGGAGGATATACACAGTATGGGATCACCGGAAATAGATCTTATGCCGAGAAGAACAAACACACAGGGATTGAGACCTACTTGGACCACGATATATATGGTACCCATATCATGCATGTTGCGGAGTGAGGGAATGGTCAACCTGAAATATCCAGGACAGGAGTTCCATACTGCGCTGTGTTTTTGTTTTCTAAATGGTAACCCTGACAACCTAGAGTAGTGAGATTTTCCATCGGTTACAGCGGGACAAGAATCTCAGGCCCTAGAAGCATTACTTTAGTCTAGAATTCGAGGTTACGGTGTAGGACCGACCCACAACTGCATCAGCCTATGTCCTAGGCGAATCCTTCGATTTTTCTGAAAATCTCCGAGAGGCTTGAACTCCACTCTTTCAATGCATAGGTGATCCCCGTTAAAGGAGGGTCTCTCCTGTCGTTTGTTTCTTCTTATAAAGTAGCGGAGTAGCATATGAGGCAAAGATCTGCAGATGTTGGGATCGAGAGTAGACCGCTGTTGTAGACAGTTGAGGTGGTTTGTTTCCAGTCTGCCGGGTTAGAGATGATCAGAGGTACTATTGACAGCCCACTATAAAGGAGAATAAGGAGAGAAAAGCAAACATCAGATATCGCCATAAATCAACAGGTGGGTGTAGTTGTCAAAATGCACTCCGTACGGAGTACATCCCCACTACTTCCAATTACGTGTGTAGCACGTGACCGCGCGCCGTTATCGACGCGCCTCGATCTCACAACTTTGCGATCCATTGAACAAGCGTATTTTGACGTGTCACCATGTCCTACTATGATATTGACTCTATTCTGACTGACGCCCAAGTACGCTGGCTAGAACCATATACATTCACCCCCAAACCGCGCCAATGGCCACCAACTAACTCGACCTAGAAACTGCCCTGTACGTTCGAGCTCGAAGTCCCCGGGCTCGGTATCCTTGAGGGCAATGCGGGTGAAGACGTGAGCCAACTCTTTCCGTTTGGCTACGTGATTTACTAACATGTACTCAGATCAAAGCTGGAACCCGAATCGACCTTCCACTATGGCTAGGTGAAATGCTCTCAATCGGGTAAGGTCCTACCAGCTTCATCAATTCCAGACCAAGAATCTCCTAATGCGGCTTATGTGGTTGACACAGAGCACGACTGGGAACCTCCCGTCTAGTGACCCTAGACATGCCCAGCGCGCTTTCAGAACGAGTAATGAACGCCCTGAAGGCCGATCCCCGCACCGTGGACTTGCGCGCACTAGCACCGCATTTCTACAATCTGAGCGAGCGGATCCTTGAACTCTTCGAGGAAGAAGAGATGGTGGATGTTCTCAGTGATGTAAGTGGCCCTTTCCCCGCGGCAAGTCACGACCGCTCATTGGTCGATCTGAACTGATCACTTGTTAGACGTTCAAGAAACGGGCGGCAGAGATCGCCGACCACGCACACAACTCGCGTGGCGCTGTCGCGGATGGGGTTGATTTCCTCCGCGGGCTGGATGAGACCGAGCGACAATGTGAGTTCTGACATGTTTGGGTTTAGGGATGGAGGATTAAAGTACTGATGTCGTTGGATAGTGTTCCGTGCTGCCCATGACCGGGCTAAAGATATGCGGATCTGGAGTGGGGAGGCGAAACGGAAGTAATATGTTGTAGTCGTTTGTGACGAGGCAGTTTTGGGGTTTGAGCTGCGCTCGCCTAGGAATTGTGATACACTGCGGAGTTGTAGGGTTAACTTTATGTGATATAATGAATTTCGATCTGATAGGTTGCATATGGCGTAGAACGGAACTTTGATTGGGTCCACGGACTGCCTTGGTGCTTTGTTACATCTTAATAATGGATCATTGAAGTACAGTATCAATCACGATATATAGCCTTGCAGAGAGCCAGGATGCAATACCTAGGTACGATTGATAAGGATCTTTTACCCGAGATTGGATACGTCAAGTTGAACCATTCCAACAAGTGATTTAGAATAAGCCCCAAACCAAGGTAGATCAATCCGCGCATAGTGTAAGTCAATTAAGCCCGAACGGCCAGTCTGTGTCTTCTAACGCGATCAACCTTTCTGACCTGTTACCGCTTGGCCCCACCAGTTGATGCTTTGCAATCAGACCGATAACTGATCTCTAGACCAGGATTTGCAGCCTGAATCAAAAGGTGTTCTCAAAGATCAAGGCACCTGTAGGGCAATAGTGTCTGCATTCTATATATGTATAACAGAAATATTCACAAGAGCGTCAATGAGCCTCAGGAGAAACCCCGCGGAAACAGGACTCCACGGACGGGATCCGATTGGTGACATTGGTGACGACAGGTACGGCTTGGCATAGCACAGTGATCGTCGCCAACAATCTAGCCCTTTAGGGGGTGAAAAAGATAGCTCTGTTCAGGTGTATCTCGGGAATTAATTTGATCTAGCGGTCCTGTCCATTCTTGAATTCTTCCATTCTTCCATTCTTCACACTGGCATCTCTACGTAAACATCCACACACAATAACATGGAGTAGGGAGTGGGTCTATACCCCTGGACTCTGTTGAGATCATTCGAGACTCATCACAATTTGTTTGCTCCTCGCTTCGTTTGACTTTTCCGATTGCCTCCCTTGAGTTTGCGAGAACTGGAGACTTTGGGTACCTTGATCTGGGTTTATTGATCTTTAAGCCTTGATTGCATCCCCACAGGTTCGACCAGCCTCTGTATCCCTCCTGCAACACATCTGCATCCCTCGCATCCGGCTTGGTTTGTTACCCACTACCATCCGTTCATCCAATACATTGTCTGGCTCCTATCCAATTGGAGCCAGACCCCCTGGATCTATCCATTAATCCTCCGATGCGGCCGGTGGATTGCGCAGGAAATTGTTGCCGTGGTGTCCACTGATTGACCGGCACCCTGCGAGGCGGCTGCCAGATCAGGAAACTGGGGGCTTTTCTGGCGTGTCGATTATGCACATTGGATGACAGTAATTATGCCTGCAGTCATTATGGATGACAAACCCCAAAGAAGGAGCTCGGCCGCAGGTCCTTTCGCTCCTTCACACTCTCAAGACCCAGTATATCATCCCAAGGCTGCACACCAACGCACTGTTTCCTCTAAAGATCATCACTATAGTAAGCGCATGTTATATCCTCTGCAACTTGAGTTGTAGAGCTCATAGCCAATCCACTGAAGTGACCCTAACATCTGATAAAGATTCCACGGAGCGTCCTCAGCACCCATCGCTATCCCGCGTCAAAGGTCGGACAAACATGTTCACGCCGCCTCGAATGAATGCAGAGGTTTCGTGGCTGAATGACCAGTCACCTGTCAAATCAGGCACCAGAACCCCAAACCGGTCATGTGGTACGTCTTGCAGTCCTAGACGTGTCATGTTCGGAACAATAAGTGACTTATACTCGATGACACAGGAACTCCCGAGCCTAGCACCCCTACATTGGTCAACCCTGCCTCCGCTCTACTGCAGGATTTACTGAAAGAACAACGCGCACACCGAAGCTCAAGGGGAACCATGTCCGAAAATTACGAGAATGTTCCACGAACCCCAGAGACCACGCGGATACTGGAAGATACCGCATCAGAGAAAGCACGCAAGGCGAGTGATGCTTTTGCTGCTGGTCAAAGGAGACCAAAAGAGATGGGCATGCGGGAAATGGACCAGGTGAGTTTCTGAACAGTAACATCAGACGGGGTTGTGCTCTAACTCATCATTTCCCAGTATGTCTCCAAAATGAACAAGCTCAACTTCGATCTGAAATTGGAGGTGTTTCATCGTACGCAACAGATGGCTGTACTGGAGAAAAAGCTGGAACGGATGGGACAGCTGGAAGAGCAACTGGCTCATATGCACGAACTGGAGGTAGAAGTCGAGGAACTTCGGGCCACCGAGAAAAACAACGAGAAATTACGTGAATCCAACGAGCAGCTCCGCATCGACCTTGACAAGCGAGACTTGGCTGTCACCGAAGCCGTGGAGCTCATCTGCCAGCTTGAATCAAAGCTCGAGCTATTAGAGAACGGAGGCCGAATCTCAAAAATGTCCGGTGAACGCCCTCAAACCGCAGATGGATCTGATATCTTGACACCGAAAGCCCGGGCCGTGATCGAAATCCCGGAGAGGACATCCTCAAAGCGAAACTCGGGTGTGTTGGGGGTCGCTGAGCGTCAGACATCTTCCGAGCTACGCAAACTCTCGAAAGCTCCATCCTTCCTACGAGAGGATAACAAGTGTACCGCGACTTTACGAAGCCTTTATGCACCCGAGGAGGATAATCAGTCACACTCTGCATTGACTGAACTCACTAAATCAGAGAGCTTCCACACAATGAACGAGACCATGGAACCCGAGTCGCCCAGACTGAGTGTGTTGAGCGAATGCAGTGAGCTCAATCCATTCGATGCTCCTATGAGATGGCAAGATTTCGATCATCTTGAGATTCCGGTCCGGAGACCGCCCTCGACCACAGGAAGCCTGGACAGCTATGTTCCCCGCACGGGGTACGAAGAAAGCAAAGAAGATCAGATTGATCGGTGGATGCAGTCACGGGAAGACATGAGCCAGACTATTATCACGAGACGCAGGAACCGAGCATCGTCGGATGCCACCAATGTCGGCATCCCTAGTCTTCCAGCAGACTTGTATTCTACCAAGCCACTTGGACGAGGACGACTAGATGCATCGCTTTTCGGAGGCATGAGACTGCCTCCTACTCCTGACACCATGACGACTGCATATGCCATGGGCGCCAACCGTTCAAATGGCTCAAATGGATCAAACAGGAGCATTGCAGCTCGAAATAATTCACAAACCGACCAGGATCCTTTCTTCCCTCGCCCGCGGGTTGACCGTGCCCGCTCTGTAGAGGATATCGCCAGTCACCACAGCTTTGACGACAGTGAGATTGCAAACAGCATGCAGCCAAACTTGAGTGATACCCCTCGTCTTGGGGTGACACCTGCCGAGTCACGCACTATCCTACCCACCTTCAATACCGTTTCTTCTAAAGCCAGCCAAATCCTTGGACCTGGGAGCCCTAACAATCCTGCCATTGAAACGTTTGGCGAGATATATCAAGGAACTGTCAACCAAGCATCAACCCCGACAATCAAACGCGTTCGCAGCCCACCCAAGGCCATGACCCCAGAACCGCAAATTTATAGCGGCGAATCCTCACCACCGCTCACTCCTCAAGACTGGGTTGCCGCTGCAAAGCAAGGACCACGGTCTCGCAAGGAGAAGGCGCGTGATCGCCACGAGCCTCGGCATTTGGAGCTGTCACCACGCACTGTCATCAGTCAAGCCGCATTCCACGATGACAGAAGCATTGACTCGGATACAAGCGAGCGCGATGCCCCCAGTATCCCAACTCTTGACATGACAACTCTAGATATCCTGGAGCAACCTCTGGATGTGGCCCAACCAGTACCACAGCCCGAAGCAGAGCCCGAGTCCCGTCGTCGCCTGAGTTTCCGTCCCCCCTTCTTCAGCCGTTCAACCAACAGCCCCAATCGTCTACAAGCCTCTCCAATTCCAAATGAGTTCGAAGACGACTTTGAAGACGGTGCCCCATCCCCTGTAATCCCTAAGACTAGAAAAATGGGCGGTACCTCCCGCAGACCCGTGTCTCAAATAATCACTGCCCCTACCGATTTCTACTCTACCCAACGGACTGCCAACGAAGAACCGATCTTCCGACCCCCACATTTGCCCCAGTCTTTCACAGAAGCAGTCATTGCTGACCATTCCGGCTCTGCAACAATTTCAGACCGCCCTTCGACCTCCCACGGCGTGGACCACAAGCGGCGCAGCTCATTGGGGATCTTCAGCTGGATGAAGGGTAAACGCTCCGAATCTATGGCTGTCCCAGGGGAGAAGCTCACTGATTCCACGCCGAAAGAGAACCGCGTTCCATCACGCTTGGCCTATGAGACTGCAAACGATGCTGGAGTATCCCGCGCAGAGACGCCAGAGCTCATGGACACCCGCAATCCCAGACCTTACTCGGATATAGTAACTAATCCTGACGAGTTTGCCAGACGGCCTCGATATATGGGCCGTCGCGCTCGCAGAGGTTGAGTCTATCCCCACGGAAGTTGACTTCCTGCCTTCTTTCCTTCATTACTACTTGACCTTCCTTTTCTTCATCTCTTTTCTTCAACCTTCCACCTTCACTTTCCTCCCTTTTGTGACCACTTGATACCCAGTCTCTCTGTATCACCACCGCAAGAATGACAGTAGCATAACTACCTTGTCTCTTGCTCTTCTTTCTCATTTTGACTTCGATGATCCATGTTTTATGAGATCTTTCTATCCACACTCCCTTTCTGACTTGACGGACGCAAATGACGATGGGACTTTCGCATTTTTGGACGAGATTCGCATTCTGATTTACAATGTTGTCATGTCGATCCTGCTGGCAGGGTTACCCTAAAATTTGTTTATAACGTCATGCTTTATCACAAAAAGTAATGAACAGACCATGAACCAGATATAGTATTTGCCTTGTATGTATATTGTTTACTCTGTAAAACTGCTGTCTCCTACGCTATAGTATATATCCAAAAGAGCAAGGCAAGTCAACTAGGTATTCCAATGCAACTCCAATTCAATTTAGTTTGCTATCAAATTCAAGTGCAAATAATCCAAATCCCCAAGTCCAAATTGGTCTTCAACTCCAGTTCACTTTTCGATCACCAAAACGCCGAATGATATACAACACAAAAAGAAACCCAACCCTCCAAATCTACATCCCAAAACAACACAAATTAATACCACCCATTCCCCTTCTCCCCAAGCTTCTTCATCTTCGGATTCAACGAAACAACCCTCTGCCCAGGAAGCGTATCCGCCGTAAAAGCCGCCTCAAAAATACTCGCAATCCCTCTCTTAGCATACCTCTTAAAAGAATCATAATCCTCTCTAACCCCATTAACAGCCCCCCACTCAACATCCCCGGGCGTCGTCCCAGGCCCAAGATCACTCCACCGCGTCACAACAATCGCCTGCTTAAACCGTCCATCCCCGCGATCCTCCGTCAGTTTCACCTCAATCAAATACTCCGTCGCACACTCCGGACACCGCCTCATCGGCCGACAAAACCCACACAGCGTCGTCAGCGCATTCGGATCAAACACCTGTCCCGCAATCCGGTC
The DNA here is from genome assembly GCA_027569675.1 of Penicillium crystallinum. Taxonomy (NCBI): domain Eukaryota; kingdom Fungi; phylum Ascomycota; class Eurotiomycetes; order Eurotiales; family Aspergillaceae; genus Penicillium; species Penicillium crystallinum. The sequence goes on along the minus strand of JAPDKR010000014.1, from coordinate 35,481 downwards.
CTTGACCTTGTGTTCCAGTCCCTGCAGTCCGCCCGTGCTGCGCGGCCGCGGGATATGCTCCAGCGCACATTTACAAGCGGGCATTAGCTCGCCGTCGCGCCAGTGCGCGCACGCGCTGAAATACGGCCAGTAGTCCTCGCGCGAGAAGAGGAGCATGCGCTGGGCGGAGGGGGTGAGGGCGGGGGCCGCGAAGGTCTGGCTGGTTACGCGCATTAGGAGGCGGCCGTCGTGGATGTGGAAGCGGGATGTGTGGGTCCAGTCGTCGCGGGACCAGCGGCGGCCTAGGGATTCTGGGGTGAGGCCGTAGCTGGGACCGAAGCGGTGGGCGCGCATGACGAGTTGGACGAAGGTGAAGGGGAGGGTGCGGCCGTGGGTGATGCGGTGGCGGGGTGGGGGGTTTAGGGCGTTTGTGGAGTTTGGGCAGGTGAAGAGGGGGTTTAGGATGTGGGAGGGGCGGATGCGTTCAGCGCCTTCTTGGGTGCGGAGGTGGTATTTTGTGCAGGGGAAGCAGAGGAGGTGGTGGGGGAGGGTGGAGTCGAGGTTGGAGAGGAAGGTGGTTTTGTAGGTGTTGTTGGTTGGGTGGTTGAGGACTTGAAGGTATTTTGGTCCCAGACGTCGGTATAGGGTTATGGTGGCTGTTGCTAGGCTTGCGGCTTCGGCGGGGTCGAGGTAGCTTGCTATTTTCGCCCAGAGGTTTGGTGGTAGGCTGGCTATGTCGCCTTCGCCCGGTGGTCGGCGGTCGTTGTGTTCATATGTTGGAGCATTGGGTTCGTTGACGTCCAGTGTGCCGAGCGTGTGGATGATTTCGGTGTAGTCTCTTCGCTCGCCGAGCTGGGTGTCCACTTGGGCGTGGAGCTCTTTGTATTTCAGTCTGTGGGCGTGCAATGGAGCTAGCTCTGGCATCGGAGGAGCTTCATCGAGGCTTGAGCGCGCGGCCAGCCGCAGGTCTGTGGTAGACCTGCTGCCCTTCCGTAGGGTCTGGCGGGATTTCTTAGGACGCAATGCATTTGTCCAAAATGACTTGAAGGCACTCTTTTGACCGGGGCTCTCTGCTGACATTTTGAGTTGTGGGGTGCGGAATCTTGCAGGAATTTGGGGTCTAGACGGAGAGTATCAGGGTCCGACGTTTTCGGAAGCCTGCGGTCATCACCTTACGCGGTCCGCCCGGGCCGATCTACCACTTTCGCAAGCTGTACGTCCAAGATAACTTTTAGGTTGACAGATGGACTAATATTGAAAAGCACATGCTACAATACAGGGGTAATTAAGAAAAATCCATCATCGCAGCATTTACAAATCAATCTCGGGAAGGGGAGTTAGGGTAGGGGCTAATTCAAGAGAAGCGCTTCTCAACGGCCTTCCAGTTGATGACATCCCAGATGGCGGAGAAGTACTCGACCTTGCGGTTCTGGTATTGGAGGCTAAAGAATTTGTTAGTATAAGCCATTCATCTTTGAGGAGAAAGGATCTTACTAGTAAGCGTGCTCCCAAGCGTCAATACCGAGGAGAGGCTCGAACTGGCCGACAACGGGGTCCTGGTTCTGTGGAGGGGTTAGTAACTATGACGTTTTATATTATGAGCGAGGAACCATCAATCACTTACGGCATAGGTGCGAATGCTGATCTGGCCGGTCTGCTTATCCTTCACGAGCCAAGCCCAGCCACTGCCCTGAATGCTAGCAAGAGCAGCGTTCATCTTGGACTGGAAATCGCTGAAGCCACCGTAGGTGGTGTCGATAGCCTTGGAGAGAGCACCAGAGGGGGGCTCACCACCACCAGCACTCTTGGGGGCAAGGTTCTCCCAGAAGAGGGAGTGGTTGAGGTGACCGCCGCCGTTGAAGTTGATGGCGGGCTTGAGGGCAATCTGGGCAGCGATGTTGCCTTGAGCCTGCGCCTCCTGCAGCTGCTCAATGGAGTTGTTGTAGTTGGTGACATAGGTGTTGTGGTGGTTCTTGTGGTGAATTTCCATGATCTTGCCGGAGATGGAGGGCTCCAGCGCGCCATAATCATCTGATTTGGGACATTAGCCCAAGTTCTTGAGTCGCAATGTACATCCCAGCTCCAGATAAAGCTTCAGCAGACACTAGATACTCGACTTACAAGAAAGGTCAGGGAGAGTAGCCTTGCCACGGGCAAAGGTCAAGCCCGCAGCACCGGCCTTCGAAGTAGCCGAAGCTCCCGAGCGAAGGGCAACGCGGGCAGAGTTGCTAAGAAGAGCAGCCATTGTAAAAGTATGTGTAGAGATAGGTGTTATGGGGTGAAATTGTAGTGAAATCAGACAATGGGGGTGTTGATTGTAAAAGGAACGAGCTAGGTCCAAAGGAAAAAAGTGAGGAAGACCAGTAGACAGGCTAAGAGATAACCGACGGTAACGTCATCGTGTTTAGCTCGGTTCGGATAAATCCTGTTCCGATAAGGAATTCCCCACTCGAAATTCGATAGCATCTCTTGCGCCTTCCTATATGACACCTCCCCATTTTCGAATTGCGCACCGTCACAGGGGTCGACCACCCAGTAGTCCTCCGCGAAGATGGAGTCGCCTTCGTTTGCTGGTCGGAAACGCACAGTCGCCATGATGAACTCCGACGAAGGATCGGATTCCGACACGCGGCCAGTCACCAGCTTTACGGGATTTGCCAGAGCTTCTTCTCGATCCGAGTCGCCCCCTCCTCGCATGGGCGGCTTGGGTAGCGGAGTCTCCAACAACCATACCAGCCGAGTCAACAACCCCGGAGGTTTATCAAGAGGTTCATCGGGCGGGAGAGGCATGATGGGAGGCTCGTCACGGGGCGGGGCCGGGGGTGCCAACAGCTTTGCTGCGCGAATGATGGCCAAGATGGGTTACAAGGAAGGACAAGGTCTTGGAACTAGTGGCCAGGGTATCGTGAATCCGATCGAGGTACAGGCGCGACCCCAGGGTATCGGCCTGGGTGCGGTCAGCGAAAAGTCAAAGAAAACACGGGAAGAAGAGCGTCGTGCAGCTGCACAGCGAGGCGAAATTCTGGAAGACAGCTCCGAAGATGAACGACAGCGAAGACGGAAGAAGAAGGAAGAGCGCAAGACCCAGGCTCGAAGCGGGACAGGCACACCGATTCAGCGTGCCAAGCCCAAATTTCGGACAGCGCGCGAGATTGAGGACGATATGGAAGGGCTGGAAGTGCCCAATGTTCTCAAATCACTTGTCGATGCGACAGGAAAGGAGCAGCGCGTTCTCACTTCTACTGCTGGTCTTCTGTCGACACAACAATTCGTTACGCAAGAGGAAGGTGAAGCCTTGAAGATTGCTCAGCGAGCCCGAAATGACTTGGAGGCATTTGCAGACGAATGGAAGGGGTTGAAAGAAAGGAAAGAGTTCATCGAACTCGAAGAGGCTCAGGTGGTGGACGAATTGGATGCCTATCAATCTCGGATAAACCATCTCACCGGCCTCATTGCTGCAGTCGAAGAACTCGACATCTTTGAAAATGACGAAACCATTTTGACTAAATTTGATGAGATGACTGAAAAGCTCTTAGCTATCGAGTCGAAATATCAAGATGTCGTCACTGAGCATCGACTCCCAGAAACCGCAGTCGCAGCTCTACACCCGCTATTTCGCCAAGCCATGGAAGATTGGGAGCCTCTTCAAGATCCCACGTTCCTTGTTTCCAACCTCACCCGTCTTCAGCCTCTTTTGTCTCAAAAGAACGCTTTAGAAGAGCCCCGAAAGCGGGCATCGACATCTCCTTACGAAACCATGATCTATACCCTCTGGCTCCCACGTGTGCGCTCAGCACTTTTGAATGATTGGGACGTCTACGATCCATCCAAGGCAACTGCGCTGGTCGTAGCTTGGAAGGCAATTGTACCGCCTTTTGTGTATGCGAATGTCCTCAACCAATTGGTCGTCCCTAAGTTGGCAGTAGCCCTCAAGAACTGGAAACCTCGAAGTAGCCGACGTCACGCTGGATCTGAGCAAGATGGAAAGTTCCCATGGTGGCTTTTCTCGTGGCTTGAACATTTGGATGAACGGCACACCGACCCGAAACAGCCCACTGGTCTTATGTCCGATGCGAAGAGGAAGTTCCGCTCAGTACTCGACACATGGAGTCTGCGCAAGGGCCTCATCGATCGTATTGAGATCTGGCGGGATGCGCTTGGGTCTGAGTTTGACGTATGCCTACGTAACCATCTGCTCCCACGTCTTGCGCGCCATCTCCGCGAGGATTTCACCGTCAATCCGCAAGACCAAGATCTCACCGCATTCAAGGACGTTATGCAATGGAACCCATTCTTCCAACCCAATGTTATGGGACTCTTACTTATTTCTGACTTTTTCCCGAAGTGGCATGAGGTTCTTTACATCTGGCTCACCAACGACCCCAACTATGAGGAGGTTGGTGCTTGGTATTCCTGGTGGCGTACCCAGATTCCCGCGGAGGTCAACGAGCTTGTCATCGTCGACGAAGAGTGGAACAAGGGTCTGAAAACCATGGACCTTGCTTTGCAGTTGGGCGACCGTGCCGCTGCCGAACTTCCACGACCTACTACCGCACAGGCGACGCTTCCTACCCGGGAAGAGAAGGTGGCGAAAGCCGCTGCTGCTGCTGCTCCTGAGCCCCGACCCAAGGCTCCCGCCGTGGAGGAAGTTGCGTTCAAAGACATCCTCGAGGCCTGGTGTATGGAAGAAGGACTTATCATGCTCCCATTGCGCGAGGCTCATCCCCAGAATGGCCAGCCCCTTTTCCGCATCACGGCCAGTGCTACAGGCAAAGGTGGTGTTGTCGCCTTTGTTCAAGGCGATGTGGTCTGGGTTCAAAACAAAAAAGCCAAGGAGATATGGGAGCCGATGGGTTTGGAGAATCAGCTGGTGGAACGCGCCGAGGGCCGGTAGACGCCTTGATCATGTTCATTTCACATACCAGACATCTTTTACATGTACAAATAGCAGGTCTTCATGTTGAATAATACCCAAGAAATACGAGGAATCTCCCTACCTATGTCAGCCTGTGTTGGACTCGTACTTGAATTGTAGACTGCTTCATACGGCAATTGGTTTTTCTTGAACTACGTCTAATACAAGTCTCAAAAACATACATCCACCTATTGATACCAATCACCGACCACGGTATAAGCACAGGCACTCTTTGCTTAGCAAGATATGATAGCTTATGCGGGGAGGGGGGGGGGGGGGGGGGTTCTGAATATATTTCGAAGACTAGAGTATGATGTTGAACATGCTGTAATCCATTCATGTCTTCGTATACTCGATATTTGAATTTTGATTTGGTACAAATGTCTGCCCCCATCATCATATTGTAATACTCAATATTCAACGTTAGGTGTGCCCAGGGACAATTGTAGCGGACTTGTTGACATCTCCGACCCCGAAAACTCCAACGCCGATCGGAGTTAACGGTCTCGGCATATTTGCCCTTTTTCGTACATTCATACAGTAATCACATCCTATTTCATAGACTAGATATAGATAGACACTATAGTATATCCATATTGCAGATTGACCACATACCGTTGACAATGTAAGAAGTCCCGAGGTAGTACCTAGGTACTATGTACAGTGTAGTAAGTACAGGTACTCAGCTGTCGTCCAAAGGTTATGACAAAGGCGGGAGAGCCGCGATCGTTCCGGGTCCTCGGTCAACGTGGTGCACCACTCAGCGTGTCCCCTTTCTGCCACAGTGGACCTCACGATGGATCTCCCTCAGTCACGGGAATTGGGGATCACCGCACGCAGCCAATCACCTCACCGCCAAAGGTCATCATCACATCTCTCGCCAATGACAACCGTTGGATTTGCAGTGACGGGGTGCTACTTGTCGCCAGAATGACCACTAACACTCTGCCCGTGCAGCTCCCAGACCTTCTAGAGTCTCAGAGCTGACCTTTGGGGATGCTATGATTGGCTCCAGGTCGCTCCTTGGCAACTAAACATCTATGATTGCCTTGTTTGACCTGCAGACGCTGTGGGTTGGATGAAATTTTCTGAGAATCGCTGAGACCAGTTGCGGGACGGGGAGGGTTTAAAGGGGATGTGACCGATCATGGACGCTTTCATTATTTTTTTCTCAAGCTTTGTTTCATAGTCTTTGTTGATATCCCAAGACTCAATTCAGCGCTTCTGGATCAGAGAACAAAAGGGATTACATTACGCCTTTGAACCTCTTATATTACTTCATATCCTCCCTCTCCCCAGCTTGTAATTGTGTCGATATCTCCCAAGGAATCAATCATATCTCGGAAATAACCAGAAACATCGGAGACAACATCCATATTGTGATTGCAATTCGAATTCGGAACCATGGCCTTCCTATTCATCAAGCAGAAGCTCTTTCCCACAAAAGAATCCGACAAGATGCCCGCAGGTAAGTAACACCCACAACAAGAGTACCAGACGGGGATTGGATATGAAACTAACGAGCACCCAAACTCCAGGCAAACGCCTTCTCGCGCGCATGGGTGACGAAGACACCATCCACGAAAACCCCGAGCAAGACCTCGAGTCCCAAAGCGGCCGCTCCTACGACACCTTCGGCCGGTGCAACAGCAACGACGAATCAACAACAACCATCACAAGCAACAGCAGCACCCGCGCACGCATCAACCCGCGCATCGTCTCGGATGCGATTCTCGGCCTCTCAGATGGCCTGACCGTGCCATTTGCCCTGAGCGCGGGTCTCTCCGCACTGGGAAACACCAAGGTCGTCGTACTGGGTGGACTGGCCGAGTTAGCAGCCGGCGCTATCTCCATGGGACTGGGGGGATATGTTGGCGCGAAGAGTGAAGCGTGAGTACACGAAAGCCCTAATAACCTGGTACAGAATCTAATATGGTCTCCAGTGAATCCTATGAAGCCACAGTTCGCGAAACACAGTACTTGATCGCGACAGACCCGCAAGAAACTAACGCCATGGTCCGCGAGACGTTCGCTCCATACGGTCTCTCCGACGCGGCGGTGTCAGATATCACGAGTGACCTGCACGCATCGAAAGACCGACTGCTTGAATTCCTGCTTGCGTTCCACCACCGTGAAGCTGCGCCTGATTGTAACCAGGCGTGGACTTCGGCCATCACTCTCGCTCTGGGCTATTTCATTGGCGGGTTCATTCCGCTTATTCCGTACTTCATTGTTTCACAGGTGATGGTCGCGCTGTACTGGAGTATCGGTGTTATGGCCATTACCCTGCTTGTCTTTGGATATGTGAAGACCTGTGTTGTGCGCGGCTGGTCTGGTCGGGCCAATGTCACGGCTGGTATCTGGGGTGGTATCCAGATGTGTTGCGTTGGAGGCGTGGCTGCGGGAGCGGCGATTGGACTGGTTCAGTTGATCGATACGGGCAGTGCTTGATCTGATGCCGGGTCCTGGTGTCCATGTTGCGTTGAGCGATGCATTGCCACAGGTCGGAGTTTTTGTGCTTTCTCTCTACTCTTGGTTTCATTTCGGGTTGGGACTCATTGGAGTCTATCAGGCGTTTTAGAAAAGCCTTAAAAAAGGCTATGTGATACCTACAATATTTAACGAAACGTAATTCCATCCCACATTGACGATATCAACTTTCCTCATTTCAGCTCTTAAATAACAAATTGGTAATCCATCATCCCTTATATACAACGGAGTACTCCTGGGAGTATTCACCCACTCAAAGCAATCCCAACCAACCTCCTCGCCTTATCCGACAACTCAAGCCTCAAAGCCTCCTCCCTCCCCCTCTCCGACATCTTCCCCCAAGTCTTCCTCAAGATCTCCACCATCTTCCCCTCATCCCCCAACTCCGCCTCAAATTTATCAAACTGATCATCCAAAAAAACAAGACAAGCCACATCCTCCAACGTCTGCGCATCCGCATCCCGCTTCAGATCCGTCTTCCGCACCAACGCCCCAACCCGCCCCGCCTCCTCATCCCCATACCCGCTCTCCACACAGATCTCCTCCACCAGCGCTGCCTGTCGTCTCTGCAGCCCCGCGCGCCACGAGTGATACCCGGCTTTCGTGGCGGGGTAGCTGTCCCGCGGCACCTCCCAGCGGCGGAGATGCTGGGCGCGGACGGCGAGACGGAGGAGCTCGGGGGCGGTGGGGTTCAGGAGTGAGAGGTAGCTGGTCATTTTTTGGGCGTAGTGGAGTTCGTAGGGGATTGGGCCGGTTGGGGTTTGGGTTTGGCGGGGGTCGGCGGCGTGGGCTGCGTCGATGCGCGCGAGGGCTGTTTCGTATTTGGTCATTTTGGTGGATTGGATGACCTCGGGAGGGTTTGTTGGTTATGTTTGGGAGGAGATAGGGTTGGATTTGGAGGGGAATCGGGGAATTGATAGGGCTTGGATAAGGATAGGCGCTAGGTTTGGATGGGTTAGTCGATGTAGCTAATTGGGTAGCTCTCATTGGAGGGAAGTGTAAGTATGCAACTGGGGTCTGCTGTCATCTTAATTTGGTATATATCTTGTACTTCTGTACTGAAGAAAATACATCTAGACATGGATATTTGAAATTGCTCTATATCTTATATCCGGAAATAGCAAGTTCAAATTGACACCAGACAATGGTGTATCTTCTCTACATAGTACACTTCTATGGGATGTGATATTTCACATTTCGCAGACAAACAAAAGCCACATAACATCAGTGTCCTGCGGGAATTCACCCACGAGGAACTGTTCGGGACCAAGCACTGTCGTAATTACAACAAGCAGCTACACAATTACAAAATCACAGTTATGACGAGCTGCTCTTTTTCGGGAAGATGACCATCTCCTGCGAAACATCCGAAGTAGGAGACTCCACCTGGTAGATCTTCTCCGGTTCGAAGATTCGACCCACCTCTTCCAGAGAGAGACCCTTAGTCTCTGGAAGGAGGAAGAAGATCGCTGCCAGGAAGATCACCAGACAACCCAGGTACACGGCGAAGTATTTCCAGTGGATTGCCGCAAACGCCACGGGGTTGATATACTGATTGAAGAAGCATGCCATCGAATCGGTGGTCAGTGTAATGGCAAGACCCTTGGCGCGGAGCTGGAAGGGCAGGATTTCAGCGGGGTATGCAATAAACAATGGCATATATGCCATGTCGTAAGCGCCGCAGAAGAGATAAAGCATCGGGACAACTGCGATGCCTGCTTCTAGCACATGGAGTTCCTGGAAGAGGCCTGACAGTGTTGTCACGGCGGATAGATAGATGAACATCAGGGTAGTCGCAATGAGCCACAGCTTTCGTCGTCCATACCGGTCTGCGGCCATTGCTCCGCCAACCGCGAAGACCAGGTTCCACACCTGGAGACTTATGTTGATGGAGGCCTGGTGAGAGGCGTTATATATACCGACTGACTCCAGAATCGGTGCTAGATAATACGAGACCACGCCTAAAGGAACAGCGCAGGTTAGAAAAATCAGATCAGAAAAAAAAAAAAAGAAGCTGGGAATTGGTAACATACCATTTCCAGACCACTCCTGCATGAAGCCTAGCAGCACGCAAATTGCCAGACGATGCATATTGCTGCGACTCGCAAGGAAAGAGCTCCAGCGTCGAGAGGTAGGATCCGATTCCGCATTAATGCTTTTGCAAATCTGATAGAACTCATCCTGAACCAGTTCATCATTTTCATCTCCATTGGCGTGATATTTCGCCAGAATAGCCATTCCCTCCTCTTTCCTGCCGCGAGAAACCAACCATCTCGGACTCTCAGGAACAAGGCACAGTCCTATCAATTGCAGGACCGGATAAAACACCTGAGTTAAGCAAGGGAGTTTCCACGACCAACTCCCCACAATCGCAAGCCCCGCGAAACCAATCGTAGCAGACGTGATCGACCCAATGAACCAAAGCGCATTGTAGAGACCCGTGATGGCCTGTCGCTGGCGCGGATGAGTCGATTCGGTAATGAGCAATGGCGCGGCAGTCTGCGAAACTCCGACTCCCATTCCAGCGAGAACGCGCGCACCGAAGAAAATCCAGTGGTTCTGTGTGGCGATTTGAACAATGGAGGCGATGATCACTAGCGTGGCGCCGATGAGCACGCAGATCCTCCGACCCAGATTGTCGGCGATGTATGATCCGGGGATGAATGCGCTAAAAGAGCCGAGTGAAACGGCGGCGATAATGAGGCCTCTGGCATTGGTGTCGAGACCACTTAGAAAGTTCGAAACTGGTCATGTTAGCTGGTTTCTCTTAGGATGGAAGTAGAGGGCTTACATTCGGGAAGCACCAGGAGGCCATTGATCATGCTCGCACAGTACCCGGCTGTTGCCGATGCAGAGAGCATAAACCCAATCCCCAGGTTTAATCTCCGCAACCCTGGATCCTTCATCCAGTTGCTGTGGGTGTTGTTTTGCAAGACCTTGGAGGCCATGATTGTCGACTGCTTAGGGAAGCTCAATTAATCTTCCGAATGAAATTCGAGCTCTCAAGCTCTTTTTATTTCATTCAATTTTAATCATTTTATGTGGAAAAAAAACCTCCGAGTGGTAACCCGCCTTCACATTCCTCGGATTATTCCAGGATTCGAGCTCCCCGGTCAAGGTTACAGCTGTAGCTAAGGAGTTGGAATGAAGGGAGGGAGTCAAATGATGAGATCACCGGACAATTTCTCTTCATTAGATCTTATCCAAGAGCTTTAATGGGACAAGTTGGTCAACATGCCTGGCAAAGCATCACGATTGGAAGAACAGCTCCCCGGGCCTTGAAAAGCTCGGGAATTTCAAGAATGTTCATAGCTCTCATTGTTCCCCTCCCTCACCTTTAACTACGGGGATCGTTTCCGTAGTCGCATATATTGATCTGAATAAGCTGAGCCGCAGCTTTCCTATGGATGCCCTTGATTATTTGATTCGCGTCAGATCGACTACCAATGCGTAGGGGCCTTGTCTCTGGGGAAACGCTAAGACCCGCTCAGTTGAGACTGATAGGAAAGAACAAGATTCAATGTCTTCTCCATGCTTTGTGAGTCAGTCTGATATAGCTGTCCCCACGTAACGTCACTTGATATTCAAGAGCCTGATCGAGGATCACCATGAATCAGGAAGCTAAAATAGCGTGGAATGATAGCACAGAGCTTCTGACGCGGACAGCTTCTATGCCACCAATCGGAAAGCTCGCCAGACAGTCTCCGAGGGTTGGAGCTTTCCCCCTGTTCAAAGATACAAAGCAGATTCATGGGAATAAAGTTCGTGAAGATGTAGATATGACGATGCAGACAGGTTCGTTTCTAAATCTGTAGAGCACTAGATTCTACTTGACGTCCACGGAATTTATTTCCTTGTTTCTCGTGATACGCTCTTGTAATTCTGGAGGCTATTGTCTGGCGATTCATTCTTGGGTGGATGCGCTCTCATGGAATTTCAAGAGAATTCAAGATCACCGAGTTAGGGCTTCGGGTCTAAGTTTACCTCGGTCCCACGTCAACGGGCCATTTGAACCTTAGAGCCCACCTTTTACAAGAGGCAACGGCAAGTCGTCCTAAAGACATACCTATATGGTAGTTTTTCCGAGCGAATATATCACGGTGGATGTCCCTTGCAAGTACTTTTGTTGATGCCACAACGTCACAGTCCTCCCTATATTGATGCGTCATGTTGACATTCCTCTGCCTAAAGATCTCTGATTTTAGCCTATATACAAGTAGCTCAACCGGAGATACAATCCAGGGCTACTATGCCATAAAATGGAAAACGGGGTGATGGGATGTGTCCGACAAATATATTTAAGCAGGACAACCCGAACGGCATCGCAGGAATCTGTAGCTCGCTTCCTAATGCAAAAGCTACACCTATTAGAAGATACTGCAGATTTCGAGCTTTAGAATCTACGAAGACATCTTTATTCTCGGCCGAGCCTGATTCTGACTTGTCAGAAAATCCCATTGCTGTGAACCTTGCCGGTTGACAGAGCTTTGGCCCGGAATGCACCAATAATACCTCCTCCCATCGCAAAATTACTAGAGACTCCGGATGCACCCTCGTGATTTTAAGACGCTCAGAATGGTCTGAATATCGTTGTTAGATTTTTAATTGTACGAGCAACGAGAATGATACGAGAAGATCTTTGACAGCCACATACTTAGACTTGATCATCTATATATCCCACGCGATCAACCACGGATTCCATAAAGATCTAGATTTCCATCATCTCATGCAGAAGCTAGTCTACAACAGAACAAGTAGAAAAATGATCGATCCATATCCAAATAACATACTGAACTTATTTCAACAATACTCCATAGACAACTTGGTATCAAACACAAAAGCGTAACTGCATAGCCAAACCCAATAATCCAAAACACAAATCCACCACGTATCATTACCTCCAAGCCATTAAATACCCCTCTTCTTAGTGGCCAAGAACATCCCATAAGGCCTAACACTAAAAGCACCATTGAAGTTCTTCCCCTCCATATCAAATGTATACCCCTCATCCGCCAACTCAAAGTCCACATCCCGCAGAATCCGGACAAGCACATGGAGCGTCCATTCCCATGCATACCGCTTACCATAACACTCCCGCTTCCCATTTCCGAATCCCTTCTTCACACCCGCGGGTAGCCGGCCGAAGGCGTCGCCGAGCATGCGCTCGGGCTTGAAGGTATTTGGATCGTCAAATACAGCTGGGTCTCTGTTGACGGCTGCTAGGATGGCGATCATGGGCTGGGTTTGGGGGATCTCGTACTCCCCGCCTATCAGAATTGGATCGTCGGTGGGTAGAGGCTCAATGTTGAATCCTGGGGCTGGGGCGCAGAGACGGAAAGACTCGCGGAGGACGGCCTCGCAGTAGGGTAATTGGGAGAGATGGGTATGTTCGAGTTGGCCTTGAGGACCGAGGAGGGTGTCGATTTCCTGGCGGGCACGGGTGAGTGTTTCGGGGCTTTTGGCTAGGTAGTATAAAGTGAAGGCGAGTAGATTCGGGGTTGTGGCGCTGCCGATGAGGATGTTGATTATTTCGTCGATGACTCGGCTGTCTGGGAGGGATTCGCCGGTTGCTGGGTCTTTTTCGTATAGCAGGGCGTGTAGTAGGTCACGCTTTTCGATGGGGTTGTCTCGTCGGTTGGTAATTACCTGTGCGCAATAGTCGCGGCAGGTTTTGATATCCTTGTCGAATGTACTTCGGTAGAAGAGCTTGGTGATGAGCTTGGGTCGTGTGGATCGACGTATGGCTTCGAATGTTGTATCTGACATCGCTTTGATGACGGTAGGCTCTTGGCCTAGGACGCAGTCTATATACTGGCTGAAAAAGCATTGCCTGTTGGCGGCGTGGTTGAGTCGGTCTAGGTCGTTGGTCACATCGACGTATTGCGGAGTGTTGTGTGTTGCAGTCCATTTCATGATCAAGTCGTCTGTCGTGGTTCGGATGTCGTTATGCATTTCTTTCAGGGCGTCGGGTAACACGAAGGGAGCCATGATGCGATGCGCTACCCCCCAGCTCTCCTCATTGTGAAATGCGGTAAATAGACTGTCGTGGGCAAGATTGCGGATCTCGACAATCGGACCGGTGACGCATTTTCGGAAGCGTCTTTCATCACAGATCTCCTCGAGGAAAGCAGCATTTGTAATGAAGACGAGTTGTTTGCCAAGGATCTTTATCTTGAAGATACCAGCGCTGCCATGTTCTCTAGCTAGCTTATTCAAAGAGGCCCAGGTATTTCCTGGGATCATATCAAACAGGTTCCCAAGTATAGGAAGTCCCTGGGGTTGAGGAATAGGGGAAGGCATGATGATTGTCAGAAGTTACTAGTGAGTTTGAGGGGTTCGAAAGGTGAGAGATGTCTTCTTAACATCTACACGCCTATCACGAGGAACGCACGAGCCAGGAGATTGTAGCTTATTCTGTGCCACCTGACATTGTCAGCGTTATAAATGATCGATCCATTTAAGTCCAGCTGAATATATGAGCCAGTCATAGTTGATAGAAAAGGGGATCAGCAAACATCCCTCCATCAATGCAAGAAGTTATGCCTCAGATTCCCAAGTAAGTAGTACACACTTGATATGTGATGTGACGCAACTATGCTGCTTTGCAGGAATAGATCTCCCCTCATCTGTATCACTGGTCTCTGGCATGAATGACCTATGCAGGTAAGGAAGTAATATCAGTGACATTCCTGTGCTACCGACTCATCACGGGTACTTCTGCATATAGTGTTCGACGCATCTTGGAGTACGGAGAGACTACCTCGGTAGGCACACAGTGCAGTGTACCCAGTATCCCGGACTTCTGTCGAGGACATATCCTATTTGAATTCAGGCTGCATGGTCAGCTCTGGAGCTCATCTGGGGTTACAGCGGAGTGTAGGCAATCCGGAAATCCGGGGCAAACAGACCAATACCAATTCAACATCACTCTGTTATAGAAAAAGAATGTTACTAGAAAAAGAGAAAGGCTGGTATAACAATAAGTCTAGATTGTTCTAGTACTCCGTATATGACCAACAAATAGAGACCTAGATTAAAAAGAGTGCTTACTTCATATGAAGAGAGCTACTATGGGCACCCAAAACAGTTACAGCCCCTGATGCACTAAACCTCCTGTAACCATACGTATGTAAACAGAGCCCTAAAAAGAGACTTCTCAGAGGGTCTTTTATGGGGTCTTTTATGATCTTTTTACAGTGAAATGTGAACATCAATTACATCGGCTATAGGAATGGCTTACTTGGCTTCAAGGACAACAACTGCGCACAACCTTTGAATAGTATGCGAGGGTTTAGTGCCCCATGTGCCGGTAGTGGTTTGGTGTATATAGTAGAGAAACGAAAGAAACCCAGTCCTTAAGGCAGTTGCCTATAAATGTATTAGACATCATGCCTCACACAGAACTATCCTACCCACATCGATATTTTAAACAGGGAAAACCAATATCTATCCACCATACCCCCCAAGCCACTTCTACTTCCAAAGTGATACAAATCCTCGAGCGACTAACGCAAGAGCACGAGCTTGCCTCGCTTAGATCGTTCATTCCGCTTGACCAGGCCAATCTACCTGATGCAGGTTACCCAACCTTGATCCAAAAACGCCAACAGGCCGAATCGGAACTACATCGTGAGTCACCTGAGAGCATGACCAACCGGGAAGAATCACCATCCTAACGTCTCAGCTTTTTGCCTTGATCCGAAAGATTTTCGAATACGAGCGCGGCGCTATAGAATCGGTAAGTGACTGGGGTTTCGTGAGGACTTCTGCTAATAGACGATTGAAGCTCGGCTTATTTTATCGTGGCTGGCTGGGCGAGGGCTGCTCTGCTTAGTGCTGAGGGGGTATCGGTGTTGCCGATAGTGTGCTGCTAGTATTTTAGAAGGTTTGATCAATGTTGCTGTATTGTTCGGATTTAAACAGAGCTTGGTTACTGAGTGCGAGGGATTGGCGGCCTTTTATAAACGCAAGACTAGGGAGCCAAAATAAGAAGCTACTTTAATACAATATGCGGGAGCACGGACTATCCATACACTGCCTACTTTACAGAGAAGCATCTTGTCATCTATTGAATCAATTGACTAGCTCTTCAGCCGCACTTATCTCGTCATCGTGGAATGACATCTCCACGCTGCCAAGATCACAACTTCGAAGACTGATCGATGAGATAAAAAAAAATGTAAGAGAGTGCCAGACACACTCCCTTTGATCATTGATAAACGCTGCGACCACTCAGGTCTGCGCGGTAAAAGAAGCATGGAGAGCAGCGGAAAGCAGAAGTCGTCTGCGGGAAAAACAAACAAACAAGATAACCAACCATTACAGCAGTAAAGATCTCGAATAACTGTGCGCGAGATCAAGGAAACGAGGTAAAAGAGGAAAAGAAAACACTGGGGGAGAAACAAAGCTTACGAAAATAGAGAAAAATTGATCATATCCACTGAGGATAACTTTGTTTCCCGCCTTGCCATAACGCCGTCCGATTGATGAAGCCGGGTATATCCAGCACCGTGATGCAACATGTACTGAGAATGAAAAAAAAAGAGATCAAGGGGGGCAGTCAAACTAGGCGGTGGATTCCCGTGCCTCCCTCAAGGCTCGGATGTGCCTCCGCCCCCCCAGGTTAATATGGGCAATGTTGGGTTTTCATCGAAAAAAAAAGAAAAAGAAAAAACTGAAACAGCTTTTGGTTGATTTGAAAGGATCATAAAACCCATTTCGTCATCTGGCCCCAATGCCAAACATGCCTACCCCGTAGCTACCGCCTCGTTCAGACATGGGGGTTGACACCTTAGCAACGTGGTCCTGATTGATCTGATTAACGTTTGTTCGGGGTGGGTCGGGATCGGAAAATCGGTACCTTCTTGCGTTTCTTCTTCCCAGTTCCCTCGCCGTTCGAGTAGAATCCGGGATCATCATCGTCATCCACAAACCCTTCGCCATAGCCGGCAAAGCTGTTATCATCGTAATGTCTCTTGCGACCTCTGCTAGGCCGCGGCCGCTCGGCTTCCTGTGCCTGTGGGGATGGAGCATAGGATTGAGTAGACGGGCGACCACTTGAGATTGGAGCACCCTTCTTGCCAGTGTCGCCTGGAGCTGGATGCTTCGGCGGCTTCTCGTGACCCAAGATATCCTCCCAGAAATCGTTGTTGGGAATCGGTCCTGGCTCCATTTGCATGGCTCGTGATTGAAGAGTTTGTAGCGCGGAGTCCATATCTGAAACCTTGATCGCCTTGCCATGCACCTTTTGATTCTGCCATTCTTCCTCGGGCCATAGAGTCATGTGTCTCAGACTGCCTGGAGCGCCAATTTCCTGCTTCATAGACTTGTTCCGACCTGCGAGTCCTAGTCCTTTCAGCTTTCCTTCGTATGACTTCCTGAGGCGATTGATTTTTTCTCCCGTCACGGGATCCATGCGTGCTACCGAGTGCGCGATTGGACCTAGCCCATAGAGGGAAACGAGATCCAGTGTAGGATCTGGACCAGTGACGATCGGAGCTGTGAAGGAGTAAAAAGCAGTGTTAACAACTTTAATTCCCAGAATATGCATGATCACTGTGTTCACGCAGCTGCCCATAGTGGACGCCACGATTCATTTTGGGGGACCTTACAGCTTTTGCACAGATGAAACGCTGATGTTAGCTCCTTTTGAAGAGAATCTAAACTGAAAGTGACGTCTGCCTGATGAGTAGGCTTTGTGTCCACATCCATAGCGTCGGGATCTGCTGACTGCTGGGCCTGCCCAGTGGCAAACCCGTTAGCACCGTCTGTTTGGAGAGATTGCCGATCATGATCGGTCGGTCGATGTTGTGTTGATTGGTGGGCGGGACCTGCTCCCGAAGTTGCTGCCGAATCCTGTGTTCCCATATTGAGAGATTTTCCTTCAATATCCATATCCTCCGCCGAAGTCGCATTCCCGTGGTGACCACTGACGCTGCTGGCAGGGGTGGGGAAGGAGTTTGTGGTGCTCATTGTGGGCTGTTGGGAGACTTGAGTAGACATCGGCGCAGATGATGGGGGGGAGGAGATGTTTGGTGGTTGGACCGTCGCCTGATTCGGTGATGTATGCGAGGATGTGAAGTTGTCGGCATGACTTGAATCGCTAACCGACATCAACGGAGGGGATGTCGGTGTCTGGGGAATGTGGTCCGAAGAAATGGGCACCCGAGGGTTCTCTTTCAGAGAGCCGGCCGCGGGCGAGGAAGGTGAAGGGGGTGTTGTTTGGAAAGATGAGGGACGAGTGCGATCAGACATGAGAGCCCGAGGAAAGGTTCAGCATGCAGATACGGTGTTGACCAGAGCGGCTCTGGATCCGGATCGCAAATTTTGATAGCAGTGCTTGGAGAGGGGGTCCCGTTCACGATCGACGGTTGCTCAAGCAAGCGAGCACAACTTTCAACGGGCCTGGATCATCTGCATTCCAAAAACCAATCTGATAGCCCGAGAGGTGGTGAAAATTGGGTGGCTGATAGGTGGCTCTGGTGAAGGAGGTTGGTGATGGAGACGATCCTGTGGTCAAAGCCGGGCCAGGATGACGGCGAATTGAGACAGGCACGTGACTGGTCTTGGCCGGATGTACTACTTTATTTGGAACCTGCATTGTACATCCTTTTGATCAATGTCTTCATGTCTCTATTGTCATTCTCTTCATTCAACTTTTGTTCAACAAAAAAAGAAACAAGAGCTCAATAGCAGCCAAAAAAAATCTATAAATCGCAAACATCCATCCGGGTGGCAAAAAGCATTGTTTCCAACCTTGGTCTGCCCCGGGTTATAGCAAGACCTTACTCTGCCTTGCAAGACGTGTTCTAGCTACTGGTTATTTACCGGGATAAGCAATAAGCTTGGACGGATGATTGCCTTTTCCTCTCTTCTTTTCTGTTTCCAAATCGCATAGAGACTGCACCCTTATACTAATGCATAGAAAGATGCCAACCAAAGTAAGCGGCACGCGCGGATGGCGGGTGGCGGGTTACGGTCCTTATATGCGCATTTGTTGTTGGCCCCAATCACTTGGTTCAGAACGAAATATAGTTCACAGTTTGAAACATAAGTGGTATCTCTTACTACGCCAGGAACAAAGTCAGGTGGTCTGTAAGAAGTCATTTTCTGTTTTCTCAGCAGGGGCAACGTCTAGCCCAATTGGCAACATGACCATCGAAGAGAACATCCCCATTCATGGACTTATGAGTCAGTCTAAGACAAAACAGCAATGATCTCTCAGGAAGAAAAGTAGGATGCCTCATTGGGCACTGGATGTTTCAATACAAAATGATCACCAAGAAATGAAAACCAATTGCATTAGCACCTCATGATTGATAGTAAGCATTAGACTCATTTACCAATCGAGCAGATACATCAGGTATAGCGTGCTCCAGGGAGGCTAGTAGCTCAATTTGCTCTTGTTGACTGAGGGTGCGTTCACGCCATGAAGGTACTGGGAATGGCTCATTGAAGAACTGGGAGTAATGGTCCCCGAGAGGGTTGGCCCAGTTGATTGGATCAACTGTCGCATCGACGTATGCCAAATGGCCGGCGGTGGTTGAAGCAAGTGAGAAATTGGGATCCCAGCCTTGCAGACCAGGAACAACTGAGGGGATTGTGTTATGAGGGGTGTTGGGGTCGACTGACACATCGGAATATAGTGCTGTTGGCCCAATGTATGCTTCCGAGGTATAATGCGGTGCCACACTTTGGGCTGTGAGCGGTGGTCGGATATCGAATGCAGAGGACACTGATGGCATCTGTGACTGTTTAAATGGCCTAGGGACCATTGCAGGCGGTGTTGCTTCTTGGGCATATGAAGGATCGGCGGATTGCCCTCTGGAATACGTACCATTCGAGGCGGTGTCACCGATGGAGAGGTTGCCGCCATGGTGATTGTGGGAGTAATATGAGGCGGTCGTAGTGCTGGACGGGCTGGACATCGGCGGGGGAGTCATTACCCCTTGCGAGGAGGTTGGAGTTGGATGGTTAGAGGGTGAGTGCACAACAAATGATTCTTCCGTACTGTAGGCCTTCAAGCACGCAGCAATAAGGCGCTTGTAGAGAAGGAAAGCGGATTGGACACCAGGCCAACGTTCAGCGGAATAGACCATCACTTCGAAAGCGGTATCTAAATGTCCCTGGACTTCCTCAATGGTGTGCTCTTTGCGGATTTCAGGATATGAGAGGGTCCAGAGGACAGTGTTAAGGACCATAAAAAGTGATTGTACAAATACCCATGTCAGATCAACAGCGCCAGAAATCATCTGTGCCTTGTGCATGGCAATATTGGAAGTGGCCGCGTCATAGCAAATCTTCGCGGCATGGACGGTTGGCTCGGGGATCTGCGGCGAGGGACGATATAGAAGAATAATGATCGTGTGGTTCCTCCCTTGAAACCTGCAAAGAGAAACATTAGTGGGGTTAAATTTTAGTAAGTTGAAGCTTGCGACGTACCATGGCACGTTGAGACCACTGCCATCGTCGTTCTTCGGGGTGGTAGCCATCCAGTGGTCTATCTTTGCCACCATTTGAGCAAACCATGGATCCTGGTCGTTAACTGGGGTCTCTCGTCTGTTCGTGTATAGCACTCTCCTGGGCTCCAATTGAAGCAATCGCATTTTGAAAAAGTGAACTGCGATGCACTTTGCTAGCACAGGTTTCGCTCCGGGGGTAATTCCGTCAGCAGTGATATGCCGGTCATCCACGAGTTCAAAGAACTTGACATTAATATGGTCATGACTGACACAGTAGCTGCTGCATCGACCCAATGAATGGGAAAGTCCGAACTCCATTGATGAGACGATCCAGAATAATCTTCGGCGCATGTCAATCTCGAGGGGATTGAGTGGTTTCCCACACGGTGTTTTGGTGACGGTAGCCTCCTCGGTCAATCCCAAATCCTGGCAAAGTTTGGCAGCCGTCCCCACAACCCAGTATGCAGCCGTTCGGGTTGGTGTTAACATTGAATATTGAGCAATGAGCACGAGACATTGTAAAGCCCCCAGATCCATTCGTTTCAACGTAGGTTCTAGGAACGGCAAGGCCGCCAGATAATAACTATCAGCCAGGCCTGCATAGTCTGTACTCATTTTTTGCATACTGATGGCGATGACCATCCGTAGTTGGAAATTTTTGCAGGGATCTGTCGAGCCATTGAAGACCTCCTCTACTTCGTGCCGAAATGTTGGCTCATGTAAGGTCGGAAGGATTGATTGTGCTGTACACCGCGTTAGTCACAAGGAGAAACAAGCAAAGTTGAACCAGGCGATTTCAGTACCTGTGGCCACAAAAAGATCGATTAATTTGTAGGTCAGAGCTTGTGGAGGCAGATCGGGTTGTGGAATCGAGCTGATCATGGGATAGACTTTGGATGTGGGCTTTGAGTCTTCTTGCGCAAAAGCCTCCTTGATCTCTTGTGCGGTAAACTCGGGGACCACATCTTTAATGCTTTTTGAGTCGGTGTTCTGCTTGGCCATCTCCATGACCAGGCGAGTCATCGCAATTCCACTTGAGGGGCCGAGATAACGCGCCTCATCATTCTCCTTGAATCGGATGCGCCCCGCGCCCCGTACCATCAACTCGGCATCAGCTGCATGTTGTATCTCCTTCTCAGCGTTGGCAAGCTCTTTCTCTAAAGCTCGCGCTCTTTCCCTCAGCGATAGAATATAGGTTCGCGGTATGGTGGCATCTCGGGTCGAGTCATAATACACGCACTTGGCATTGCTTCGTTCGCAGGGTGCACACCGTGGAATCCCGGGGTCACATCTAGATTTTCGCTACAGGACAGGTCAATATGAGACGCGAAATCCAGAACCCCCCTACAATCACTTCAAATGACCACAATCGATGCCAAGACACAGAGTGGCAAAAAAACTCTCAGATCGCGGGGGATCCGACGTGGGGAGGGGACTGTCGCATCCATACCTGTCTACATCTCGTGCAAGCGGTCAAGGTGTGAGCAATGCGACCGTCCGGTGTTTCTAAGGAGCGCAATTCCGGCGACTTCAGCCCTGTGGATTCCGGACTGGAGGTCATGGTGGGCTGGTGATATGAGACAAAACGAAAGTGAAGAAAGGCCCGATCACATGTTATGCGAATTTACCAGGACACCGCACAAAGGGAGATGAAACTAGAAACAGTCGACATTATAGTGCGGCTCCTTGACAAGGGGAAATTCTTCAGACGAGAGAATAGGAAAGGAACTGCAGAATGGGGCCACCGATTTCAGGAGGGGCCTCGGTCCAGATTTGGATCGTAGACTTTGCTCCGAAACGAGAGAGGAAGAGGTGAATTCGAGAGCAGTTCCCTTGCTACTACCTAGGGACCTAGGTAGATTTAAGACCTCACGACTTCAATGAGCTCCCTGTACTCCATATAGGTTGTAGTGGAAGTAGATGAAACCGGCGTTATTTCCATTCAAAGTACGTATGTTGCAGCAATTTAAAGTACAACGTTGAACGGGTCAGAGGAGACGCTGTGCGGTTCCACCGATCTGCCCGTCTTAAATGGCGACGGAATACGGAGTACGGAGTTTGGAGTCTTACTCACACTACATCTTCTACTCAGATTCTTGACATTCTCCCCTTGATTGTTTGACTGATGTACCTGGATCTCATCACTCTCACACTCTCAATCACATAATACTTCCTCGGTTCTTCATGCAGCTTACTCCTTGAGTGCTGGACTCATCCTGGCGACTGCCAATCTCTAAGTCATGTGAGTGTGTATGAGTGTCTCACTTCGGTGGTCGGTGCTTAAGCCCACGGTGGGGTGATGCAGGGGTCTATGGCCCTCAAATGATTTACTGATAGATTTTCCATAATGTGCAGCCATGTCCGTCACCGCGAGTTTCTTGGATAATCCCCTCTTGAAGGTGAGTCGTCCAGTGGCCGCCTGCTCGCGATGTCGGACGGCGAAGATTAGGTGTGACGGTAAGCTCCCCGCATGTTCGGCTTGCGAAAAGGTCGGCAAAGCGAGCTCCTGCTCGAGCGCGAGCGATGAGTTCGCCAAAGGGAAAGAGCGGAGCTATGTCGCATCTTTGGAAGGATATTGTGAGAAACTTGAGAAAAAGATCAGTCAGTTGCGCGACCGGTCAACCTCCCTGTCTGCAGAGGGAAATGGGGTCGCGCGGGAGATGTCGATCACCTCAACCTCGTCGGATGGTCCATTGGGCCCAGCCCATCGCAGAGAGGTGTCGGATATTGATGACTTAGTTGGTGATTTTGGGTTCCTGTTCGTACCTACTCAAGTGTTCTATGGCTGCGCTGACCTGGCTTTCAAGGTCGGTCAATGCGACTTCACGAGACTTCCACGGCATCACCTCCAATACCTCCTTCGCCAACCTCCTCCTCTCAGTCGCCCTAGCCGATTCTTCCGCGCCGTCTTCTCCCTATGCACTGCCTGCACGTCATGAAGCGACCCCGTTGTTACAGTACTACTTTGATAATGTTTTTGTCCAGTTGCCTTTCTTTGTCGAAACGAGCTTTTGGACCTCGGTCGATGCGGTGTATCAGTCAGGCGGCCGGTTCGCCAAACCTTTCGACCATTGGATGCTGCGCATGGTTCTCGCGATCGCCTCTGCATCAGTCTCATACCATAGTAATGATAAAAGCCATCAAAGGGCATGGGCTCTCGTGTCAGAAGCTTTGACATATGCCGAGGAAGTCCTTCGCCCCGGGTCGATATCCGGCATGCAAGCGATCATCCTGCTTGCGCAGTACTCTTTGGTCGACCCAGCACGCTTCCGGTCGTGGTATCTAGTTGGAATGGCCGTCAAGGTTGCGGTTGATCTAGGCTTGCATCAAGATCCCCCTGCCGAGGTTACGACCAATGCCGATCGACTTGATATCCGTCGGCGTGTGTTCCATTGTATTTATAGTCTCGACAGGTACGTCTATATCTACCTCTATGAGTCGAATACTATGCTAATCTTGCCCTTAGAGGATTGAGTACTACCATGTGGAGAACATTCTCGTTCTCTGATGCATCTGTGAATGTTGCATTGCCATCAACCCCATCATCAGAATCCCCAACAGAGCAGAACCAAATCTTCCTGCGCAATCCAGCACCTGCATTGCAAATTATAAAGATCAGACAGATTTTATCCGCGGGCTATCAAGAAATGCATTACAATGGGCGCGATCCATCCCCGCAGCCTCTGGTCCTTGTCTGGACTTTGTGCTGGCGAGCACGGGAATGGTTTCATCAATGCCCTAAAAGCGCCCCCAACCACTTCTCACTCTTATATCGACTCGAATTATTATATACCATTATCATTCTGTTATCTCCTTCGCACCGGTACCCAACGATCCACGAGTACAACAAAGCTCTCCTCTTTGACCGATGCATGGACTTCATCAGCCAAATCCACCAGGTCCTTGAAAATCCTAGTGCGCTGCCTTTCCTGACATACCTTGACATCCAGCGTGCCCATCAAGTGGGCCGATTATTTGTCGATGTCTTGTCCGATAATTATGATCAACTCATCAGTGGCACTGTCCCACCACCCCCTACCGTCCCCCTCGGGACTCCAGACCCACCGGTACTAGATGGACAAGACCTTATCAATTGCCATGCGCGCGCCATCCGCTGTCTGTCTTACATCCGTGACTTACTGAAATACTGTGCCAGGAAGTGGGATCTGCACCAACATCTCGAGCAATTCGAGATTGAGTCTGCATCTATAGAGAAGACTCTAAGGGGTGGCTCGATAGGATGTATGTTGAGCCAGGGAATGTATGCTCTAGACCCATCATCAGGGATGCCGCTGGCCGGCGATGCATACTCGGGATATCACACTGGGATGTGATATTATTCATTTCTGTAACAAGCAAACCCATGGATTGGATTTCTTACCGTTGCTGCTTCTGCTTTGGCGCTCAAATATCCGTCTGAATGAGAATTCGCAGAGTCCTAAAAGGCCCTGAAATGTTGTATAACTACGTAACGTTTAATGGATTTAAGCATTGTCTTACTTCGTACACCAAAACTTCTCTCTCTTTCCAGTCCAATTCAAGTTCAGTCCAGCATGATGCGCGGTATGGACGTGTTGGGAATGAAGGCTATTCAGGGAAAGAAAAGATGGGCACATAACCTAGATCTCGTCGCCCATAAGTTCAAACTCCCAGAATATTAAGTATACCCTAGTTGTTGAATATCAGATAGAAAAGAAAGAAAAGAAAAGAAAACCCATGATCCTGCCCGGTTAAACCACACAGTAACTGCCAGCACTAAGAAGCTCATGATCCAGAACCAGAAAGCAATCCACCCAGACCCCGTAGAGGGAGTGATAGTACCAAACATAGCAAAGATGCTAGTAATAAACCCAAGACTCCCTCGGAAGCAAAAGAGCAGAATAACAAACAACCGATGGATCCGTAATACTTCTTCAATTAACCACCCCTCATCCTTCCGGCTCCTCACCATCATCAACCTAGTCAAGCGGATCACCAATTTCCTGAGGAGTCCGTGAAATAATAAACCTCCTGGGCCTCGGTATTATCGGCTCATCCGGAACAGAAGACACTATTTGAGATAGATGATCCGACAAAGGACCCGACGGCTCTCTTAGATGCGCGGTCCGATGAGGAATCCAATCCTATCATCGCTCATGACGACCTGTCTGGCCCTGCCAATCCCCCCGCCACGGTGCCATGCCCCCCCAGTCAACGTGATGTGGATTCTTCCAGAGGTGCTTGAGAAGCTCGATGGGGACGAGTGGTATTAATGGTGGAGAAGGTTGGTATTTCCCAAAGTTGGAAATCTTTATCTTTGGGGCCATACGTTTTTTCGACGGATGCTCTCAAGGTTCACAGCTGGAAGGTCAAACTGCATTCATGGTTAGGGTTGGTATATATATATTGTTCGGGATCGAGGGCCTGCATGTAGGTACATGGGTGTCGTATCGGTTTACATGGACAAAGTATTATGC
The DNA here is from genome assembly GCA_027569675.1 of Penicillium crystallinum. Classification (NCBI taxonomy): domain Eukaryota; kingdom Fungi; phylum Ascomycota; class Eurotiomycetes; order Eurotiales; family Aspergillaceae; genus Penicillium; species Penicillium crystallinum. Next base: position 10,180 of record JAPDKR010000014.1, on the reverse strand, counting down.
TGGTCCTACATATCCCCCTCATTAGAGGTCTTAGGGAGCCTCTCTGGCGACCTCTATTCCATTCATGCCTTATGGAAGTTTTGTATTCCATTGAACTTCCTTGATAGACCTCTCAATCGAACTACATCTGCGGTTCGTTTACACTGGTTTTAAATGCCATTTTATGCGTGCAGTTGGGAGCATTGAAATGTTTGATAGTGTTTGTTTTTTATGGATGCTTTGAGATTTGGATTCGGTATCAGTTAAATTCGTATTAGCACGGATGTATCGAAGCATAAAATGCAAGTGAGTCAGACAAGAAAGGAACAGCAAATTTTAGAAAATGTGGGAAACTATATGGCTCGTATCTATCATTCGAGAGCCACAATAACAGACAATGTAAAGTTTAGGGTCATCACAGCACTCTAATCTCCAATTGTGATGGTCCTTTCTAAGCAACCCCGGCTGCTGCTTCCATGAACAATCTCTCACGCTGGAAGTTGTTAGCGAAGATCCCGAAAAGAGGCTTTCACAGAAACAAGAGGCTCACCTTTAGGAAGACAGATAGAAGAACACCAAGTGCACCGACAACGATCAAAAGAACATAGCTAAGAATGAATGTTAGCAAATTCAAGAATTTGGAACGATATTTGACCAATCATAGATTAGAACCTACACATCATCAATAGCCCGAACAATAATATCAAGGGCTGCCGTCTGCTGAGCCTTTGTCAAGGTATTGAAGAATCCACCGGTTGTTCCCGTGATAGTATTCTTGACATCAAGAGGATTGGCATCTGGAAGCAACTGCAGAAGCTCATTTGTTGCCTTGTTAACGAAAATAGCACCTGCCATGCCCAAAGCCAAAACAATGCCTCCCAGTTGGGCTTTTGTTGAGAAAGAGTCGACCTACCATTCAAAGACACATGCGAACTATATCCAATTACAAAATCGACCTTCCTCAATTCCTGTATTGCTTCGTACAAGATCGAGGAGCCTCATCAAGCCCTCTCAATATGACTTTGAACCAGGGTTGGAAGGCTTGTAAAATCATTGTACAACACGCCGCTCTTCTCGAGAAATAAGCAAGCAATTTGCGTGCCGCCGACCAGAAGCAGAAGCAAAAGTGAACCCAGTCAACCAAAACGGTAGTCCAAGAAGGATGTGTCTCAGTTAAGGAGGGCTGTGAACTATGTGCAGAGCCACTGAGGTCCAAATACCGCGTATCAACAAATATCGTGAGCAGGTTTCGGAAGGCTTACAGCCACGTTCCCCTCTGGGCAGATCTCTTCCACGAAGACCCCAACGATATTAGCAGCACGAGCCCCTTTTTTGCTCATGGCGGGGATTCTATCTCAGCAATGAATCTGGTCAGCAAGTGTAAGGGTGCAGGCTATGTCCTCGCGGTCAGCGATGTGCTTGCCTTTCCCCTCCTTCATGAGATGGCTCGCCGCATGAGGCTTGTCATGAAGAGTTCGATCAAAATTGAAAGCGCCTCTTTCGTGGCGTCAAATGAGACTTACACGACTCTTGCTGCGGCGGGAGTTTACCAGGCTGACATCGAAACCATCTACCAGGCTCCCCCCGGAGTTGAGGATTTCCTCGTCCGTGGCGCCAAGGCTGAGCAGTTCTGGCAGTGCCAAACTGTGCGACCTCTGCCGGATGTGATCGATTTCGTTACGATGACGATCAGTTTGCTGAACTTATGGAAGCATTCTTGGACATTCTGGAGAAGATGATGTCGCATTCTCGAAGTCGCGTGATGACTATTGTTCGACATGTTTTTCAAACAAGTGTTTGTCGCGGGAATCAATTCTCGTGGACCTCCCGCCCCTTGTTTATTAGAATATGTGTTCAGATTCAAGATAGCGCAAAAAGAAGTCGTATAGAAGTCCAATGATATTTATTGCAAAGCCATACCGACCAAGACTCCAGTCGCGAGGTAGCGTTTCAGGTTCATGAAGCTCGTTGTATATATTAGCTAGGCGTCAAACAACAGTCTACAAATTGTGCTCATTGTCAATAATAGGGCCAGGTGGATCTAGCCTTGGGTCTCGCGGCACTAGAGGACTTCCTTGGATTCCTAACTCGCAACTAATGGGTCGGACATTTGGGGGATGAAAAACTTGTATGATCAGTTCTGATCTCAAGAAAATATATATTTTGTGAAGGGGACAGCATCAGAGGTTGAAGAGCGGAGAAGAACATCATTTATCCCATAGCCAGTCGCTACATTATGTAGTATAGGTTCTAGATCCATGATACTTGCAAGCTTGTCCTCATCTAATGATTTGTCACTGCTCTAACGAGGGTCATGATAGTGTATCCCCTATATATGCGAGGACCCTACGAAGTAATTCATCCAATCCTCGAGAACTCTCCGCCTAAATAGTCGGGCTATGAACCATGACGAATCAGACAACAGATCTGGGCAAAAAGAGTGTCCGTTCCTCCCGATGGCCTTTTACCCCGGTATGCTGCTGTGTTTGATGTGGAACTTTTGCTTCCGACGAGGGCGTGGAGATCATGCCGATGTAAGTCGCGTCATTTCGAAATACCCATCAATTTCGACTTTGGTCGAGGCTAGTCTTGTAGACTCACTTCCTTTTGCCAACCTAAGGCATCAAGACTCTCTACAACGGATTTTGTGGAGCTTCTCTTAATCGAGAATCCGATCCCACTCCTAATGACGATGAAGTTCTGGGGAAGTTTCTCGGTCCAACACATTGACTCCCTTCAACGTATGATCTAGGCACAGTTCAGGGCTTAGGCATGCTCCCAAAATTTCCAGGATATCTCTTCGTGAAGCTCACAGCGTCATCCACGATAGTTTAACCAGTTTTGGGCTCCCCACACTCATGCCAAGTACCTCTATGAACTCCGCTCTGGGGACAGCAACATAAACCCCGTATTCTATGACCCAGAGTTGAGTTCATAGTGGGTTTGAAAAAATTACTACTGGATCTTATGCTTTATCTATGTCCTAGTTGCTTTGTAGGAGAGTAGCCGTGCTGGGGTCACTCCATTATTACGAGAGTGGAGAACAAGGGAGTCACTAGAAGCTCTCTTCTTATTCGTCCCGGATATATATAGCGGTAATTCGATCCAGTGCATCTGCTAACCCAACCACGTTGCGGTGGAATAAGATACATTCATCATTGGCACAGGTGGACTCAAGTACTCCATCCGGAAGACTCTAAAAGGACAAGCAAGGAAGCCTTTCGAGGTCTTTGGGCTTAGCTTGATATTTGGAAATTGAGGTGGATCCCATCGAATTCTCAATATCTCAACTCAGCCTCAGGGAAATTGGTTGACGTTGATCCAAATTTGAGAGAAAACATATCCAGAATCATGTGGATTGGTTTAGATAGCTATTAGAACAGTGAAAAGATCTAAGCCGATTAAACTCTGTGGCAGAAGTCAGGTCGCGTTTGCTCAAGTCTCCAAAGCACCTTGATACCAAATCCCTCTGTGAGGAGTGAGAGTAAACAGTGATACCGACAGAGGAAGATTCGTATGTTGGCACACACATCAAGCCATCTAACCGTGTTCAAAACATGAACCCACCATCTAACCAGCAATGAGCTCTATAATAGAACCCACATGGAGGTCCTGCCGATCAGACCAAACATTCACTTTTTTTTTCAACGTAATATTCTTGTCATCGAGATCTTTCCAAGAATTTCAAATCAACAATTGAAACGATATTACTTCATATGAGATGACAGCTTACTCTTCAATAGACAAGATATATAAAAAAGAAATTAGTCAACGCTTCTGCTTATCAATTGCCACAACGCCTGTAGATGAACCAAATTTATCTGTGTCTGTAGAGTAGATGGATGGTGTTGATATATTGAGCTGAATACACCGTGTACGATCTAGGTCTCGTTCAGTATGCGGAACTACCTCCGGCCAGATCAAGTGGATCAACCCAGAATGGTGATTGTTGAGAGTGGATATCTTCGTACAGAGTGGGCAATGCTCCGGCATTATGTATCTAATTCGAGATCTGATAGGTCAACAACTTGGGGATGATCGACATCAACAATCCAGGGCTACCCGGGCCCTGAGAATACCAACCATTTAGAAGAGCCCATAAGTTCATGTATACTGAACCATGGGATCCCGAGATGGACTTAAATTTTAGAAAACATACCGATACATTGGTTCATCGTGTAAACCACAACCAATAATTCTATGAATCCTTGCCTCTCAACCGGATAGAATGTGTATCTATTGTTTAGTTGGAAGAATTGCGATGCTAAGATGACCATAGGTAGGACGAAAAGAGTACGAGCACGGAGGCCCATTTCAAAAGTTATTGCTCACCTCATTATAAGCTAGTAATATATTAGTCTTATTTGAGTAAAGTGTGATATGAGATTGGTATTAGAGCTGTTCTGATATCTCAGCTACTCATTGCACTTTACTGCCTACTCGTTCTACTGCCGGCATCCACCCCTGCCTCTAAGCCCCCTAAGGCCCCCTTAAGCCTAACGCCTAAAATTTACGTATCCTCACGTGGCTTACGTCTCTTATACTAGGCTAGTGTACTTTTCAAAAAAGCAATTATTCTAGGTGGGCAATAATTTTTGAAATGGGCCTCCGTAATGGATCCCGAGTCAGGCCTATTATGAAAGAATTAAGATGGTGATAGTCCTCTTGGCTGCAAGTGATTTGCACACTAGTCCGATACGGTAGGTCAACAGCTTGAGACACGTCCCAGGTCCACCATAAAGATCGACAGAGCCTCGTTCTGACCGCGTTATTGAGTAAATCGAATGTTCGATGCATCATGCAAGTGCGTTCTGTCAAACATTTGGCAATTCCCGCTGCTACGGAGTACAGCTCTGGTATATCCGAGAGGTATCTCCAACACGTTCGCTGTTATACTTTACCAATAAGGGTAGGTCGAGTCATGTTCCTGCAGTGTATGGAATCCATCTCGGGATACGTCAACGATAGCCGGATTTCCGGCAAATACAAACCCCATTTGGGAAAAAGATAAATAAAATAAACCCCTCCCCCCTTGGTGGCGGAAGTGGCACCCAAGCTTTTAGCAACACGATCTTGGATCCCCAAGTGCCGACAGTGGCTGAGGATAAGTCCCTTCTACGGAGTACTCCGTAGTGCACTACGTAGACCAAGCAAAGTTTCACTGTAGACTGTGTTCCGGTACATGCCAGCGGCCCTAGCGGTCAATCGATCTCGATCATCCAATGATACCCAGATCACCGACCATACGGGTGTTCTAGAGAAAGGGAAAGTGGATCAGGATCCTCGAGACTTGAGAAGGGAAAGGGGGTCCCTAGTAGGAGTTTATACTCGAGGTGATAACTATGAGGAACGAATCACAACACATCCGTTATGGCGTTAGAGTGGAGCCATGTGGGTAACTTGCGGGTTGATTGGCACATTGCTCCGCACTATTGGGCCTGAAGGCCAAATTACGAACCCAATCGTTGTTTGGATTCTTCTGAACGTACGTTAGTCTGTAGATCATCCTTTGTTCTCGCGGAGTTCCCACTGTAATTTCCGTTAGAATGACATCAGAACGAGCGAAAAACAGGTATGGCCATAATTATGGAGATGCCGGGGCGAGACCGTGACATGACAGATCAACCCCTATTTAAAGTGGGATTGCCAATAAATGTTTTGACTGCCATAGAGGTCAATCGGGACACACAATTGACCATCGATTCTCTCCGGGCCAGCGGAACAAGATCCCCAAAGCAGAAAACAGAGTTTATGGTTAAATCATTTACCGCGGAGTTGCTCGGGGGAGGCGCCCTGGAGAATAAGCTTGCACTAATCCGCGCTAGGGCCCGAGTTAAGGTCAAATAAACCTCGTGGTCCCACGCGCCCTAAACATGGTTGTGTAGATCTCAATTTGAACCTCATATCCGGTCGTCTCCGGATTGTCACTCAGGTTCATCCTCAAAGATCTGATGTTCTGTATTAAGTTTTGAATGATGTTGGAAATCTTGTTTTAGGGCTTAGAGACAAACAAGGAACTACCTCTATCGAATAACACGGACAAAGATTCAGCAGCAAGTCCGGGCTGGAGTGAGCTCCATATCTTTCTAACTTTCCAAGACTCAAACAACAGTCCACAGAACCCTGTACTGAGATTGGACTAGGCACTCTATTGTAGTGGCGTGCAAATCTGGGCATAATGGGGACAGCAGTCCCACTTAATACCTCTATGAGGGCCCATTATATTGACCCTATTGGAATAACAACAACTATGGAGCTGACCCGCCAGCTAGGACTCAGCTGTTCCATCCAGAGGACAAAGACTGGAAGTTTTGAGCAGAAGCCAGGGGCAAGCAAGATCGTACCTGTAGATCACTATCGGATCACAGCATATAAATACTACAATTTTCTGTTCTGCTTCTTCATATTCCAAGTTTCTCACTCCAGTCTTTCTTTAACCAACCCCAATCACTCTTTCAAGTTCTTCTATATATACCCATTAATTTCAAGATGAAGGCTTCTTTCTTCGCTGCCGCCGTCGCCGCTCTGGCCGGCTCTGCTTTCGCCGCTCCCACCCCTACCAGCGGTCTCGATGGCCTCCTCAACGGCCTCAAGATTGGTGATATCACCAAGGAGCTCAAGCTCAACGAGCTCCCCATTGTCTCCAAGCTCAGTGACGTTACCAAGGTCCTGAACCTCCCCTCCACCCCCTCTTCCAGCAGCGTCCCCGCTGTCCAGAACGGCCACCTCGTCCAGAACCTCGGACCCCAGCTCGACAACATCCTGACTGTTGTCGGCCCCGACGCCAGCACCCTGCTCATCGAGCTCTCCCCCGAGGTCACTGCCCTCGTCTCCGGCCTTGGCCTTGGCGCCCTCGGCGCTCCCCTCGGCTCCATCGTCGCCTCCGCCTCCGGCGTTGGTGCTCTCGTCACTGGCCTCGGACCCACTGTTGACGGTCTCGTCACCGTTGTCGGTGCTGACGTCGGTGCCCTCCTCATCAGTCTCTCTCCCGAGGTTGCCGGCCTCGTTTCCGGTCTCGGTCTCCCCACCGTTGGCGTCCCCGTCGGTACCGTTGTCGCTACTCTCGGCAAGAACGTCAAGCGCGGTGAGATCGTCCAGGACATCGCCCCCAAGGTCAAGACCACCCTGACCGTCACCGGCCAGAACGCCAAGCAGCTCCTCATTGAGCTCTCTCCCTCCGTCACCTCCCTTGTTGCTGGCCTCGGCCTCACCACCATCTCCGGCCCCGTTGGCTCCATCGTCGCTGAGGCCTCTAGCCTCGGTGACCTCGTCAAGGACATCGCCATGCCCGTTGAGGACCTCCTCCACATTGTTGGCAAGGACGGCAAGCACCTCCTCATCAAGCTGTCTCCCTCCGTCGTTGGCCTCGTCACTGGCCTCGGTCTCCCCACCGTTGCCACCCCTCTCGGTGCTGTCCTCACCACCGTTGCCCAGAACCTGTAAATTATTCGCAGGCTGTGGCATTACTCTGGATGAGCTTGGCTTTCGGTCAAAGTGTCATTGATATGCAGCGACGGATAGCGTTTTGAGACCATTCATTTTTCTACATACATGATTCAGCGCATATATCACCTGTTGTGAAGGCGCTTTTTTTGTCTATAGTATCTTAAAGATTTCCTTTATCTTCTATATTTAGCATGATTTCTCTGGCAAATCAATGAAACTAATATAATCTAATGTATGCATACCATATATATTGATTCTGAGGTCATTAGTATCGCTTTTTCCTCGATTCTTTTTCTTCAATGCATTTTCTGTCTCGATAGATTGATGAACAGCTGACTATCACTATTTACCACGCCACCGGCTTGTTTTAAAAATGAATCATAATATCGTAGGCATTCTTTTCCCTCAATAGTGACATAATTGAATAATTGGGGTCATCAGCGAAGCAAGAAGTTTACACCTGATCACAAAAAAAAAAGGTAACCCATTGACAGAAGCTTTTGGGTAGCATGTTGAGGGCCTTGGAGTACAGGCTGCCACCTAAGTTGCTTGGACTTAGTTTCCTGAGATAGTTTCTGCCTTTGTCAACTCAAAAATCATTGATTTTTCTCTATCCTCTCCCCCCTAAGACAGCATATGCACATGCAAATCAGTCTTTCCATTGAAGTACGCCTTTGTGGGTGATGGCAATGTTATCGCCGCTTGTTCGCTGGAATCAGATTTCTCACGACATAGCGGCCCTTAGTAAAAGTTTCATAGTCAACCTGTTGTCCAATATGCTGATACAAGGCCTTCAATGCGTCCCGATCTTTACGATCGCATCTTGGTGCATAGGGAACACCAGCAACGTATCCGGCGGGTTCTCTATTTTCCATGCCTGTCAAATCTTCCACACCTTCCCAAAACACCATGAATCGGGTCTTTTTCAAGGCGGGTGTAATGTGTGGTTCTCTTCATATGGCATATCCCATCCATCCCAGGCCTCATTGATCCCGAACCCAAAGTGGCGGAGGTGCGAAAGACGTGCCTGGAACGCGACAAAGTAGTGATACCATCGGCGTGGATAATAATATTCGAACCTGTCGCTCTTCTCGCTGCTTTGCATGGTGGATTTGATGAGTGGACAAAGGTGGTACTTTTGCTCGACGAAGTCTACCTTAGTGTAGAACAATATTGGGCATTCATCAAGATAGAGTTCTTTGAGGAGTTGATGTGAGGTAATCCAATCGAGTTGCTTGTCTTCGTAAAAGGAAAACTTGCCAAGCGTCAGCGATGTCAAATTTGGGAAGTGAATCCCATCCAGTTCAATGTGTGGATAAAAACCCCAGTGCATACTGGAGTATAGAGAAAGCTTTCGAAACGATCCCATTGCCGGCTGGAGCCAGTTCCTTGTTAGTATGTCATGAAAAAATGATGAGGCTCGTCTTTCTATTTGTATTATCAGCTTGCAGTGCGAGCGGACCACAGGTTGGTTGATCCAAATAGCAACAAGCAATGACGCACGTAGATTTCATCTTCAGCGGCGCTCTCGTCTCTTTCATGCACCACATTTAGTCTTAAAGACGTCAGTGTACTCAAGACTTTGTTCATCTTGGGTAAAATTTCAATGGGTAGAGGCGCATTTTGGAGGTTTCGGATCGCTAGTTCTTTCAATGGTCGCGGTAGACACTCAAGTGCGTGAAAAAGCCATTTCATAGCTGTATCCTGATGAAGATCTCTCTGGGGCCAATCGGACTCAGGGCCGACAGCACAGTTCCTATCAAAGCGCAGGACCACACTTTCTAGGTTTGGAAGTTCTGCTAACATCGGCAACAGCTTCTGCCACTCGGGGGGCGGCTCGCTTTCTCCTTCATAGTAAACCCCGTGGTTCTGTTATTGATGAACTGCTGCAAGAACCGACACCAATTTTGAATGTTCGAAGCAAGCAATGCTGCCGTGTTTCACTCACAAAGTCATGATCCACGATGTTGAGCCATATCTTGCGCACGTGGTGTTTGAGTTTTGTGCTTGGTATGAGTGATTTCAAAGCTTGACTGCCTTTCTGGTCCCTGTACAGACGAAAAGTACGGAATAGCTCTCTGTCCGCCAGGCTGCATAGCGTCTGAGGCATTTTGTGGCCACTTATCTTTAGGCGCTCCATCGCAATATATTATACTCATCTGGATTGGACGACACATATTGTGCTACCCATTACTCTTCAGCCGCTCCGTTTTCCTAGAGTCTTACCCTAAAATCATGACTTTGTGCTTTATGCACCGGCTAGGGTGAAATTAAGCTTGAAAGCTACCATTGAAAAATAGGAAGTCAAGACAGACACTCAGCATGCCCACTAAATAAAAAATCCATTCAGTTAAGAACTTTAACGACCTGTACTCAAGGATATATTGCGAAAAGCTTAAACGTTAGTCTAGCTCCTTCGAGTATCAAATTTAAAGTAGATACACGAAAGCCTAGGATGACTCGTATGAGTTTCTTTGATCTACTGCACACGTATGACAAGCTAAATGAGGCCCATGTCATAATATACGGGATTTGCAGATATTTGTAATAGTGAATCAAAAGGATTAAAGATCTACTACCGGCACCTCCAATGTATAGAAACGGCCGCTAGAATTGTATCCCGAGTGCGGGGACGGATGAACAGACTACCCGCATCTAACTATTCCGGGGTGCGATCTGGAGATAGCTTCCCAAATATTTCTATCTCCGATCTGTGTGCATGTCGCTGTTGTGAAAGGCGGGCCATTCAGTCGCT